>JBAJFG010000433.1:600000-1064296 GCA_037903475.1 Ancylostoma caninum
TGGCGACTTATGTGGCGGATGGTTGCGCCTTAGACCTTTGGACTTCATCTTGTCCGAATATACAGTGTAGCGGTTCAGTGGATGATACATTCATTACTGACTGTACAGAGATGAGCAATGCGAGGAGCGTCTAAAAGTGGGGAAACGCCCGGAGTCGAGTCCAACGGTGTGATAAGGGTGCGCAGGCGTCGAAATGTGGGAAAACGCCTGGAGTCGGGTCCAACGGTGTGATAAGGGTGCACCGTCTTCCACAAGTAATAGGAATTCGCTAGGCGGATCTATTTCTGCATGAGGGGTACGCCTATCCTGTTTCGGCGGACCCCCTATCTAAACCACCTAGGTATACACTGTTTCCTTTCGTATCCGTGTTCTCTTCCCATTCCGTTTGTGTCGGAATGAACCACTCCTTCCTTTCCGTTTATATACACCGGTGGACCCTTATCACTTGAGTTATCACAACAAACGGTTGAACCTAAGTCCTTTCAAGATAACATTTGCACTGAATTGGTTACACTCAATTCTCCACGGCCACCAACTTCGCTCATATGGTAACTTCGTTCATATCAGAGAATGCTACCAAGAGAAGTCTGGAAGTCCGGCGTTGGCCGGACGGCCAGACTGGTAATATAAATAACCCCGTAACTTATGGGGTTTCTGAAATTTCCCTGGAACTGATGGTGCTTCTTTGCGCACAGCGTCTTACATTTCCTGTTACTCAGAAGAATCAATTTCGCGTTTCTTTTTCCACTAAATGTTTGCCACATGGGATAAGAGTACTAGGCGGACAGGGAGAGTTCTATTCAACTTTCGTAATACTATACGTATACTTGTGTGTGCGTCATTAACAACCTACATGAAATCATACCCATGAGTACGAAGTTACCTATCCCTGCATTCGTGTCAAGCACAACTAGAGTTAACGAACCCTCGACTGAATCCTCAACCGATCTCCAAACTAATGCCTAGCACACTAATTTTCACGTCCCACTTCTCCTAAAATTACGTGGTTTATGGGAAAACCAGTTACATCAACCATTGTTGGTTTGCCTAGTTAACGTTCCATGTATAACAGCCCAATATGTTAATGGGGAAAATCATCTAACGGATTCACCGGAGCTACGAACTGGTATCGACGTCAGATAGCGGATTCAGTGATACTAGCAGTCTGCTCTCTCTCTTGCTAGCTAACAATCAGATGCAGAAAGTACTTTCGATCCAGAGAGCACATTCTTAAGCAATTCAACCGATGACATCCATCGATTCCGTGCGCCCAGAGGCACGCAGTTCTTGGACATCGCCGAGATGCGCAGTGTCTAGCCGGGTCCGCATCGTCGTGTACGGTGACGATCACAAAGATATCATCAAGCAAAAATCTTTCTTCACATTGGTCGAACTGTGAGATTTCAATCCAATGACGTCGCGTACCTATTGTACTTCTCCACTTCGGAGTACGTACCTCAAACTTGTATATTTAAACCGAGAGCCGAGCGTCGTATGTGTTAATAAAAAAGCCCCATTCTCTTGCATTTTATATGGCGAGCTCCCATCATTTGAAGTTTTGGCAAAGGTTGTAAGATGGCCAAAAACTTCTGAGTCACTCGGTATGTGAATGTTTCCAGTGTGTTGAAATTTCAGTCGTCACGCAAGTAAAATTGAAGATAGTTGCTAGAGGAAAGGAAAATAAAAGAAAAGCTTTTTTTTTGTAGGAAATCTAATGGTATGCCATGAGGTGTTACAGTAACTGACAATGTCCAACTCAGTAAATTTTTTCTATTTCTCCTTTGTAACAGGGACTTTTGCGGTGCTGTACCGGTGAGCGGTAGACCATCTTTTTTGTGCTTGCAAGTTGCATATCAAGACTATATTAGTCGTCATGGAGGATACTCCTAAGCCAATTTGCTAGCGTGGATTGTCCATCTGCGTTTCCTGGTAGAACTCAAAAACGTTTCTGAGTGAGATCCAATCCGTATTTCAAAAATAACCAAGTCAGGAAGTTTGTCTGAATAGAAAATCTGCATAAATGAAACAGAATCGCAGAGGACGTTAGGAAAAGTGATTAGCAAATTAAACTATTAAAGCACATCTCACGAGTCTAGAGGTTGCGAACGGGCAGCATGAGAAACATTCGAAGGAAAGAGAATCTAAGAGTATTCCCAGACTTCGCCAGCAATCGTGGCGATCGCCACGACAGCCGGCTGTCGTCGCGATCGCCACATGGATAAAGTGAATGAGGAGACCCCGGACGTAAGAGCGATGACAATGAATGGGGCGTGGCGATCGAGGCATCGTTTCCACTATTGCTATCACTCACATCGCCAGTTCATTTTGAACACATCGTCGAGAGTACGGGCGATGAGCTCCGTTTGGCAGCGATCCATGGCGGTGTAACGTGCAATCAATACGTATCATTTCCACGATCCTTATCTCTTGTATCGCCCGTTCATTTCTATTCATTTGGAACTGACGAAATCTGGGGATACTCTAATAAAGGTTTCAATCAATACTTTCAGGGCTTTCAGGATGCAACTGGTGAGCAGCCTAGTCTTCCCGCTATTGCTTCTGAGAAGTAGCCGAAATCGGCCGCTAGGTTCATGAAGATGAGAAAATTATTTCACTTTTAGGATGTATCCTCTATTGCTTTTGACATGTCTATTACAGTGTTGTTACTTATCTGAAATAAGTTTAATATCAATGATGCCGCTATTTCTATCAGCAACGTTCTAGAAAATAGCCAAATCTGGTGTAAAAGACGAACCCACAACCTGTGATTACCAAAATCCCTAGTGTTATTCACAAACAAGTGGAGCGCTACCATAAGACAAATACCTCGTCTCAACCATTTGAAGCCGTTTTTTCTCGTGGTCTGGTAAAAAAGAGGAACATCCCATTCATATCTGTAACAATAAGCAATCTCAGCAAATAAATCGCGCAAATCACCCGATCTAGTCAGAGCTCACCCATAGCTTGTCGAGCGATATTTCTGTAGTTCAAAGGCATGGGAGCCTATCAAGTACCTCTGCTGATCTATTTTTATTGTTGTTGAGTTCACTGTTTCCAATGTGACAAGTGGGAAGCCCATCTGTGATGACACTTATTTCATCGGAGTGAGATGTAATAAATATAAATCTACCTGTTTCGTCCATTGACTACCAAAGTACCACATTTTCAACAATCCCCCATTCGGCCCTTTTCTAGGTTTTTCTGATGCTTCATCTAATGACTGCCACAAATCGTCTCCTCGGGTATTTTGGTTGGCAAATTTTTTAATGTAGTGCTAAAATGAATTCACGCAGTTATCTCTTCTTTGGTGATCCCTTATCGCTTTATTCAGCATTTGTTGAGCAGTGCTGTACTTCGATAAAGTCAAATTCGTGACCGAGAGAACACAGGAGAGGCGTGAACGAACAGATTCGCTGATATAAGATGGGAACTATTGTGCTCAGTGTGTCACCGGGTCCAATGACGTACATCTGCAAACGCAGTACCCACTGGAATGGAAAATACCGCACAGCTGGTTCTATCATGCTGAATGGTATACTCTGTTAACGAAATTGCACGTAATTCTCCCTCCTTTTTCCATATGAGGAAATCCCACCCAATTCTTCTTTCCCCTCCATCTAACGTGCGTACGCTTGCATCGACCGATAGATTAGATACCACGCAGTTGGTCACTGATGTGGAATGCGTAATCTGGCCAGTGATGCGGTAGCGGAGACCCTATTTGGAGAACTGCCTGCTTCTCTCAGAGCATTCGTTGCCGTGGAATGTCTTTTTTATTCCATCGCTATTATGGGGACGCTGTATCTAGAAAATGTAAGAGTCCCCATGCCATCAGCAAAGAAAAAGGAACCTGGCTACTCCTTATTAGTTCAGCAGATCTTAAGAGTGACTACTTGTCTTAGAGAACGCTAGAGAGTAGGTTACGGCAGACAATTAAGGTTAGTGCTGAAACCCCATCATAGCTAATATTAATTGGCATTTTATGTCAGTGTGTGTGTACAAGAGAACCAGCCATTAGCGGAAAAATCTGATTACACCACAATGTTCAGCATGTCAAGTTACGTATAAAAAGTGTGCAAATTTTCATTTTCACCTTGGTTGGCAGGTGTTTTGGTCCACTCTGTTTCGCATGGAAAACCTATAGTTGTTTACATCACAGTAAAAATGAGAGTCTGGGTGTTTATTTGCAGGTGTTTATCAAGTCATGTAAAGAACAACATGGTATTACGTACAACATGGTACGTGAGTATGGTTTAGAGAGAAGTATTCTAGCCAGATAGAAGGGAACAGCAAAGAGGAGAAGATATCGGCGGCGAAGTTCGCAGGAGGGTTCTAGAAACGGATGCACAGCTGTGTGAGGATGCGCACGTAGTCACTAGTGGGAAAGATGTCATCAGACGGGTCCGCAGCGGTGTGATAAGTTTGCTAGACTAAGCGTCTGACGAAGGTGCTGAGAATCTGCCCCATTTATGGACTTGGGATGCGCCGACACTCCGTAATGGGGAAAATGTAGAGAATCGGGTTCGCTGATCGCGACGGCATTGGGTAGTGAGATCGATGCTCAAAAAGTGGTCCACAAATGGATGTGACGTGCGCCGGCTCTTGCACATAGAGGAAAGACGTCAATCGACGGTTTCACAGCTGTGGAAAAGGCGCTATGAAAGGGTGTGCTGGAGTACAAAAGCGGGGAAACGCCTGGAGTCGGGTCCAGTGTACAGGCGTTTGAAAGTGGAGGAACCTCTACAGACAGGTCCCAATGGTGAGATAAGGGTGGACCGGTATTTAGGTCCAATCCCAGTTTGCACACACTCGGTCAATTTTTACTGTTTACGTCCATCACAGCGAGCCGAAAAGCGTTATCCCAAATTGTTGGAAAGGAGCTGCCCATAGTGGGTCAATGGTTCCATGAACCAAAAAAAGAATACTTCTCCGTGGATAGTGTCTGTTCATTCACCTGCACTAATCTTATCTGAGGACAATGAAGGTCTGCGAGCGAAGCGAGCACGACGACCAGGCTGGTGATCAGAAAATCCTCAAGTAATCAGTGAATAGGAGCAGGCGTGTATCTGCGACATCCTTTGTGGAAAATTCGCAGTGTTTCCCGAGTCCTACTCAGACAATCACAGGTGCAAATCCCGTTCCATCCGCCGGCATATCCTCTGCAAAAGGTTTGAACGAAATAAACGAGTAAAAGGCTAACAGCGGGCGCAACCACAGATGTTGCAGGACAAAGATGCTGTTGAGCAAATTGCCGGCTGAACAGAGAATCATTCGGGCTAATGCACGACCATCGACGTTCCGCCCGAAAAGTCAAGAGCGTCGGAAATTCACCCGCTTTCCACGTCCACTGACCGCCCTATGATGTCTCCAAAAAGCGGCTTAAACGACAACACTTCGTCTCAGCACCTGTGCGAAGGGCATTTACAAAATTACCTTACAAGAGTAGTATTGTAAACCTTGTGTCAGTTGTTTTTGACAGTTTATTATCATTTTACTATTCTCGAGGTACGTACATATTATTGATCATTTACCATTAGAATTGGTTTTTGTTTTATCGTTTTGGTTCTTCCTTCCAAGGTTCCAGGAGTGGAACAAATGCTACTTTCTTTCACGTTCTTTGATTGATCCGCTGAGGGAGGATCCATCGTGTGGAAAATGCTGGGATAAGGGTATACCGATTGAGGATGGGTCCGCTTCGGCTCATCAGCGGGAAAAACGCAAGAATACGGGTACACCGATGGGTAGAGGTGCGCTTGCGTCCAATTGCAGTGAGAACGTCATGCCACGAGTTGACCACTCGGGTGAGAAGTTCGCCCACACCCAAATATTGAGAAGAATAATATTAGCCTTACGCAGCAGGTCCACTGTTTCTGCAAGGGTGGTTCACTCCCCATATGTGCTTATTTTCATTTGATTGTAATTTCCGTTCCTGTTTTCTTCTTTGCCATTATTCATGTCGCTATCGGCCACCTCTTCTTCCCCTTACGATTAGTTGTCCAAGCAGATCCTCATCACTGGCGTATCCCAACAGCAGTATAAACTTGAATAATCTTAGGTGATTATTCGCATTGTGCCCTTTGCAGGAAACTTCATACAATTAGTGGTGCGGGGGAGAATTTCGCACTTGAGCTTGGTTAATTATTAGCTCTGGTTCTTGTCAATTTTCTGAAGAATTGGCAAGCTTGAAGCTTTTGCAGACCTTAAGAGGCTGGCCCACCATACCTTGTCCCTCGGGAGGCTAGTACAGGGTGGCGCATAATTACTGTCTCATCATTGCGCGAGTACGAGGTTTGACCTAACTGATAGACTCAAATCTGTTTTTGTTATTGTAATGTTTGGCATATCATTCTCCATATACCTGCCTCACATGAACTTGGTTTGCCTCATTTTACAAGAAATGGCAAAGCCGTCAGCACACCATTTCACATTTTTCGAGATGCATGGAAGAGGACTGACAACTTCGGAAATCTGTCGTCGGCTGAACGTGAACAGGAAGCTGGTGTACCGGACTCTAAAAAGAGGTACGACTGATGACCTTCCAAGAACTCGCCGTCCTGTCACGGTGATAACTGGCCCCGTGAAAAAAATCGTGAACAGACGTTTCAACAGAATCCCATGCCGCAGCATGAGAAAGGTGGCAGTTTAGCGGGGTATCTCCCGGCGAACCCTCCAAAGAGTTGTTGAGGAGAAGCTTGGGATGCGAGCTTGCAAGCTTCGAAAGTTCCATGGCCTCAGCGAAAATCAAAGAACTGCTAGGGTGAAAAAATGCCGCGCGCTCCTTGAGAGGGCCGTTGGTGACGCCTACACGAAAACGGTTTTCATGGATGAAAAGCTATTCACAGTTGAGCAGGTGTACAATTCCCAAGATGATAGGGTGTAAGCAGAAAATAGTAGGGAAGCCAATGCAGTGGGCCGGATTGTATCACGCAACTTGCATCCAGCTTCTTTGTTGGTTTCCGCTGGAGTGTCAGCGACCGGGCGAACTCCATTTTTGTGGAAAAAGACGTCAGGATCGACAAAAACGTGTATTTGGAAATATTGAAGAATCATGTGGTTTCATGGGTCACCGAGCACTATGAAAACGGCCACTGGATTTTGCAACAGGACGGAGAACCTGCTCATCGGGCTAGGTCCACCCTGGTGAGACTGGTGCCTCGCCAACCTGCCGGACTTTATTCGCGCATCCGAATGGCCGGCTAATTCGCCTGACATGAATGTCCGAGACTTCTCTATCTGGGCATCGTTGGAGCAGAAGGCCTGCCAGAATAAGCACACCAGCGTTCAGGCTCTCAAGAAGTCTCTGGAGAAAGCCTGGAATGAAATACCACAAGATCACGTGCGCACGGCGGTGGAGAAGGCTGTCATCCGCGCAAAAGGAGGCCACATTACATGATATCTAGGTTTTTGTTTTCTTACAATTAGATGTTAGTGAATAGTTGTTGGAGAGATCGTCTGAATTGATTAATTTATACAAGTTCCATGCGTTTTTTATTTTGGAACAGTAATTATGCGCCACCCTGTATGCATGAAACAGTTGGGGCCCATGGGTGGAGGGAGGGGGATGGTTGGGGAGGGGGGGGGGCTCACCTCATGGCTTGCCGCTTCTGCGTCCGGCAGAATGATAAAGATAAGGATGAAGAGAAGATGTGTATCCCCTCTGCAAGAACATTTGAGGACGATGTTCTTGTTGACGAGGACACCAACTTCATCAACTACTCTACCGTCATAGGTTTCAAGGAACAGTTCTTCTCCAGTGTCGATGGTAACACTTAGCGATCAGAGTCTCCTTGTCTCGGTCAGTCCAGTGACGTCGTACCTAATCTCCCTAGCCAGAATCATCAGATCCTCGATGGAAGCCTCCGACACAAAACATTATAACAGCTATAGAATTAGTGGAAGACTCGAGAGCTTGATCAAATTTTTTCCAATTCTGTAGTTTCATTCTCAACACAACAAAAGGTGTTGAAGTAACTTACATTGATTCCTTTCCTGAAATTTTTCTTTCCAATTATCTTGGCTGTCATAGATATAATCGCGCTACCCTTGTCGTAACTGATCGAATCAAAGGTTTCGTGCACTTCCGAGGTGGTGTTTATAATCGAGGAAAGAGGACGACCTGATGCAAAAGAATCTTGCTCGAGCGCCCTTTCGAAGTCAAAGATGTTGCCTCGACTCTGAAACCATCTTTATTGTGAGGAATTGAAGTTCATCTGTTAATGACTCACAAAGGTTAGGCCACCATCAATATTCTTGTAAAGCATTGTATTTTCAAAGTAGTTGGCAAAACCTTCGTTCAGCCACAGGTCTTCCCAGCCCTTCAGTGTCACCAGATTACCAAACCACTAAACACGCATGTGTTCTTCAAATCAATCAACTACAATGAGAGAGTTTAAGCAAGCACTTTTTGTGCGATAATGTTGTGGAGCAAGAGCTGAGAGGATTTCTCTAGACTTCTCTAACAGATGTTTACCGTTGGAGTTGCCAAAACCAACTTGTGCCAGCGGAGTCTTGGAAGATGAAGCGCTGACAAGATGCATCCTTTCATCTCACCATAAGCATTCAATGCCTCTGCGATTTTCAAATGAAGTCGGATGAGTAGCGCATCTCAAAACACCTGTTCCTCCACCCTTTTAGAAGCCCCCGCTCTCTCTTCCAGCACCGAAACCGACTTCTGACGCTTTTCACGTTAGGAAGCGACGGACCAGTTCTCTCATGGTTCCCCACTCTCGGACACTGACGTGCACTCACCATAGCGCTGAATCCATCCTTTGGAGTATCCTCACTATAGGGCACCGGTGAATTGCCCACATAGCACTGGCCTCGATAGGCACGTCGTTTTACGTTTCCATACTTCCAAGTGACGGTGCTCTCCTCATGCTGCAGTGGACCAATTGCTATGGTTCGTTTCACCTTTTGCACCTCATCGTACCCATTCCTCAGCTTTCATACGATCGCTTAATCGCAACAACTGACTAACCGGGGAATTTCCTTTAACACACAAACTTACAGGCACATAAAGCTCGTTACACTCAGACGTTTGGTGCCGCCGGCCTGCTCAACCAATAGACGCTGACCGGCTGAGCGGCTACTGATCACGGACCGGCGCTCGGCCCGTCACTGTCTACCGGCCGGGCTGCTCCACCACCCCTACGACCAGCCAATCGGAAGTATCCATTGGTGGTAGTAGGGTAGTGATATTGGATGAAGGCATCAGGCGAGAGAAATAGAATAGAAGCACGGATGGCCGAGTGGATAGAGCTCTCGAGCTTTCAGAAACAATGGTCATGTTGTTTTGACTCCACTTGATGATACAAGAAAGCTAGCACTCCTTCGCAGCTAGAACCTTCGCAAGAGCCATATTTTCCTGTTTCTGATGAGAATTTGCTGATTTCTATCGCCTTTATAACACTATGGATTCACAGCACCGTATACAGTGCTTTCATAATTATAAGATCACCCCCGAATTATAAGTTTTCCGGAGAAACAGCAATCAGAGAAATTTCCAGCTATATGTGATAGATTCCCCATCTATGAAAACCATTGTGGCCAGAATCTCGTTTTACGACCTCTTACCGTGTTATTCTTTTTTTTAACTTTTCATCCCCTTTCATAATTATAAGATCACTTCGGGAAACCAAACAATTCATAGTGAATAAAGGCAGATGTTGTGTGTATGTGTTCTGGAGGGCACGTATGCACCCAAGATATAGCTTTAACAAATCTTCGCGATTGTCTGCTGTTTTTTGACCAAGAAGCCCAGCCCCAGGCTCTCGAAAGTAATGCTCTCAAAATCCGATCGATTGTGGGGCAGATCTGAAGGACTTTTTTAGGTGCACGAGGATATACGTAATATCATTCATCTGCTAGGAGCCAGACGCTGAGACATCAGATGAAGCCACAGGCCTCGGCGCGCAGGTGCTTGCGCGAAAATTTACCTCCTATTTTCGAAGTTCCTTTCTAGAGTTTTCCGCTCTATGCAATTGAGTGACCACTGGGCAAAACCAGTAAGTCCTAAAATTTACTGTTTCCTTAGCTCTTAACCAGACGAAGCATGAGTTCCTGACCACTGGTAGAACGTCCGGAAACGGCCTCCCAAACAAACATGACGCCAAGGCAGAACGTGCTTTTTTGAAAGCAGAACACGTCTTCTTACCATATTCATGGCCCACCCTGTACATTTGATTTCGATTAATCACTTGCACTTGGGCTTGTGGTTGAGCTTATTGCTGGAACAGTTTCGCTGATCTCGAGATAGAGAAAACCATGCAAGATAAATAATAATTTAAAATAAAAAGAAGCTATCTATCACTATCTCAAAATCTCAAAATGTCAGGTTAGCAGTTATGTTGAGGTGTTGGACAAGCAGGACCTTTGGAGCAGACCACACAACAACCCAAGTCATGCGCTGTTAGCCGTGGACATAAAGGTATTCTCGAGACTTTTTTTTTGATAAAAGGGATGTGTATGATGTTTGATGAGCGTACTTTGCAGACGCAATAGCAATATCAGGCCAGTGCATAGCCGATGTACAATTTGTATGAAGATGAACCAGCTGGTTATATCGTGGTTATGGGAAGCTTGTCGAAATTATGTTTTTCTTTAAAGAAAAAGGCCCGTAGGTATAAATTGTATAACTGCCGGCTCAGCCTGCACGGCGCATTTGCTAGCACTCGATGTGATTCTAGCGAACACCAGGTGTTTGTCCAGCAATGTTTTGGAACACGCATCCTCTCAGCGCTTTTCACTCCATGATGGAGAAAGAAAGCTCACGTGCCGCAAAGCACCATCAGGAAGGCGGAGCGATTTGCTGACACACAGGTCTTAAAGTGTCCTTTTGAAGGCCACGTGAACATCCGGCCGATGGCCGCCATCGGTGCATAGATGTAGTGTAAGGCCCTCTGAGCGAGACAGTGTTTACAACGATTTGACGCTGCATGTACGGAGCAGAGTCGCCCCTCTGCTGGAGCTTTGTTGTTGACTCCATTCGATCCCGAAACACTGAACGACAACCTCTCCGAAGGAATGTCTGTACATGGGGGTGATAGCGAGCCGTGGAGGTCATGGCGAGAGGATTCACTCGGTTTCCTCACTTGGGATATGCTCCTTCAATAAAATTTAGAGGTTCGAGGTTACTGCTTCTATTAGGTTGTCCCATAAATAATGGCCGTTTTGGAGGTGCTCATTCCAAGGTGCGTAACTCAGCTCAAACTTAAGATTTTCCCTTGAAATAAAAAGCATTATGATCAGCATTTCCTGCACATCTTAGCAGCATAGCGAACCTTATGTAAAAAAGAAGCTCAAATCACAGGAGTCAACGAAGTGCGAAAGGTCAAGCTCCAGAGCACATTGATTCGCACGAATTATCTAGCCGAAAACTGGATTCACCGCAAGCTAGAAAAGATAACCCATTAGGCAAAGGTCTGGCCAACACAATATTAGAAGGAGATGTCCAACGTCTGAAATTGAAAAGTGAAATTTTTCTTGGTAGGATGTGAACCTCTGTGGATTTGTCCGCACCGCGACAAAGACAGTAGACATGCACTTCTTCGGCTTACCAAAACTTAGGCATTTTCAACCGAATCTCGAAGGCGAGCCCCAAATCGTAACAAGCGAGGCATTTAGAAAATTCTACTCTTGACCTAGTCTAGCTACTTCGAATGCCTCGAGTAGTATTTTACCTATCAGAGAAAGTTACCTTTTTCTGGGACGTCGATGTTTGTTGAATATATCCAGATCACCCTCAGCGATGCGAACAAGACAAAAGTCCATTTTAATAAGCAATGTCTACTCATCACTAAAAATGGGCCATTTTTCCGGAAAATTTCGCAACAGTGTTTATTAGAGGGATTAAATTAATTAGTGTCGCAAGTTATGCACTGATCAGCAATGCCTTTGTTCAAAATCCACTTTGCTCATTTTTTGCCATGTTTGGCTGCCAAGAAGGCAGAGTGACCAGTAATTTAGTTGCGCCAAACCTAGCTTCTATGGACTTTTTCAGAATTCTCGTCTCGCCTTCAGAACTACACTTTCGTTCCGACAAGGTTCGTGACCATCACCTGGTCAAATTTGAGAACTGTTATCGTTCTGGAAGTTTCTCTAGTCACAGCTTCTGCGCGCTTACAACAAATGGCCTGGCCAAATGCAAAGCTAACACCAAATCTGGCTTTTATCCTTAGGGCGAAAAAATTGTCTAAAAATTGGGAGGGATATGGATAAACAGATCCTGCTCTTCACAATTGTCTAAAGTTTGTCTACCTAGCTCCTGAAATAATAGATTTATGAACTTCCAAAAATTCATTACTAGGTTGCGGCCATTTATTGTGGGACAACCTAATAACTTCCAAAAGAGGTTACTGCTTGAACAGCTCTGACATAGGATTGGAAGAAAGAAATGACGAAAGGTGTGAGAATCTTTGCGGCCTATCTCTGGAAGTCTGGAGCCATATCCAATGTATTCGGCCGTGGGAGGGAGAACACAGAGGGTATATGCCCGTTCTCGCTAGTTTTCATCCACTCTGCTATCCAATAAAACTCATCCATCCACATGTTCATTTGTTGGCGCAGTTGCGGAGTCTCGATGAGAGACAACACAAAGTGAGGAAGGAGTAGTTCAGGGATCGTTATCAAATGGAAATCAACTGGGAAAAACATCCTGTAGTGAAGTGAGTGGATTTGTATGTTCGCGGATATCTTTTAATTAGAAAGCAGATTCAGTGAAACACACCAATATATCCGCTAGAATGCGTTTATCCGACTGGATGAAGTGTACTGGATACGGACCCTGAGCAGCATGCTAATCTAGAGTATGCTGACATCATCCATGGAACATAGGGTGTAATCACAAACCGAGGTGTCTTGGAAGTAAAGTTGAAAATGATTTGTGGAGTACTAGAATATATTTATATTCTCAGAGTGTACGGGGAAAGTACCTGATGAGCCAACTCGTGAGCTATTATTCTTTGCTGTCTACTCTGCACGTCTTGTCTGGGCAGGCCATCTGCCAATAGAAGCCGTTCCCTGAAATCATCGCTTTTGCACAAACATGAAGAATACATCTGGAATAAGGCACCTGAACGTTATTAAACCCCAATTCTCCATCGCTCCCGAAGCAAAGTCCGGCAGCGCAACCAGATCTAAATGAATGAGTTAAAAGTGCGTTATGTTAACCTGTCCCGACCACGTCGTGTTCCTAGAAGAAAACATTATCTGAGCGTTAGCGGCTTTCGACGCCCACAATTGCAATAATGCTAGAGTTTCACAGACCTATTCTTATTGACGTACCAATGGTGGAATTTCATAGCGAATCAAGGGAGCAAAACACGTTTAATATAGTGTAGTTATTCCGTGGCTGGTACGTCAGTAACTATAGTAAATTTGATATTTTAAATTAAATTAGCCTTTTAAATTTGATTTCAACAACAACAATAACGAAATAAAAAAACAAGAATGTACAAGGAATGCTCATTAGGGGGTTCATATTCTCGCCCCTCTGGATAACAGTCCAGTATCTTCCCCACTCGGCCACCCCAGCGCTGAGAGACGGGTGCTGCAACTCATACAGCTCTGATGTTCGGTGGCCATACATTAAACAAGAGAATGTGTTTGGCATTGCATTTAATTGGATAAAATTCTGTTTGGCAGTACATGTTACGGGAGAATGAGTGAACAACATGTCTGTCAATACAAAAGGCAAGAGAATATGTTGACGATGCATTAGATGGGGTTTGCTTGGGGATTCAAGAGGCAAAGTTTACATGGCGATACATTATCTTATGAGGCGTTTATTTCATTCTTAATGGGAGTCTTAGCTATCGATGGTGTCGACCCGAATGGCTCAGCTGGTAAGGCAGCGGACTCGGGGATTGGTGTCATGGCACGATTCCTGATGATATCGAAATTTTTGTGCGGTTCTCTTTGACGATACAATTGGCAAGTTCCGTGGGGCGATCCATTTCACGATTTTAATTTGGCAATACATTTTCCAGGACTTCTTTTTTGGAAACACATTTTACAGGACTTACTGTTTGGCAATACATTTGACGACGTTCCTTTGCTTAGATAGTTGGCAAGCTCGTCTGCAAGGTTGCCAAACAAACCTCGCTAAATGTATCGCCAATGAACTCCAGAATGCTAACACCGCAAATTAAAAAAAAAACTTTTAAAAACAAACTTCATTTCTCACAAAGCCCATACCAAATGACTCCAACTACGTGGTGCCCTTGCATACTTTACGTGATTGCCTCTGACAATTTTGCAGCCCAAACGCAGCCCGAACAGCATAATACGTCGATTTCAAACTCTATGGGCGTCTATTATTATTTGTTGCCGTCCTCCCTTCTCTCTGATTCTTCCTCAATTTCTGTTAAGAGGAGCAAAGGTTCACTAGTAGATGAGGCAGCAAGATGGCAGAAATAGACTCAGACTTTGAACTCGACTTATTCGTTCGGGTTGCATTCCTGCTGCGCAGTTTCCAAAGATGAAGCCTAGCGTACAGTCTTTGTAGGCGGGACTTCTCAAGCTGTGTGGAGAATCAACCAACCCTCAAGCGCACTAATTTGATGTGAATGTGATGCTGTGTCGGCATCTCTGCTCCCAACGTGCCGGCCTCATACTTACCTCATTTTCCTTCAAGATGCCGCCTATCGCCACGGTTCGCGAGTGATCTTGATCCGTACTTTGAAATGTTTAGTGTTTGTTTGGAGATGTTTTGAAACTGTGGGAGCTTGGAATGCTTCTGCGGGAATAAAAGTCGTCCGTATAGTTCAGTAGAGGCTTTCTTTGATCTGGAAATAAAGGGTGCGCTTCTACTGTCTACCGCCACTGAACCAACTTATGGTACAACGACTGGAGGACCGAACTCAGGGTTAGAGGTACGCATTGATTCTATTGCTTTCAACCTTTATTCGTGGCACTGTGCGCAGATTCTGATTCTTTTCTGAACCCAGTGCGCATTGAATACTGTTGTTTCCCTCGTCCGCGCTTGCCTCTGTTACTTGGTCTCCTACTCTCCTCAGTAGCTTACATGGCAGGTCCGACTTCTCTGAGATCCCAGAAGGGCATACTAACGAGGCACTGCAATGTCTTAAGCCAAAATACTACCAAAGGGGAAGAAATTGTGAAATTTGATCCCTCCTCCTTCACCAATTTGGATGCCTCACAACGTGCGCAAACAATTGTTTTTGAGCTTGAAGCCACTTCGAAGCTTGTTTCTGACACACTTTCTAGCTTTACTACTACTGTCGACTCATTGTTTGATGCGCTGAGCGAAGAACAAGAACAGCAAGTGTTCGAGTACATCGAAAAGGCACATATCGCTCTGGAACGGGCTCACGACCTTGCCATTACAATTGAGGCTAATCGAGTTAGCGTGAGGGAACATGGCCAGATTCCGGTCGATTTCTCACCAGAACCCCCATTTGGCAATGCCAAAACTCCCACTATTCCTATACCTATTTTCTCAGGCAAAGTATGGGAGTTCAATAACTTTTGGACGCTTTTTGATGCTAGTGTCCATAGTCAAACCCTAAGCTTCAAAAGTTTAACTATCTCATAAGCGCACTCCGAGGTGAAGCCCGAGATCTGATGCGTCGTTTTCCTGTCACTGAGCAAAACTATGATCACGCTATCGATCTTCTGCGCACGAAATACGGTGATGAATCAGCACTGATTGCGAAGCTTCAAGCACGTCATGAGAGCGCTAAAGCCAATAATTCATCTATACAGGCACAACGCAAATTTCTAGAATACATATGTCATTCAATTAGAAGAATTGGGTATTCACTTAAGTGGCTCATTCAGCACGCAGAAACCGTATCAAAATTGAGTGCTTACATTCAGCGTAAAGTGCTCGAAATGCGTTTTCATCCAAACATGCAATTGAGTGATTGGAAAATGCGCGATATTTTAACTGTCTTAGATAATCAGATAACGACTGAAGAGCGTAGAAAACAGATGGTTGACAAACGCGACCATCCTAGCAAGCGCAGCTATGGGGGAGAGTTTAGACCGCAAAACACTAAGAGCATGGTTCAAGCCTCCTTATCGTGCATGTTTTGCAAAGCCCCCGATCACCGAACGCTATTGTGTAAAAAATATCTTACGCCGATGGAACGGCGCAATTATTTGCGATCACATAACCTGTACGTCAACTGCGCGAGGGAAGGACATTTTGTGAACAGGGTCATGCGTGTGTCGATAAATTATCAAGGGGGGGGGGTAGTATGGGGAGGGGGGGTGGGGAAAGAGGGGGAAGGAAGGGGGGGGGTTGTGGTCGGGAGGGGGTGCCTTAGTGTGGAAAAGGAGGTAGAAAAAAGGTAGAAAAAACTGAAGAAGTGGGACACTGAATTATCCATACAAAAAATTTGTTTTGACGTGATTAAACGACTTTAACAGTATGATTTGAATAGTGAAAAGTGGGGGGTTATAGGCTAAAATTTTCGCACGTCCGTACTGGAAGTCCTACCCAGTCCTGCAGGCCGGTAAAAAGTTATTTTATGGACCCTACCCAATAGTGCTCTATCCCCAAGTTTTCAGGTCTCCAGCTTCAAGGAGAAAGATCCAGCACGGGAATTACGGAGATGAGGTTTCGTCGATAAAAATGGCTTTTTTCCATGTTTTTATCAACGGAGTTGAAACGCGGTGGAAGCAGCTGCAAAAAAAACGAGTTGTACAGCCTGAAAGGCAAACCTTCGACTATTAGAAACCTGAAAAAAATTGGGACCTCAACGAGCCAGATCTTCTGATATTCGTGTCCGACTACAACCATGCCTCTGAACGAGTCTAAATTTTAGGCTGAAATTTTTCGCACGTCCGTACTGAAGGTCTTACCCAGTCTTCCACCCCTATAAACAGTTATTTCGTGCCTTACGGTCGATCATTCCGAATCTACTACAAGCGCGTGTCATTTTACGCCATGCAAAAATTCTAGCCTCGGAGGGGATCGAACCCTTGACCATGTCGATGATGTGTATGGTTGTTTTTCGTGACGAATACGAAGGTATTTCGTTTAGAAATTCTGTACGGATGCTTTCAGACTGAAATTCGCTCACCGCGCACGCTTTAACCCTCAGCAAAAATTTTAGCCTCGGTAGGGATCGAACCCTTCACCATGTAGATGATGTATATAGATGTTTTTTCTTGATGTGTTCGAGCCTCATTAGTTACGTAAGCAACATTGCATAGTTAATGCACGTTTTTTGTCCACCGCGTACATTTCAACGTTTTCCAAAAAACTTCCAAACAACTAGTTAGATACAAAAGAGGCTCTTTCTCCTTCCTATGCTCTGGCTTCACCACACCTATCGCAGTACGAACACCTGAAGTGGGATATCTAAATATCTAAATTCTGCAAGCATAGAAGGAAATTTGTGTGCAAAGGGGGGGTCGTATTTTTGGTGACTGAAAGGGGGGGTCGTATGGGGATCGACTTTTTACTATCATCACGCTTGACCCTGTTTGTGAAGGATTGCACCTGGGATGGATGCAAATTGTGCAACGGGAAAAAGCATCACCATTCCCTTTGCCCGCAAAAGAACTTAACAATAGGTACCCAGGACGGAAAAGGTACTGCAGCGAGAGAAACACGGGATACTGTCACTCGCAAATCTACAAAGACAACCTATGGTCAGCAGCGTGATAAACAAAGGAGCGCGCACGTTGTTCAGGCGGAAACTCGGGAGTGCGCCACACCACAGATAGTCCATGACGAAGATCAGGCCAATGTCGTTTTGCTCACTGATAGGAGCGCTCTTTCAGCACCAAAAGACTCCTAACAGGACTTGCGCGAGTTCGGAATGAATTGCGCAAGCAGTGGCAAGATGTGGAAATCCTCTTCGATACAGGAGCCGATCAGTCATTTATAAGTGAAAAATTGGCTAATGAGTTAGGACTTACCCGTACACCAGAAATGGAGCTTCTAGTGCATACGTTTAGCAGCACTGAACCTAAGCCCACGTTTTGCGGTGTTACCGAATTAGACATTTGGGATCTCCAAGGGGAGGAACATGAGTTCCAACTGTGTGCAACACCAATGATCATCAATAATGGAAAGAGTGCGCAGTTGAACGACGAAGACTTGGCCTATATCAGGACCCATCGCATTTGCTTATCTAGCAAATCTCATACGCTTGCGACCAGGCCCCAAATCCTTCTAGGATGCGACCAGCTATGGAGTCTGTTGGAAGTGCCATCTCCACGTCATACACTTCCATCTGGAATGCAGCTTATTCCCTCCAAACTAGGGTATTTAGTAACTGGAAAGCAAAAAGAATGCTTTGCACTGAGTAAAAACCACCATTCAACTTCAGTCGCGACTGTAAACGCATCCTTGAATTTCGCAGAGGAACTTGAGTGCTGGGACAAGTACTGGTCGTTGGATTCGTTGGACTTCGCTGGAATCTATGAGTTCAACCGCACGAAAGACGCTGAGAAAGCCGTTATCAACGAACAGGTCTCGAAATTCTTTGAAGATACGATCGAAAAGCGCAAACGAAGTTGTTATGTGCGCTTTCCATATAAGGACAATCATCCGCCATTACCAACCAACAAAAATATAGCGCTTAAACGTCTGCGCAGTGTGATCGAGATGCTAAAGGAAAGCCAGACCTACTGCGCGAGTGCGAAAAAACCTTCAATGACCAGCTGACAAAGGGGATAATCGAAGAAATACCTAATGATAAGTCGGCTGAAGGAGTCATCTTGCACTATATACCACATCAACCGGTAGTCACCCCGCCTAAAGAAACAACTAAACTGCGCATTGTTTCCAATGCTTCTGCTCACTTTAAAGGGAGCCCATCGCTAAATGACATAATCCATCAAGGGCCGCTTATTTTGCCAGAGTTATATGCCATGCCATGTTTCGGGTTTCACGATATGTCGCAACATCAGATGTTGAAAAGGCATTCTTGCAAGTCTTTCTGCACGAGGCCGACAGAGATGCGACTAGATTCCTTTGGGTTAGAAACACCAACCTTCCAATTGACGATAGTAATCTAGTCACCTACCGCTTTACACGAGTGACTTTTGGGCTCAACGTTTCTCCGTTTTTCGTTTTTGTTGGCGGGGACAATTCATCACCATCTACGTTATGAGGTAAAGGACATCACTCTTGTCAACGAAATTCGAGGCAATTTGTATTTCGACAACCTCATATTATCCGCAGGATCTTGCGAAGACATTACTCAGAAATCTATACAGGCGCGAGAAATCTTCTCTGAGATGGGAATGAATCTGAGGGAATTCCTCTCTAATTACAGCCGTTTCCATGAAACTATTCCCTCTGAAGCATGCGCAAGATCAACGATACAGAAGGTGCTAGGAGTTCAATGGAACGCAAAAGACGACTCTCTTCACATTCACTGTCGGATGCCAAACAGCGAAAAAGTCACGAAAAGGATAGTAGCACGAACCATCGCCTCCGTGTATGACCCTCACGGATGGATGGTACCTCTCCTAACGAGGGCGAAACATTCTCAACAACAGTTGTGGGAGCGGAAATTTGAGTGGGATACAGAGCTTCCAAAGGAACTCGCACTTGAATGGAGAGCTATCACAGAAAATGTGGATGGATTTTATAGGGTATTGCCTAGACGATTCCTTCGCAACTGCAGTGCATACAGACTTGCCGTCTTTGCCAATGCTAGCGACATAGCAATGGCTGCATCCGCATCAGGGATGTGTGGAAGTAAAATTTAAAATCCCGAAAAACGTAAAATGGAAAACGAAGGGCCAAAAATGGGCGGAAAACGGAAAGCGTAAAACGGAAAACGGAGAATTTTGCCCAAGCTTAGGTTTGCGACCAAAAGACCTCTTCAACATTGGATTCTCTTGGTATCTTCTTGATGAGCATAAGTGGTGACTTGTTCACGAAATTAAGTAGACTCAAGTCCACTGATGGTACGTACTTCAAACGCCTAGAATTTAGGTAGATTGAGTAGTATTTATCCTTCACCTAGTTACGAGAGATTATCAGAGTTGTATAATCGATAAGCACCTTTATCACTGAATGTTTAAGTATACGAGAAGCTGCAAAGTGTCGAAAGTGTGACTTTTTTGCTTTACTTTGGAGCAGACCTAGTCTGCAAAAATTCGGACAAAAAGGTGAGCATGAGTGGTGGCTCTTTCTAGTTATTGAGTAACTTCAAGTCTACTGATGTTGCTTACTTCAAACGCCTAGAATATAGATAGATCGAGGAGTATTCATCCTTCATCGAATTATTGAGAGATTATCAGAGTTATAGAATCAATAAGTAGCCTCCCCACTGAATGTCTGAGTAAATGAGAAGGTGTAAAATGTAAAAAGTGCGCCTCCTTTCCTTTATTTTGGAGCAGACCTTTTTTGCAAAAATTCAGACGAGAAGGTAACTATGTACGGTAGTAGTGCGTTTGGAATCTGAGTAGGATCAGGTTATTCACAAAGGATCCCGTTAGAGCCTGTTAGCGATGGAGGAAGGAGAAGGCGAACAGTATGTGGAGGAACGTAAAACACAAGCAGGCCAAGAATTGCGCAAAACATCAGGCGCCAGCGGCGTCAGTGTGGAAATGAGGATCATAGTTTGATTGAAACAGTGTCAAGTACAAAGTAGCCTTATGCTTTTGTCGGGTTGAAAGAAAGCCTACATCATGCGTTGCTTTGCAAGAATGCTCGATGCTCTTACCATGACACGTCACAGTCTCATGGAAATTTTATACCAGTTCACCCCACATTTCTGTGGAACTTTTTTTTGGAAATTTCGAGGAGAACAGGGCACTTGTATAGCATATTTGGAGCAATGATGAAGGCCTGAAAAGTCAAACAAACTAGTTCGAGTTTCATAAATGGCGTTTGGACGTCAATTTTGGCGCCATTGCTGTGAACTCATGTACATTTTGCATCGAAACACGTGAATTCTCTTCAGGATAAGGATATATGTACGCAAAAAAACAACGATCCCTTTCTTCCATAATTTTCCGGGATTTTCCGTTTTCTGGGCCAAAAACCTGTAAAACGTAAAACGGAAGGCCAAAAATGGGCAGAAAACGTGGAGCGTAAAACGGAAAACGGAAAATTCCGCACACCCCTGATCCGCATATATTGTCGAAGATGATCGCGCAACATTAGCCATGGCTAAATGTAAATTACCTTCAATAAAATGATGGCAACAATGCCTAAACTAGAAATGAATGCGCTTACTATGGCAACTTGACTAGCTTTTTCTGTATACTCAGCGTTGAAAGAAGTTTTGGGAGCACAACCATGGACCATCCATGTTATTTCCGACTCTCAAATTGCGCTAACTGGTTATCCACCCCACTAAGTAACGCTAATCCAGGAGTCCTCGTTACCAATAGACCTAAGGAGATCCACAAAATCGTGGAAACTCTGCAAAGGGAAAACGTCTCCGTAAAATTTATGTACGTGCGAACAAGTGAGAATCCTGCAGATGCGGGCACGCGCGGACTCTCTAGGGTGCAACTTGAATCCCACATTTGGTGGACTGGACAAGAGTTCCTGAGGCAACCCCAGGACCATTGGGCACTAACGTATTAGCCACCTTCAACTACCCCCGAACAATCAGGCGACGATTGGATCCTTCAAGTAAACGCCCTCGTCGCAAATGAAAAACACGAGCAACAGAAATCCATCAAAGACTTGACGCGTTACAGCACATTTACTGCCGCCAAGCGAGTTACAGTGCACATCCTTCGATTTATAAGGAAAGCTATGAAATCTCTTACCAAGGCACGAAGGGATAGGATTTTCTTGAACGTTCCAGAACTAATGAGCGTTTCTGACACAGCGGATTCCATTGATGGCTCAGAAATGCCCGCTTTGCAATCATCCGGAATCATCAAACAATCCACCTTACTGATGAGTATCGCAAGTCTTTGGACAACTCACTAACTCTCTACAAAAACAGATGTGCCGTCTGGCGTTCGAGAGGAAGGCTTGCACATTCAGCGCTTGGGGAAGAGACCAAGCATCCCATCGTCATCGCACCAAGCACACCACTAGCCGCACTACTCATTCAAGAAGCGCATGGTAAATATCATCACGGCATAAAGCATACTATCGCGACAATACGCGAACAGTACTGGATCCCCCGCTTACGGCAGCAAGTACGCAAGACCATTCACGCGTACGTAAAATGCCGCCGATACAACGGATTGCCGTACCGTTATCCAGAAGCCACGAATTTACCAGAGCGCCGCGTTCTGCGATCCCGTCCCTTTCAACACATTGGTCTTGATTTCTTCGATCTTCCTTTATCAATAGAAGGAGAAGAAAAATTCAAATCATATGAATGTATTTTCACGTGCACAGTGACAAGAATGATCCATTTAGAAGTAGTGAGAAGTATGGGAACAGAACACTTCTTGAATGCGCTTAGACGATTTTCAGCTAGACGGGGAACACCTGAATCCATCACGTGCGACAATGCGCCAACATTTCTCCTAAGCGCGGAAATTTTGGCCACTAATGATTCTAGGCCAATTTTCAACGTGGACTTTACTCATGAAACCTCCAAGCATGAGATCCATTAGAAACATATTACCCCTTATGCGCCTTGGCAAGGAGGCTTTTGCAAGAGCCTTATAAAATCTATCAAACATGCGCTCTAAGAGGTACGCAATTCCACTCTTTCGATCACCTCCTTACTATGATAACAGAGATCGAGGCAACCTTGAACACACGACCTCTCACCTATCAAGGCGCAGCACAAGAAGAAATCAGCATGATTCGGCCTATAGATTTCCTGCAGCACAAGTTGAACCTAACTCTGCCATTACAAAACTTGTCGGAGTCAGCCAGAAGCGATCCAGAATACATCTCACCTGGAGATGCACGCACAATGCAGACGCGACATCAAGCTGAGGAAGCGCTCCGAAGTTCCTGTCAATTTACAGAGCGATTCTGGAAAATCTGGCACCATCAGTACCTGGCCAGTTTGCGCGAGACCCACAAGAAGTATACAATTAATCGTCGCCAAGGACGAGACATCCCAAAAGTGGGTGACGTGATACTCGTCAGCGACTCAGTGCTTCCAAGAAATGAGTGGAAAATGGCGCGCATCCTCGATACTAGAGAAAGCACCAATGGTATGATGCGAGAGGTGGAGCTGCAAACAGCGTCAAAACGGAAAATCCGACGTCCGTAAATCTGTTGGTACCACTTGCATTGAACGATGACATTGACAGTCATGCTTCCAACGAAATTAATAAAGCGCCTGCACAAGTCGAGAATGCCACAGAAATCTCTCATCGTGGCCGAAAATACAACTTACACCCTCGTCTTCTAGTGCGCTACTCTGAATTGGAAATCAACTGCATACAATCCTTCAAACGTCCTCGAGCGATTCAAAAAATGCTTTTCCATATAATGATTCTTATACTGCTTGTGACTGGGTCGAATGCAAACTCACCAGGACCACAGATGACATGTGTAGACGGAGGAGTACTGGTACGCGGCATGGCTAATCAAAGCATGGAATTATGCGCTGATAATATATGTGAGATCCACAGGTCCCTTTCAGATCCTTATCAAGCAAAGTTTTCACCGGTGGCAACTTTGCATGATCATTTAGTCACCTTAACCCATTGACGAACGCGCCCATTTTTGCGTGTCTGGCGCGTGGGAGCAACGCCCTTTCAAGAGCGCGGCGCCCGCGGAGTTCCACACCGTTACGATAAGAAAATTAGGACTAAAACAGATCATTTTGCAGAAATAATTTGAAATCTAGTTTCTAGTTCAAAAAGATTACTAATATCATCGGACCAAAAAAGGAGAGAACCTAAACGCTTCTGGGTTCCATTAAGGCCGAAGGAAGTTTGTAGAAGGTGTTTTTAGTGTTATAAGGGAGTGTTCAGAAAGTAAACACGTCCGTACGGCATTAAACTGACGAATAAGGAAGTGCAAGATGTGACGAACGTGTTTCTATGTGGGAAACGTAGCTTTTCTTCAGAATATTTCCATCCACTACACTAAAAATGCAAAGCAATCTCCCTCGACTTTAAAATCTCACCCTTTTCATGATATTTGTCGCAATAGAGGAGAACTCTTTCTTGAACCACAGTTGTTTTAGACCATTTTAGGAAGTATTGTACACATTTTATGCGGAAATGCTACAAATTATTTCGAAAATAAGTTCCAGTACTTGACAATAGGGGCGCGGCTCACCGGTGAGCCGCGCGGTCCCACGCGACCAAAAAAGCGCGGCTCACCGATGAGCCACGCTGTCGCCAATGGGTTAAAATGGAATGTTCAGGGACAATTAGTCCTAGTGGAAGTCGTATGTAAAGCGCTCAACTTTTGCGAAAACATCGATTGCTGGTTATGCCCAACAGTTTTGCTCAATCCGGAGTGTTGGCCAACTGCAGCCGTCCTTCTTTTTGCTCTCCTCCTTTACATGTTGGTTGGGCTGATTTATCTCCTACCTTACGTCCCAATGACAAACCAAACCTGTCAGGATTCTTTGTTATGGGACTAGAATAGTTGCGACATTCCTCCTCCGAAGTCTCGGATTTTGCTGCTTGCGCCTACTTCGACGACTTTCGCGGAGAAAAACTACCTCTCGTAGCGCTCGTCTCGCAGCAGCCTTAGCGATTATAACATTGCTCGACGGCGCAACAAATTGGAGAACTTCAGCATGTCAACATATTAATGTTTTCAACCATCATCGTCCTTAAGATCAACAGCTTCAAACAGGAAGCTTGTTTGCGTCTGGTAAGCAATTCAACTTTGGTTACCAACGTACGTGTGCGCTGGAAAGTACTGTACCTTCATTGTGATCATGAGACCCTATTCTTTACGCGCTCATCCCAGTTGAAGGTGATTGACAGTAAGCGCTGCCCACACATGGGGTCGTGCATAGGAAACAAATGCGCAGATGTCAATAGTACAAGTCTCATTCCAGAGCTGGAAATTGGCAACTCCTTCCCTGGTCGCACAGCATGTTTGGAGTCTTGTGGTGGACCGGGCTGCGACTGTTTCTACTTGAGTTCAGGATGTCTGTTTTACAAAATCTACGCAATTCCAACCGATTCAAAAGTTACGAAATATTCAGATGTATTCGATGGACAGAAGAAGTGAAATTGGAGATTCTCGTGGAAGATTTCAAAAACGGGAAGCAACGCTACGTTCTCTCCGTTACACTTAATGTGCCCATCACACTGCCATCTCTTCAAGTCACTATGACTTCTTTAGCACTGCCTCCTATGCCTTCACTTAACGACCAATTCTTTACTGATGGACTAGATACGGCAATTTGGAAGGGTGGCCTAACTCCGAACCTCTTCTGCAACACCTGGAAGGATGCTTCCGTGATGAATTGCGCTATGATAGATGACTGTAAGTGTGGCGCTGCAGAGAGCAGAGGCATGTGCCAGTGTGGTTCTAGAAGTCGATGACGCACAATGTTTGGTGGAAAATAGTGCGCTACAAGGATGTTACCATTGCGCTAAAGGAGCTGTGGCACGCATTCATTGCACATCTGCTACTGAAACCTTAGACGAAATTCTGTGCAATCAAGAAGCATTTGTCATCCCATGCGCACCAAGTGGTCTTTAAAGCGTGCTGAGATTCCACATGGATTCTGCTAGGCAACGTCTGAACTGCATTATAAGCTGCGGAAAGTCCATACGTAGTTTTCTAGTAATAGGAATTCTAAAGCATGTAAACGCTGTACTACTGCCATGGCTAAACGATATTAAAGGAAATAGCACCATCTACAACGAATTCGAATGGCCCGATTTCAATCACATCACTAACGTCCTCCTCAGCTGGTATAAGACACTACTTCTGGCGCTTATAGGGGTTGCGCTCGCCCTGTTCTTGTCTTACGTTTGTTTACAAACAATGGGGATGCGCGCAGTGTCATGGCTAGTGCACCTTTTTCTCATGCTCGTGCGCCTGCCAATACGCATGTTACTCCTAGCAGTAAGCGCCATGACTCATCATAGTGCGGCGAATAAAGAGCCTAGAAAGAAAAGGTCATGACAAGTGCGCGAAAATAAATTAGCTTGGATAGTTTCAATTTTATATAATCTGTATGTTTAGAATATGGACGACCTTCAAAACGAACTACGCCACGCGATGAAAGCACTAAAGGATTTGCGCGATGCTATCCCGCCACTACCAGAGGTTGATGACTTACTCAGACAAAGATGTCAGGACATGCGGAGGACGATGGCCCTCATTTCTTAAGGAAGTCTATTGGTCATGCAGTGACCGCCTGCTTCGGGATATGCGGAGGAGGTAGTCGAGGGGTGCGATCTAAGCCCGAAAAACCACCGGGACTTGCGGAGGATGTATTCGGGGACATACCCCCGAACTTTGATAAAAGTCTCGGATGGGTGCGGAGGAACATGGCAGGTAATCCGAGAACCCCCCGAGGTCAGACGTCACAGAGCTGTGAGTTCTACCTATTTTCCCACTATTTGTTGTCCAGCACTCCATCCTTCTCCTATAATAACGTATAATACGCTTTTTATAGTCATAATTACTCTGGAATTCTCTCTTATGGTAATGTTTGTTGAGTTTCTTATTGTCATATTCACTGCAAAAACGGCATTCATTGTTTAGTTCTCTAAAGTGTCTCTTTTACAATTTGAGCGGACTTCCTACTCATAAAAGCATCTATTTTGGTTCCTGCCACAGAATATAGCGCTTTTAACACTGTGTGTCCTAACAGCAACAAAGTCTTACCTCAGAAATCGTTTTTGAGATTTTTATGGTGAGAAAGTCAATGTGAGCTGGCGTGAACGATGATATACATAACAACCTCAAAAAGGGTGACCCTGTTTTTAAGGGTCTACTGCTGAATCACCACTTCCTTATGTTGCTTGGAGAAATGAAGGGTCAACACCAGAACTGACTCAAACCTCAGTTGAGTTGAGTCCACTGTTGCCTATACGGACTCCAGGCCTCGCTGTTTCCGGACCAGGCTATGGGTTACGCCTGATCAGATTACAGATGTGAACTGTAGCCTGACCAGGAAGCCAGTGTTGCTTGAGGAAATCGAGAGCTGAAGCTTCCTAATACTTTTCTATAACGTCGAAAATTGTGCACTTTTGCAATCAGAAAGATTTTCTCTATATTCACGTACAAATCGAAACCTGCCGCAAGTATGCACCACTGGGGGAATACCCTTAGTGATACTGTTGTTTAGTCTTCAAGGCCATAGATATGCCATAAGGTGGCTAAGCCCACGAAACCAGCGTGGAGTTGCTCGTCTCTGCGATTTTCCAAGGTAGATTTCCATGGGTTTCATGAGACATTACATCGTATGGGATCATACTATTTGAAATTGGGTGGACGTTTCATGCATATAATGCACATTTCCTCACTGACCCACCCTTCAATGAGAGTTAAAAATTAGTTTCAATAAAAAAAATAGTAGACGGTCAATGAGCCGATATTTTGCCGCAAAATTTTCGTCATGTTCGTGATCAGAAAACCTCAGTGGGCACGTACTCACGTACTCACCCCGATCAGAAACGTAAAACAATGAACGTAAAACAAACAACGTAAAATGAATGGTTCAACCTATAATTTTATACGAAACTGTAGATATATTTGTGTTTACCGTATCAAACAAAATAAACATGCGAATCGAACAACAATAGACATGCCATCATCAATTTCAGGACAAAATTAAGCAAAAATCAATAAAATCGGTGTGAAGGATAAAGCAGTCCACAGTTCTTGGCGGAAAGGGTGCCAAAATCTCCACAGGCTCTTGGGAGTTATGTATTCAACGTTTGGTAGTGATTGGGTAGATAGAGATCTGTAACATTCCCTTCTCTTGGCAATGCAGTGTGATAAAAACATTAGCGGATGCCTCGAGTAGTACCTCGGCTGTGGGCACGGATAGAGCAGAGGTAAAGCGGCGGACTGTGAAGCAATCGAAGAGCAATGGTAAATGATCGGTAGGTCAGTTCGGAATCCTCGCTCAGTAGTGGGGGGTGATAAGTTTTGTTCAAAAACCCCCATTCGGGACATGCGGAGGACGGAATCGGGACTTGCGGAGGACTGTATCGGGACTTGCGGTCTGTAACAGACCGGGTCTCCTGACCAAGTCCTCCGGGTGTCCTGCAGTAGTCCTACGCATGTGTGCGATACTTTGTCTGAGTATACGACCGAGTCATTCTAAAGTGCAAGGAATTTCGTGAATGCACGCTCGCGATGACGAATCTGGAGACGCAGATCAAACAGCTTCGCCTATCGAAGGCCACGTGGTCTGAGGGATATCAACAACTCCAGCTTTTGGAGATCACGGTCGATAAAATTCGTGTTGAGTTTCTCTTCGTTCGAACGCAACTTCGCACATTATTTGCTCTGCCACCGTTGATGATTGCGCTGAAAAAGATGAAGCCGCATGTATGGGACACTCTGATCGAGACCCCGCAGGTTGAAGAACACGACAAGCCTATTATCACGGACAAAAAACGATCGAAAAAGTCACAGCTGATCAGCTGGAGGTATTGGAAGGGTATCGCTCCGTTTCGGCTGCCATTCGTTCCTCGCTAAATGAAGAAAAGAAGCAAGAGGAGTTCCGATTCGAAGACGATATGCGCCAATCGATTCAGCTCTTACAAACTTCGATTCTGAGAGAGATACGTGCGCTGTCCAGCCAGAATCCTCCAGCCTACGTCGAAGATGACCGTGCGCAGCCCAATAATCCCGCGGGGGAGAGCATCCTGATGTCGGAAAGAGAAAGATTGGCAATTCAAGAGAATGCGGAATTCATGGACCGGGTAGAGGAAATGAACTTTGAGCAGGACTACGAATCCGAAGTCGATTTGTAGGAAAGAAAGCGCCAGATTCAACAAGAATTGAACCGAGCTCGTCAGGAGTTGCGCGATATAAATAGCATCATCAACGAACTGGAACGCGAGAAGACTTGCGAGCCCGGAAGACATCACCGCGGGGCTATTTCGAGGCAAAGAGATCGCCATATGCGCTGTGCCTTCTGTGATACAAAGATTTTTTGACTTTTTGACTTTGACTTTTTGTGACTTTTTGTCTTGGAGACAGAAAGTGCCCCAAATATTTCACGTCGTGCTACCACTGTCGTGGTTTTGGACACCATTCGTCGATTTGTCCTCTACCGGAAAGGAGCGTGCTCATCACCGAAAGACTCAATGTGTCGCGCTAGACACGCCTGCAATGCTTGCAAAGGATCCGACTTTTGGAGGCCGAATTGGAACAACTCACGGAAGTGGACGTCTGAAAGGAGAGCTACTTGTGTGGGCCGGAATATCGCGACGGTTCGCGAGTGATCTTGATCCGTACTTTGAAATGTTTAGTGTTTGTTTGGAGATATTTTGAAACTGTGGAAGCTTGGAAAGCTTCTGCGGAAATAAAAGTTGTCCGTATAGTTCAGTAGAGGTTTTCTTTGCTCTGGAAATAAAGGGTGCGCTTCTACTGTCTACCGCCACTGAACCAACTTACCGCCGTAGATTCCGGCATGTTGGGAGCAGAGATGCCAACATGCCGGGAGCACTTACGTACATGACAGCATCTCGACGTCACGACAAGGGGGACTTTACCACCGGCCAACTGAATAGTGTAGTGGGATTTCTATTCTTTCGAACCGAAAGCAGTAATGAAATATATACTGCAGCACGTTCTCAAACAAGGATCCAAGCCAGATAGGTTTCATTCCGATCTGCAAGCGAGGCCTCTTCTCTGATGTTCATTGACGATACATTTGGAGAGGTTTGTTTGGCAACCTTGCAGACGAGCTTGCCAACTACCTAGGCAAACGAAGCCTGTCAAATGTATTGCCAAACAAGAAGTCCCGTAAAATGTATCGCCGTGCAAACCTTGCCAATTGTATCGTCAAACAAAAGGTTTATCAACCACGCAAAAATTTCGCTATCGTCAGGAGTCGTGCCATGATACTAATCTTAAGAGTCCGCTGCCTTACCAGCTGAGCCATCCGGATCGACACCGCTGATGGTCAAGCCTCCAAGTAAGAATGAAATGAACGCCTTATCAGAACACCCGTAAAAAGTATCGCTATGCAAACCTTGCCATTTGTATCGCCAAGCAAACCTCGTCAAATGTATCGTCAACAGATTCTCTTGTCAAATGTATCGCCAAGCAGGCTCTTCACTCGTTCTCCCGTAAATCATATTGCCAAGCAAAATTTTATCTCGTAAATCAAATCGTTAAACACATTCTCTTGCCAAATGTATCGTCAATGAACATCAGAGTTGCACCTTCCTTTTAAGCTGAAAACAAGGATGGCTAGTGGTGCTATAAAATAGTAATGCTGAGAGAGTCTTTGTAGAAATAGATATCATTTTGTCGCAATGAAAGAAAACTATTAAACAGGTTTCAGACATTCTCCGATCCGCGGCGCGGCGAAGAGCGAGAAGTGGCCCGCGCGGAGGAAACAGCTCGCGCTGGAAGTCGCGTTGGCTTTGTCGTGCGGCAACGAATACCCCAGACCATTCGACTTCGCGACTCGCAGAGCGAACTCGCAAAGTGCCGCGGAGGGCTCACACGAGGCAAAATCTCTGGAAGCCCCCTCCCCCCCCCCCCTGCCACTTGTCGCGCGGGCTCGCTTCGCGTTGCCGATTTATCTTATGATTACTCTAGTGACGTATTTCTTCTTCTAGCTGTTTTTTGCCCAGATTGTTATAATTCTTTATTCTCCACTTCGACTAACGTTTCGGCGATGTCGCCTTCGTCAGAGCCTGGAAGTCGAAGGCAACATTTATGACCATCCTCTCAAACGCCTCATCGCATTGGAGAACACAGTTCAGTCACAAGGCAAATCAAAAACACAACGAAGCACACACAGCCGGCCAGTGCTCACCTTTGTTGCAGTAGAGATGGTAGAAAGGCAGACCGCAATTGCCGGAAACTGTACTCCTACTGCCTTTTATAGTGTGCCTTAACAATCTGCCATAATCGAATCAGAATCCGCAAAGATTGTGATACAAGGCCAACTCGTTAGTGATAGTAATACACTCATCTTTTCTATTCATTCTCCAATGCGATGAGGCGTTTGAGAGGATGGTCATAAATGTTGCCTTCGACTTCCAGGCTCTGACGAAGGCGACATCGCCGAAACGTTAGTCGAAGTGGAGAATAAAGAATTATAACAATCTGGGCAAAAAACAGCTAGAAGAAGAAATACGTCACTAGAGTATGAATAATGCCAAGATTTAAAGAGAGTCGAACTTGGGATCTATCTTATGATTGTTATCAATTCATATTCATGTGTGTTTATATATTACCAGTGGCGGACGCAGGAGGTGGAGAAGGGGTTGCCAAGTCTTCCGGATGAACTTATATAACAAAACAGGAACCTTGTCCTACCTCATTTTTAATTGTTCACTATTATTATTATTTTAGAGATGATTTTTGTTAATGATCTATTATTACAAACGATAATTTTCTTAGCTTTATCTTCCATCTAGATCCCCAAAGCTGCGGAGACTTTCTCGCCCACTTTCTGCATCCGTCACTAATACATATACAGAGAAATTCAAAGGGACGCAGTCAAGAGTCAGGATCGCGGCGCGGCTCTCTTGGGCAGAGTCACGGGAGCTCAGCGTAGTGAGCGCCTGCGTCTCTGCCAGTGAGAGCCGCGCCGCGATCTCGACTCCTGTCTACGTATAGTGGAGTCGTTTTGACAGTGCGTTGTCCGCGGTAGCGGCCCCGCTGGCATTGGAGCACGCAGTGCGGTTTCTCAAACAGTTGACCCACGATGGATCCGGCTTCTTTGACGGGTTTTATCGTCTGTTCCCTTCTTCATTTGTTCTTAGAGCTGAGAAAGAACAATATAAGGAGAAACAAGCTACAAAACTCTTCAAAGATACTAGATGAATCATAGGTCAACTTTTTGACTGACCGCGCTGCGTGCTCCAATGCCAGGGAGCCACTGTCGCGGAAAACGCACTGTCAAAACGACTCCACTATACGTTCGTAGTTTCCTATACGTCCTCTTCAACAAAGCACTGTATTGCGCGGAGGGTCGTATATGAAAGTCCGTCTGATCCATGATATTCCTCATCACCCGACGAAAATGGTAAACGATAGCAAATTTTGAGGCACAGACGATGTGCGAACGGTGGAATAGTGGGTGGTTGCCAGTGATGAAAACGAGATATTTAGACAACGTTTTCAGGGTTTCGCAGCAAAACCCGCTCCCTCGCTGCCATCGGGTGATGCAGTGCTTACACGGTTTTCAGGCTGCATAACATAGCAGCAAACAGAGCAGGATGCATATGTATTTGTGTTCTTGTAATTCAGACATTAAAACAAGACGAAATTCCATCACAACTGACCCTGTTTCATAGCAATATCCTGAACACCAAAATATTCTTCGAACAATTCCATGAGATCGATTGCCGCTTTCAATCCATAGGACCTTTTTTCTCTAGTGTTTGGAGTTGACCATACACGAAACTAGAGGACATAACAACTACTACTAGTCACGAGCTTCAGTCCAACTCATATGCAAAGGATTCAAACTTTACCCTAACACCTCTCTTTGTATACGATTCCTTGTAGTCGAACTCGGAAACAAATAACGCGAGGAGGTAAGAAGCAAGCATTGGTGTAGGATGAAATCGGGACACTTTCCATAAGCCGTCCGATTCTCTGAAAATCCATTTTTCAAGATTTTCTGCAGTTTTGCAAAGCTTGAAACAACCTTGAAAACAGTCTTGGAAAGTCTTACAAAAAAATTGATAGATTTTTTGGTCTACTGCCAGTGATGCTCTTTTGATTGGGGGACTCACAGCTGTTTGCCAGATTGAAAATGATTGAAAATCTTTCTTCTACGTCTTAATATCTCCGACACGGAAGCGGAAGCGATCCCTTAGTTCGGGGTAGGGAAGTTGCTGGGAATATTGGGAAGATTGTAGTCATTCCGGCCTCTTCAATCTGTTTTCTTTCACACTCCTACGCTAACTGTGATATTGAGGCAATCATAGTTAATATTAATTGGCATTTTATGTTATGTGCGTGTGTGTGTACGTGTGTGTGTGTGCAAGAGACCAGCCACTGTCGTCGAAAACTACCGACACCGTTGTGTTCAGCGCATCGAGTGGCATGTTAGAGGTGGGCTAGCGGTGTGATAAGGGTGCGCCGGCGCCGAAAAGTGGGGAAACGCCTGGAGTCAGGTCCAACGGTGTGATAATGGTGCGCCGGCGCCGAAAAGTGGGGAAACGCCCGGAGTCGGGTCCAACGGTGTGATAAGGGTGCGCCGGCGCCGAAAAGTGGGGAAACGCTTGAAGTCGGGTCCAACGGTGTGATAATGGTGCGCCGGCGCCGAAAAGTGGGGAAACGCCTGGAGTCGGGTCCAACGGTGTGATAAGGGTGCGCCGGCGCCGAAAAGTAGGGAAACGCCTGGAGTCGGGTCCAACGGTGTGATAAGGGGAAACACCTGGGATCGGGTCCAACGGTGTGATAAGGGTGCGCCGGCGTCCAAAAGTGGGGAAACGCCTGAGGAGGGGTCCAACGGTGTGATAAGGGTGCGCCGGCGCCGAAAAGTAGGGAAACGCCTGGAGTCGGGTCCAACGGTGTGATAAGGGTGCGCCGGCGCCGAAAAGTGGGGAAACGCCTGGAGTCGGGTCCAACGGTGTGATAAGGGTGCGCCGGCGTCCAAAAGTAGGGAAACGCCTGGGATCGGATCCAACGGTGTGATAAGGGTGCGCCGGCGTCCAAAAGTGGGGAAACGCCTGGAGTCGGGTCCAACAATGTGGTAGGAGTGCGCCGGCGTCGAAAGTGTGGGAGATGTCACGCACGGGTCCCCACCTGCGGGAGTAGTGTGCCAGCGCTCAGTAGAGGGGAACACGCACACGAATGCGAGGCGAGCGAAGCGAGCCCAAAAGAAGCCTGAGACTCCGGCGTTAGCCGGACGATCAGGCTGGTAATACATTGTTCTGATTCTTTGTTCTTCCTTGCATCTTAATTCTTTGCGCTGTCACAACTACATTTCACCTACAAGATCCCTTGCTATATGTTTGCTGTTTCATTTTTTGGGGTTATGAGTACGAGCTCTTCAGATGCGATCCACCTCTATGCGGATAGAACAGTTTAATGTTAGTTCACGTATTTCTTTGAAACCTCATCATTGATTCCACGACAAGTTGTTACGATAACATGCGTTGAATTTCTTCAACGCCTCTAAGAAACCTCCACTGAAAATAGTAGATCGACGCTTAGGGACACCTACGTGCCGCTGTGAAAGGGCAATCCATCGTTGAAGATGAATCTTTGTATATTAGTTCGAAAGTCCTCGCGGTTTTGAAAAATTACATTTTATTGACTTTTTAAAGATAAGAAAAAACATCAAGAAATGAATAAATCATCATCACGTACTATCACCCTTCGACAATTTTTCGGAAGCCTTTCGATGCCTCCGGCATAGAACTGTTGTGGCACTGACTCGGAAAAGTGATCCAGCGATCGAAGCCATCTTCATTATCGGACGCTTTCCCTACCGGCATGGTAGGGAAAGCGTCCGATATGGAGAACCGCGCAACTGACAACCAATATCAGGAACTGTCCGGCGCCCATTAATTTGAGGAGATCTCCCGACCAAGTTGAGAGTGAAGCAGTCTCAGAAATTCTGAACAACCAAGGTATAAGCCCTCAATATAACAAGACATTCATTTGGATGTTGCAGCACCTTAAAGGCCAGAATTTCGCGATTTTACCTTGGCATCATCGTCGATATCAAGAACGATACGGTACTTGATACCCGCTGACTATACATCTCCATTTGGAGGCATCTCAAGCAACAGGAACAGCTGATTTTTAGAATTGTTGCATTCCCACATGAGTGCTAACCCTGCGAGTTACTTTATCCCCATCTGCAGCTTTTAGATATCTTATTTCAGAACACCAGTGCAGGAATAATGGAGAACCCGAGCTGCGTATGAAGTTCCGATCTCTTCGGACCCGGAAAAGGTACATTTAGAATTGGCAAAATAGGTGGCAGCGAAGTATGCGAGCGCAACGACAGAAAATGTGTAACGCGAAGGTTCTTCTCGTCTGGTTAGACACGTCCAGAAAAATATCCGAGGTCGTACGTTTAGGCATCATTATCATTCTATTTTTCCTTCACTCTGTTAAGATGAGAAAGATCTCCGCCAACGTCCAGTCGATTCTTGGCCGTCGTTTCTTGCACCTTTACTGCTGATTTCACTTCGGTTTCCCTTCAAATATTTGATTGTAAGCGTTTGTTCTCGTCGCTTCTTGTATGTTGTTGCTGCCTAAGTTGTCTTTGTGTTTTCATCTTCATCACTTTAAACGTCCCTTCGCTGTGGCGGAGTGGGCCTAAGACATGTCATCAAACCAAACAGTAAATAAAAGGTGTAGCAAGAACAAACATCTATCATCGTAGCATTGAGAAAAAATGAGGAAAACGGGAGCAAATAATGTTAGAGGCTTAATTAGTGCGAAATCATGCGGACAAGCATCGTTCGACTCGGCTCATCACAGCTACCTGCACGGCACGATATTATATTTGGCACTCTGACATAGTACATAAGCTGTAGTATTCGAAAAAGGAAATAATGATAAAAGGTTAGAAAGAATCAAGGACCCTAACAGCAGAAACATCAACCAAAGAAATAACATAAACAAACAATAGTATAATAGCATGCAGCTCATGAGAAAATTCTTGGTAGAAACAGGGCTTCTATTCAATTTCACTGTTTAGTCCATAATCTCAGCTGTTGTCAAATGAAACAGTTCAGGCTCAGTTTTCCTCATTAACATTGCTGTGGTGACTCCTCATCTCTGATGTGTTACCGTAGACAATTTGTTTAGATTTATCGTGGCCTAGGTGGGTTGAGTTCGATCACCGATCACAGTTCATTGCTCAGAATTCACCAAACACATGGGACAGCGATCCTTACCCCTAGATGGCAGCCAGAGCTTCCCACTCGTAAGCAGAGCCATCTTCACTCTAATTGGCTAATTTGCTGCCAACTTGCGATTACTACCGACTCTGAAGGTCAAAGACGGTTCCCACTGCATCGCTGATATTCCATGTCATATATTCCATGTCATATTAGAACGGAGAAGGTGCATTACTCACGTTGTTTCGTTGAGTTCCAAGGCGTTTGCAATTGCTCTAGTTCCATTTGGATGAACAATCGTTACATTCCAAGTCGCCTTATACTCTGGCTCATCGAAGCACGGCACAATTTTTCGAGCACTTATTGGCTCACATTGGCTAACCGCAGCAATTCTGAAATGCAGTGGTCAAGGAAGAGCTGGGAGATCGTAAAATTTTGTATTGATCTTTATTTTATTTTGAAATGTGTCCTTTTTCGAATTCTTTCTTCTGGGCGATAGGTGTGAGAGAGAAACAGTATGTTTACTGCGCCTAAGAGTTGATTTCGATCTGCAGAGACTGCGCGCTCAGTGTACCCGACTCCATATTACATGTGTTATGTCCATATCAGTCGAGCGGTCTGGCTAAAGCCGTACTTTTAGCATTCTTTGATACATTTTTCTGCATTCAGTGTGAAGTTCATATCATCCGCTTATGAACTTCACACTGAGTGTAGACAAAAGTGACGTAGAAATGTTTAGTGAACCTTTCTTGGGCATGCAAGCCAATACATTCACTCAGTGCTAGTGCATTTCTGTGCAACTCGAACTCAACAGTGGTAACCTTCTGCGATATGAATAACGCAGTTTGGTTGGCCATTGTTGCAAAGAATTGGGATGTAAACGATTTGATGCAGATGATTTCTCGAAATGATTTATTTTTCCACAAGGGCACAACTTCTATCAGGAAGGATGTAAAGCGGCTATCGTGCTCCATATGCATATGTATTTACTATACAGCCTGAACACCTTGTGAACACGATTTCCCTGGTGACTGCGAGACTGCCAGTGGAGGATGCCGGTCCTACTGCGAAATCCTGGAAACACTGTCAAAGACTTTCGTCTTCTTGTTTCCATCACTTACGACTGTATCCATTACTTCGCCATTCACACTTCGCCTGTTCCTCATAAGTAACTTCATCTATGATTTCATGTGGTGTGGAAAGGATACAGGAACGCTCTCTCATGTACGACTGTGCGATAATATGGGAATACGGGGCCCTTCTTGAGAGTCTGGCACGTGACGTCAAGGAATGCCACTGTTCTCTTCTGACCACTGTTTTTGTCGCATGTGCAGAAGCTTGATCTTGCTGAAGAATTCCATTAACGCTCCTTTGCTTCCATGGAGCCACAACCTTAGACAGATCATAGATCCACAGACCCAAGACTTGCTTTCGTGGTTTTAGCTTAGCTCTTCACATTGTTTTCAGTGAAAATCAAAGGTGCTCCCTCAGTTAAAGCGGATCGCATCAATCACATCAGCCTATGAAGAAAATTCATTATTGAATCTCTACTCTCACATGTGTTCTGCGCATGCAATAAAAAATAATGATTATAAAGGTGAATAACCCAACTCTATATAGAGGGTAAAGATCATGACTTATAATAACGGGCTTACTTCGTCTGTCACGTGTGTGTGTGTGTGTGTGTGTGTGTGTGTGTGTGTGTGTGTGTGTGTGTGTGTGTGTGTGTGTGTGTGTGTGTGTGTGTGTGTGAAACGAAATTCCCTGATTAGTCAGTGATGGTGATTACGAGGTCAACAAGATGATAGGGACGGGTATGGTGGGGTTCATAGAATGAAGAGAAGCTCTAAAGGATGGGGAAGTGGAGAGCGGTGGGTGCACCGCTGTGTGGAGGGTGCGCCGGCGTCCAAAAGTGGGGAAACGCCTGGAGTCGGGTCCAACGGTGTGATAAGGTTGCGCCGGCGTCCAAAAGTGGGGAGACGCCTAGAGTGGGATCCAACGGTGTGATAAGGGTGCGCTGGCGTTCAAAAGTGGGGAGACGCCTGGAGTCGGGTCCAATGTCGTGATAAGGGTGCGCCGGCGTCCAAAAGTGGGGAAACGCCTGGAGTCGGGTCCAACGGTGTGATAAGGGTGCGCCGGCGTCCAAAAGTGGGGAAACGCCTGGAGTGGGTCCAACGGTGTGATAAGGGTGCGCCGGCGTCCAAAAGTAAGGAAACGCCTGGAGTCGGGTCCAACGGTGTGATAAGGGTGCGCTGGCGTCCAAAAGTGGGGAGACGCCTGGAGTCGGGTCCAACGGTGTGATAAGGGTGCGCCGGCGTTCAAAAGTGGGGAAACGCCTGGAGTCGGGTCCAACGGTGTGATAAGGGTGCGCCGGCGTCCAAAAGTGGGGAAACGCCTGGAGTCGGGTCCAACGGTGTGATAAGGGTGCGCCGGCGTCCAAAAGTAAGGGAAACGCCTGGAGTCGGGTCCAACGGTGTGATAAGGGTGCGCTGGCGTCCAAAAGTGGGGAGACGCCTGGAGTCGGGTCCAACGTCGTGATAAGGGTGCGCCGGCGTCCAAAGGTGGGGAGACGCCTGGAGTCGGGTCCAACGTCGTGATAAGGGTGCGCCGGCGTCCAAAAGTGGGGAAACGCCTCGAGTCGGGACCAACGGTGTGATAAGGGTGCGCCGGCGTCCAAAAGTGGGGAGACGCCTGGAGTGGGATCCAACGGTGTGATAAGGGTGCGCCGGCGTCCAAAAGTAGGGAAACGCCTGGAGTCGGGTCCAACGGTGTGATAAGGGTGCGCTGGCGTCCAAAAGTGAGGAGACGCCTGGAGTCGGGTCCAACGTCGTGATAAGGGTGCGCCGGCGTCCAAAGGTGGGGAGACGCCTGGAGCCGGGTCCAACGTCGTGATAAGGGTGCGCCGGCGTCCAAAAGTGGGGAAACGCCTCGAGTCGGGACCAACGGTGTGATAAGGGTGCGCCGGCGTCCAAAAGTGGGAGAACGGTGTGATAAGGGTGCGGCGTCCAGGGGAAACGCCTGGTCGGGTCCAACGGTGTGATAAGGGTGCGCTGGCGTCCAAAAGTGGGGAAACGCCTGGAGTCGGGTCCAACGGTGTGATAAGGGTGCGCCGGCGTCCAAAGGTGGGGAAACGCCTGGAGTCGGGTCCAACGTCGTGATAAGGGTGCGCCGGCGTCCAAAAGTGGGGAAACGCCTGGAGTCGGGTCCAACGGTGTGATAAGGGTGCGCTGGCGTCCAAAAGTGAGGAGACGCCTGGAGTCGGGTCCAACGTCGTGATAAGGGTGCGCCGGCGTCCAAAGGTGGGGAGACGCCTGGAGCCGGGTCCAACGTCGTGATAAGGGTGCGCCGGCGTCCAAAAGTGGGGAAACGCCTCGAGTCGGGACCAACGGTGTGATAAGGGTGCGCCGGCGTCCAAAAGTGGGGAGACGCCTGGAGTGGGATCCAACGGTGTGATAAGGGTGCGCCGGCGTCCAAAAGTAGGGAAACGCCTGGAGTCGGGTCCAACGGTGTGATAAGGGTGCGCTGGCGTCCAAAAGTGGGGAGATGCCTGGAGTCGGGTCCAACGTCGTGATAAGGGTGCGCCGGCGTCCAAAGGTGGGGAGACGCCTGGAGTCGGGTCCAACGTCGTGATAAGGGTGCGCCGGCGTCCAAAAGTGGGGAAACGCCTCGAGTCGGGACCAACGGTGTGATAAGGGTGCGTCGGCGTCCAAAAGTAGGGAGACGCCTGGAGTCGGGTCCAACGTCGTGATAAGGGTGCGCCGGCGTCCGAAAGTAATAGGAATTTGCTAGGCGTCTATTTCTGCATGAGGGGTACGCTTATCCTGTTTCGGCGGACCCTCCTACCTAAATCACCATTGTTTCCTTTCGTATCCGTGTTCTCTTCCCATTCCGTTCGTCTCTGAATGAGCCACTCCTTCTTTTGCGTTTATATACATCGGTGGACCCTTATCACTTGAATTACCACAGCAACCAGCTGAGTCTAAATCATTTCGAGATAAGATTTGCACCAAAATGGTTACACTCAGTTCTTCACGGCCACTAACTTCGCTCATATGGAAGAGCATGAATTCGTTCATATGGGGAAGCTACCACCTACGGGATCAAGGGTTTCTCAGGAGAGCGACAGAACTGCGTAGAAGGATGCAGATTTTACGAACCCATTTACATTTTTGTGTTCTGCTTTCAACGTGCAGTATGCGAGCGGAGCGAGCATCAATAGAAGTCTGGAAGTCCGGCGTTAGCCGGACCGCAGACTGGTAGAGAATAAAGTGTAAAGTCCGCTTTAACCAAGCCATTTGAGGGACTTGTTGTTTTATTATTGAAAGCATTGAGGGTCTTTCTCAAGATTTTTCAAATTCCGTTCACTCACTTCAATTTTCCTTGTGAATCAGCATACGTAGTCTGATATAGCCCGTCCATTTTGTCGTTGATGATACCAGAATAGGTTACCTGCAACCGTCAATTCCACACTGAGATTTTTTGAAATTTTCTCATACAAACGTCACTCTTTAGTGCTCAGAGAAAGCAGCAGAATTCGAGGAGAGGCAACATGTGCAGTGGTGCAATAGGACGTCCATCATGTGTTCGATTAAAAAGATATCTGGATGCAAAAGCGAAATCTCGCCCTTCTAATTCATTAGGTGGTTATCGCCTGATTCGGTATGAGATTCTGGCCGCCACAGAAACACTAACCCAAATAAATCCAAAGAACACCAAAGAAATCAATCCTCTGCTTGTGGAACTGGTCAATCGAGGTCATCAAGGGAAAAAAACGCATGATATTTGCGCAAATTTCCAATGTTCAGCCAACCTTAGAGGAAAACTCGGAAAAAACTAGCAGACAAAAATCTTCAAGCAAGACATTGCCCTGTTACATACTGAAAATCTTGCGCAGGGTATTCTGAAGACGTTTGGTTAGAAAGTCTTTATTGTACCCCCGGCACTTCCTTCGTCAGATCTTAATGCAACAAACTACAGAACTTTCAAACATAACGGGTAATTACATGCGAAACGCACCGTTGACAGACGCGAGAGGGTGCGAAGTAATACAGTACACATTGTGACGAACAAGATGGACAATGATAGGTTGAGCAAAAAAAACAATGGTGCCCGGAGCAATGGGGCCGTCGTTGTCAAGCAGTGAGATTCAGGGCCTCAGCCAGCTCATCACTATTAATCTCGGGGTGATGTTGCTTTATTTCTAGGACTTCCATGTTCTTCCTCTCGAGAGTATTCGAGAATACGGTGCGACACTTGATTAGCGATTAACACTTGATTACATCAGGACATCTGCATTGTTTGCACTGAAACGCGAAACCATGGCCCGTAGTAAAGTGTAATGGCTGTGAGATCAGCTGCCTGCACAACTCGTCGCCACATTTGGGGCGGTGGTCGCACGCGCGACGACCTTCCAACACTGAGTAATGGAAGATCATCACCATGCGTGGCGGTGCTGCGAGCACGTATGTGCGGGGCGCTGATTTCATCGCCCTGGAGCGCGATGATCGCCATCATTTGGTGACTAGATAATGTGAGGGGCGAAGAGACGCCGAGTGAAGTACTCGGAGCATCGCACTCTGAGTATGATGATGATGTGAAGGTACGTATGCGCAAATTGCAGGGCTTCAATAATTAGCTAAACAGTTTGGCCAACACTGCTGATGTTTCCTTTTAAAGGTCTTCTTTTATCGCTTTTTGCATCGTTGTACGAGCTCGGACTTAAGCCGGTAGTTGCCTCTGCCTCTCCGGCACCATGTGGAACTCGTGATTTTCATGACAGTAACTTCTTGGTGCTTCTAGAACCCATGTCTTTTTTCCCACCGTTACGAAGATGTTGAATGACGCAATCATACTCTTCGTCGATGTTTTCGACATCATTCAGAAGCCCAGTAACGAAGTGAGGAGATCCTAGTCGATAAGGAGTGTTTGGGACTCCTCCTCTTAAAGTGCGCAACTTCCTTTGCTTCGCGTGGAAAGAAGGAGATGTTCTCATCTGGTGTAGAATTCCGGTATTACACCGACGATGGTAATGCAGAACGGTCTGGCTGCCACGTCCAGCGTAAAGAAATTGGCTTCGTAAATTGTGGGTTACCATGAATGGTCTTCGTCGTCGAGAGCTTCTCCCCTGCTCGCTCCACTATCAATGTGAAATTCCACAGGCGTTCTCCTAGTAAAGAGTCTGAGTAGTGAAGTCGCCAACGATGACCTTTTAGATGTGTGGTCATCTCTGTAGAACTTGCTCTAGTCCATAAACAAGGTCTCATGGCCAAGTTTGTGTTGGCGAGGACACCGACTCCGCCCACTCCTCGTAGGGGTCGTAGGTTCTAAGGAACAGTACCGCTATGTGTCCAGGCTGACGTTTAGTGGGCAGTGTCTCTTGTCCCGGTCAGTGCCATGACGTCCTGATCTTCCTCTCCTTCATCAAATCTTCGATGTAAGCCTCCGATGCGAGGGTGCGTGCGTTGACGAAACAGATCATCATCATAGTCCTTCTCGTCCTAGATAAAACCTCGTCCTCACTAACGCTCCTCTATCAGTTTTTTTTCCAAAATCACGGGAACAATTACAGGTATAATTTTGTCCGCGATTCGCTCCCAATACGCCACTCTGGGACGCGCCAAGTAGCTCTGCGACTAGTCATATGAGATCCCTCATATGAGAGATCTGTGAGTAATTATTCGCAAGCCGCGTGTTCATGTATCCTTACTCGGATTTACAGAACTTTCAATTCGAATATTACTCGTGCTTTCAAACGGTTACGAGGGGTGGCGGTCAAGACGTACGCCGCGACGCGACCGCCCGCATGCGTGTGCTTCTCAAGTTCAGGTTGCTTCTTCAAATTTGAAGCACTAAATGACATTGGTGGCCACCTTCGCAAGTTTGTGGGTTCCGATAACATTCATTTTGAGAACTAATGGAAATATTTCTTCCTCGCGCCTTTTATTACACAAACTTTAGCCTGGCCTCCGACAAAATCCAGGAAATCTGCACTTATCCACCAGGATCGGGTGGGACACTGTTGCGTCTTACATGGCAATCTTTGAACGAACACCGTCAGGGACCAGAGTTCTCGGAGCCCTCCAAGAGGAGACATGATGTTAAAGGGTCAGTAAGGGCACAGAATCCACTGAGCAATCACGGCACGCAAAAAATACGTACAAAGGTATCGCTGCAATCAATCAGTTAGCCCAAAAACCAACAAGAGTACTTCTGATGACTCCATTAGAGTCCACCGAAGAAGAAAAAAAAGGAAAAGGAAGAAGGAAAGCAGTGGAGATCGGGCCTCGTAGATGTCGAAGGCGCTACGATGGCAGCCATTGCAGTGCCCACACTAGAGGTGGACCCAATGGTGTGACTGCCCGGTATGCAGCAGTGCGGGAAACTTGCTAGTGGCATGACTCTGTGTTGATCCTTGTCAGTCGGCTAAAGTAGGTTTTATACTGCAGGGCAGATGTATGTGGATGAGAAAAGCAAAAAGTTGACTGTACTGATTTCTTGCATACCTTCAAAGAGACTTCCTGGCCAATATGCAAGGTCTCAGCAAGGGCGAAAATGACTCTGTCGAAGTGATCTTCGATGTCTATTCTCGTAATTGTTAAGCGAATTCTGCCCTGAAAGGAATGATATTTGTAAGTGGCTCACTTCAAGGAAACGAAGACAATAGAAAATGTTGCAGATATGTTATGATACACCAAGAAAATTTATTGAGCTACTTATTTTTCCTACCAGCAAGCACTCCCTTATCATCCAAAGCATTGATCGAGGTCAAAAAAGCGGAATTGAGAAAGAAATAGTCCAAAAAGGGCTTACTGAATGAACTTCGCATTTATCGGTAAGAAGTATGATGTTATTCATATTCATTACAATAACGTTTGTAGTCTGCATGACTACCATGTTGATAATCACTTCACCCTCAGTAGTGAGATTCTTTTTGGCTGGGAATTCCACATAATTGGGAAGGTAGACTTTGATGACCAAGTTGTAAGACACTGAAATAATTCGAAATACAGGGTGCATAGGAAGTATTGGCGTATTGTCTAAGATTGATATTAAACTTTGATATATGTATATGATATTATGACATATGTATGTATATCATGACTTATGATAACAGGCTTAGTCTGTTTATCACAAGTGTGTGTCAGTGTGTGTGGAACGAAATTCAGGGGGTGTGGTATAGAGTAAGGAAAATGCTCTACAATAGGTCAAATGGAGTGACAAGAGTGCACCGGGGTGGGGAACACCTGGAGACGGGTCCAGCGGTCTGACAAGTATGCACTGGCCTCCAAAAGTGGGGAGACGTGGGGACACTGGTGCACTGTAGTGCTCTGACGGCTGTACTGTGGAACACTCTAAATAATGGGACCGCAATTGTGTGATAGCTCTACCGAGCAAAGCGAATCAGTTTCTAGAGGAATACCTGGATGGCCTCCTTAAATGCAAAACTTGCACTCCTTTGCGGGCTCATCGCGGCCATTTTCATATAAACGCACCCATCAAAACGACAGTTACGATCTTGGCGTATGAACCCGAAATTCTAGCTCGCAAAACCTTGGAAGCATTTTGGATCTCAGCCAAAAACCCAAAAATGAATCGCAAGGAAGAGTGCATAGCTGCGACCAACGAACTGGCGCCCTACCATACCATTTGCGGGTTTTGATCTACGGGGTCAGATGCTTTGGCACCCACTTGTTAGTAGTAGCGGCTTAACTCTAATGCCAAGTGGTCCGCTGAAATCGCGGCTCACGGCTACGAAGGTGAGCATGATATTGGTCTACTTCTTTAAGCTTGTTTCTGATCTTATCTTTCTGTTAAATTGATATCCTGTAGCATGATGAGGTGTTTGAGGGGGTATAGGGCATTCGGAAAGGAGTCGGTACTGGTGCATTCACGGACTGGTGCGATAGTGCACTATCAAGCATGCTTGATATTGATTGAAAGTGGCCGCGTATCAGTCCATGATCCTTCCACCAATACCGACTGCCGGTTGAATGGACTATAGATTGCATATGACTTTGACTTTCCAGGCTCTGACGAGGGCGACGACGTCGAAACATTAGCCGAAATGAAGTTGAGTAACAATCTTGGTCGACTGCTCAGTTTCTAGAGGATTTGCTATGTGAGACATTATTGACATCACATCTGCCTCCAAGTTGTACCTTTCTCATCTCTGTCTGACAAGACCGAGCCTTTCTAAACTCCTTTTATACCTATCGTGACCCTTAGGCCTATGGTATTCTTCACAGCGACGCTGTCGCAGCGACGTTCATCACCACTAGTTCTCGCACAACTACTCCTATGCCTACGCTCTTTCCACATAAATTGTGTGATAAGATATGATAACCTGTAACACTTTGTTACTATCATTTTCACTCGCTTTCTTCGCTGCCGGCGAGCTCAACCTTTCATTGTTGTTAAGCAAACCTGCCATGATGTGAGGAATCAACCGAGGAGTGCTGAGGCCGTATTGTGCAGCAAAAATTGATTTCAGATCATTGAAATGCTCGTAAAGCGTTATGGCCAAACTGGTTCAAAGAAGACAAAGAAGTGGTTCTTGTACATGCAGATCATTGTCCCTCAAACGTCCGGATACCTACAGGATATGAGTCTACTTCACTAAAACACATAGGCTTTATCTTGAGGTTCTACCCATGAAAGTCATTCCGTGGCTCTTTCTAGAACCCACTATGTCACAGATTCTGACCTTCATCAATAAAAAATTTTGTCCTTGGAAAACATATCTATGAAATAGAAGGGTTCTCCTAAATCCCCTTCATTCTCAAGCATCTACAACTCCTACATAAGTTTAAGCTCTCGAGCCTGGCTCCAAAATCAGTTTCTCACCTCATTTTCGATGGGTATGAACAGAATCCGGATTTGCTCGATGCGGTGAGTTCAACGATTTATATGATTTTTAATAAAACTTTCAAAGACCTGCTATTAAGGGACCAATTCAATTTGGCTGGTACGTGTTCATCGGCAAGGAATACATATCTCTTGCCATACAACTCCGCTGATCTCGCAGAGATGTTCTCATTGCCAAAAACTGCGTCGCAGTTTCGGAAAGGCGAGAGGCGCTCCTGACATTTCTCCATTTTTGGAAGCCGGCGCTCCCTCATCACAAAAAAACCGCCTTCTGGCGTTTCGTCATTTCCATTCCCTCATTCAGGTCAATGTTGTAATAGGGGTGCGCATCCCCCCGAATTCTACCCATCTCATCGCTGCCTGAAACACCTAATCGTTTTACACCCTTTTCATTCCTGAACTGACCCTTATCACTTGAACGCTAGGATTGCCGCCTTATAAGGGGTTTCTGTGGTTTCTAGGGGGAATCTGGGAAAACGGTGGAAGATTTCATCATTTTCTTCCAAGAGTTTACTCGTAAAATTTTGATGAGGCTTCGATTTAACAGGTGTTAACATAGGACTTTGCGCTTTTTTCAGTTGCGATTTTTTCCACCCTTTTGTAAAGTGCTCTATACATTCTGAAAACGTTTTCCTTCCTCTACAAATTTTGTCCTTGTTCCGTCAAGGCAGAAGAAATAAAACGTTTTTCCACAACAAGGTGAGCACTGCTTTCTTGCCTCGTTCCATGAAAAGTCGCAGGCTGTCACCTATTTCCACAATAAAGTGTTTGCTTCTGCCTCACATGATCATATCATTTATGTTTTGCTCTTCAAACATATATTAGCATAAGTAACATAAATTTCCGCTGCTTTGAAGCTATCGACGGAAAATTTTCATAGAAAATCATGTAACAACAGGTACCAATCGAAGTATGGACCACAACAATTGCTGGTTCCTTGCCGTTTTCTAGCAAGAGCTCGACCCCCTCGCTCCAAAAATCCGTGGAATGCTTACTGCTCACTCAAGCTCATCCAAAAATTGTCCCGAACGCGTACGCGCTTGCCGCAGCAGAGCTTGGTGGACGCAGCGGTCCCGCAGCGGACTTTAAGGTCCGCGCCGCACGGGCCTCGTCTGACCGATTATTGCACTGGGTCACGATTTTACCCGGGCTGCAGCCGGCCTGACGAGTATCGAAGGGCTCGCCTTGCCTGCGTCAAGCAGAGACACGACTAAGCTGCGGTGCTTAACCGCTTCCCATGGGGTGGGTCGTGGGTCGCCACGTGGCAAAAAGTAGGTAGAACGCAAGTTGAACGACACTACAGCAAATCGGGAGGCAACTAGCCCCCTCAACGCAGCCGAAACACGGGGTTTGCTGCTGATAGCAGTCGGAATGCAACAGTTCTTTGTCTTGCAGCAGCGTCTGTCTTCCATTTCTTGGGAGTGTGGCTTGACAGATTCTGCTGCGTTCTCCTTCTCTTGTTATCTGAGTTAGTTAAGCAGCAGCTTCTCACTATGAATAGTCACAATATGGATCTGCCTGCGATTTTACAGAGCGCATCAAGACGTTGGTCAAAGAGTAACCAGAGAATTGTAAAAACGCAGAACTTGAGAGGATTAATTTTTGGTGGACTAAAATTTTTACTATCCTCCCATGTCCAAACAGACAATCCGGCAGTTTTTCGTGGCACAATGGTAAAAGCTATCGGTTACGAATAAATTCTGGCTGGCATTGCGAATTCAATTAGCAGCAAATTAGTTATCCTGACTATCTGTTAACTCGCTCGCACTTGTACTCCGTAGAACTCATTAAGCAGGTGTTGAATGGTTCTCACGGTATTTTGAGAAACCACGATCCGAACGCACTAGGAGAGGAAGCTCTTCATGCGCGTTAGTTGACGTCAACTTGAACTGCTCTCAGTCTTCTGAAGAAGTCAGGCCGAATAAATCGTGCCCATGTAACAATACGTGAGGCACGGAAGTATTTATGGTCTCACCAATTTCAGATCAGCACCACAGAATTAGCGCCGCACATGTTAAGGTTCCGTGATATTCGTGTTCTCCAGTGTTTCCTCCATGGAACCTCCAGCGGAGAGATCCAATGTGTTCAAGTTCGTGTGCAGGAAGAGCCTTAAACCTTGTTAAGGAATTTGGGGGACGCCTCCTCTGGGTTGGCAATGGTGTTTTGGCGAGCTAGAGATTCCCCTTAGGAATCGTGTTAGCATTTTCCTTACCCAATGGACAAGCATTTTCCCAAAAATCCCGTCTTTCTATAGAGTGGCGACCTTTTCCTCCATTTTGTTCGCGTAAACAGAGATATCCTCGCATTTGTGGTCACTCTTATTCAAACCATGACAGCGCCGGTATACAGCAACCTTTTAATGATTCTCTTTTCTGAAGAGTATTGCTCACTTCGTTTGATAAATTGGCTATCCTCTTAGGAGTCGTGAGCCCAAGTAGAGGAAATTTTCTCATTACTACATAGAACACGTTAAGGGTAATTTATACTAGCTGCGTGCGTCAGTCGCGCATCAGTCGCACGCATCCATTTCCTAGGGATTTTTCATGAAGACCGGTCAACGCGGCATGTGCATCTTCAATGAAAAGAACGCGCGGCCACAGTGAGGCCTTGAACGCGTGCGTCTGAGCTGCAACTGCGACGCGACTGCTATGCGACTGGACCCTATTCTTCATCATATAGACGTACGCGCGTCAGTCGCACGCATCCATTATAAATTGCCCTTTAGGCACCTGTCAGACGCACAACACCCTCCTAGAGCCTGTCAACTGTGGCAACAACGGCTAGATGTTGTGTGCCCTGGACATGCAATAGCGGCAAAGTCTCAACTTTTTTCTGACATTTACTTAGACGGAAAAACGTGCAACACTCGGATTTTTGGCTATCTTTTTCGCGCTCACTCCTCCACTTCAGGCGATCCTCTTTCAAATGACTGCAGGAATCCTCCTTGTCTTCACCAATCGAGGACGACCTAGTTTTTTTTCTCAGTTTGATATTCCCTTCAGCCCTCCATAGCTTGATCTTTTGCGCTATTCGCAGAAGAGTTTTGAAGTTCTATTCCTATTGCTGCAGTGGACTCTCCTGACCGCGCGATGGTTACAATGGATTCGCGGTGCGAGCACCCTCACATGACTCAAGAAATCCAACTGAGCTATAGGTGAAAAGGAAGAGGATTTTATCGCGTTCCCAAAATATGTAAAACAAAGGCGTGACAAAGGTCGAGAATGAAAAAAGTAAGAGCGCCAAATGAGACGCCCATACTTTTCGGCCACCCTGTATATATGAATAGTTCGACGAATATGTGCGCGTGGTTTATCAGAAAAGAACATGGAACCGATCACTTTGTTCCCACAAAACGTAATGCTAGACTTAAGATACAAGGGCTACAGGAACACCTGATTGTGGGAAAGCAAAATGCCGTAGATTTTGCCTCGAACGGAATGTAGGAGGCCAATCGATGCATTCCTGATGCTCTAGATTTACTCTCGTATCTGCGAGATAAAACCACACAGACGTATCTTCTACTCAAAAATGCTACAAATTAGCGAAAACCTATGATGAATTGGACTAGGAAGGCAATGCGTTTCCTTTGGGCAACTTACACGGTTTCAGACTCTTTGGCAGATGAATGTTGTAAGGATCGTATGTTGGCACGGCTCCTTCCTCACCAGATCTAACAAGAACATTTTAAGCCAAGTTGCCATCTATGTGAATAATACTCATTTTATTCGCTGCTCATTTTTTGTGATGCTGCCATTCAAAAGTAAAAAGGCTTCAAATGGAGTGGGGGGGGGCACTTGGTATTGGTCGATAATATGACCTGTCCTACACGTTTTGACTTGTTTGCATTTTAGGTAAGTATTATTATTATAGGAAAGCTAACTAGTCAGAGCTGAACATGTCAGCTAGCAAGTTAGAACGTGTAGGACAGATCATACTATCGACGTTTGTTAGGTGCCCCCCCCCCCCACAACTCCATTTTGCCTTAAAAAGGTTTTTCTCGGCTGAATATCAGATCCCATCGGATCCAGGCAGATAATATGGGACGAAAAAAAGTGTAGCATACGTGACATCTCCTTCATATCGCTCTGGCTCCTCTTGTGTGTAATCTTGCTTGGAAGAAGACATTCCGACACGCTTTCGAGCAATGTTGACGAAATCGTTGGAACGAGCGGAAGCTTTGGAAATAAAGGAGAGGATGATGACAACTGCTACCATCACGACATAGGTCGGCATGATTGTTGAGGAGCACGACAGCTTCTCCCGTCCTTTCCGCTGTGGATTGCAACCACACTGAAGTAGCTACTCCAAATTTTATTTTGATTTAATTTAATTTTTTTGGTCTATTTTTATTACCACACTTGCATGATGAGGTAATTATACTCTTCAAAGTTCATTTTCAGATATATAACGAACGTTACATCCATGAGTGTATGTTTTAATGTTCCGAGAAGAGATCTGGAGAGATTCACCGATACGGGTCAAATTCAACAATAACACTTTTGGGGCCCGCGTAGCTTACAGGCTTTTCTTATGCAATTATTTAATGGCCCATAGTTTAATAAAATCAGTTCAATTGAAATCATCACTGTTGCTCTGGATCGGTGAAGACGTGGAAAAAAATATCTGTAGCAATACATATTTTTTCTATGTTACTTCTTTTCAGCCAGTGTGAACTGACCTCATATTCGGGAATATACATGCTGGTAGCGGAGCCAATGTAATTTAATCTCTTTTCTGAGTTTGATGAATCCTGGAGCTATGAATTCTTGGAATCCCAACATACCGAGGCAGACATCGAAGCGAAGTTGTTACAATCACTGCCTTCCATTCGCAGTTTGCATCAATGAATGAGTCACTCAAGAAACGTTCCGGAGTATTCATTGTTTACGATAGTTCCCCCTTTCCCCTTTTTTTGACACCATTCGCAAAAACATCCTCCTTTAGCTACATTTACAGTCTATCGGAGTCCGATCCGAACCGATAACAAGAGATACGTATTGATCCTCCTTATTTGATAATGAACACTTATCTTTAACTACAGCTTTTGAAGAAAACAAATGGGTTAAAGGCACTGTCTCAGCTCATGGGCCACATTTGAGATTCCCATCTCAGTCGAACAGAGGCGAGCAGCTGAGCACAAAGATGTACTTTAAGTTTCGTGGAAACATCGAAAACGCCATAAGTTACGGGTTTCTTCGGCCGAGAATTTCGAAATTCTCGGCCACTGGACGAGAGGGTTCATTCCGCAGCAAGAGCTTGCTGGGGGTATGGCATGGTTTTTCAACACGGAAATGATTGTTTGTTTGATAATTGCTGCTGCTGAGAAGTTCATTTCAATGTGCAATCTCAGCTTCTCAGCTCCGCTTTTGCGAGCTCCCTAGCATGAAGACGCGTCCGCTCCTGTATCTAATTTTGCCCTAGAAGTAGGGGTTTTTAAGGGTGTTTTCTGACATCAAACACATCATTGGAATCCGCGCCTCGAGCTGCACCTGAATCTGTGTATACCTCGATACCTAACATGAGGTGAGACACTGTCTTTAAAGGCAGCACTTGCAGAAATTTTGCTCTTACAGATGTTGCTACATTCTCTACCGCAGCGGAATAGTGAAAACGAAGGCAGCGATCAATTTTGACAAATCCTATGGAAAAGGCGGTTTTCATTGCCAATAGTTCAGCAGATTCTCAAAGAATGTCCTAGTCACCCGCGCTTGAAGAAGAAGGAGGTGGGAATGGAAGCAGATGCTATCAAAAGGGAAGATTTGTGTACAAAACCATCCATTCATTTTATAGCATTAGTCTACGACTGTGCAACTTTCGTAGAATTGTTGCTACAACAGCTGGACATCCAAAACGATCAAAATCTCACACACGGATTTTCCCGTGGGTGCTGCCTTCAAGACGTCATTGCCACACCTATCTAGGCTTTAATTTCCTTGTTGAACATCCTATTCGGGGATGAGCGGATACGAGATTTTCCACGACGCGGATATCGGTGAGGATAAGGGATAGGCCAAAAACGACCGCATAACGGATAACAGACAATTCATCCAGATGCTATAAAATATCACATTCTGTAATATAATATTAACCGAGCCAGAGCGCCGCTTCGCGGCGCTCTGGCTCGGACCCGTGTGCCACGTTACCTCAGGGCTAGGTAAACTCTGAAAAAAAGGAACCCCGAGCCAGAGCGCCGCTTCGCGGCGCTCTGACTCGGACCCGTGTGCCTCGTTACCTCAGGGCTAGGTAAACTCTGAAAAAAAAACCCCGAGCCAGAGCGCTCTGACTCGGACCCGTGTGCCACGTTACCTCAGGGCGAGGTAAACTCTGAAAAAAAGGAACCCCGAGCCAGAGCGCTCTGACTCGGACCCGTGTGCCACGTTACCTCAGGGCGAGGTAAACTCTGAAAAAAAGGAACCCCGAGCCAGAGCGCTCTGACTCGGACCCGTGTGCCACGTTACCTCAGGGCTAGGTAAACTCTGAAAAAAAGGAACCCCGAGCCAGAGCGCTCTGACTCGGACCCGTGTCTGACTCGGACCCGTGTGCCACGTTACCTCAGGGCTAGGTAAACTCTGAAAAAAAGGAACCCCGAGCCAGAGCGCCGCTTCGCGGCCTGAAAAAAAAGGAACCCCGAGCCAGAGCGCCGCTTCGCGGCGCTCTGACTCGGACCCGTGTGCCACGTTACCTCAGGGCTAGGTAAACTCTGAAAAAAAGGAACCCCGAGCCAGAGCGCTCTGACTCGGACCCGTGTGCCACGTTACCTCAGGGCTAGGTAAACTCTGAAAAAAAGGAACCCCGAGCCAGAGCGCTCTGACTCGGACCCGTGTGCCACGTTACCTCAGGGCTAGGTAAACTCTGAAAAAAAGGAACCCCGAGCCAGAGCGCCGCTTCGCGGCCTGAAAAAAAAGGAACCCCGAGCCAGAGCGCCGCTTCGCGGCGCTCTGACTCGGACCCGTGTGCCACGTTACCTCAGGGCTAGGTAAACTCTGAAAAAAAGGAACCCCGAGCCAGAGCGCTCTGACTCGGACCCGTGTGCCACGTTACCTCAGGGCTAGGTAAACTCTGAAAAAAAGGAACCCCGAGCCAGAGCGCCGCTTCGCGGCGCTCTGACTCGGACCCGTGTGCCACGTTACCTCAGGGCTAGGTAAACTCTGAAAAAAAGGAACCCCGAGCCAGAGCGCCGCTTCGCGGCGCTCTGACTCGGACCCGTGTGCCACGTTACCTCAGGGCTAGGTAAACTCTGAAAAAAAGGAACCCCGAGCCAGAGCGCCGCTTCGCGGCGCTCTGACTCGGACCCGTGTGCCACGTTACCTCAGGGCTAGGTAAACTCTGAAAAAAAAGGAACCCCGAGCCAGAGCGCCGCTTCGCGGCGCTCTGACTCGGACCCGTGTGCCACGTTACCTCAGGGCTAGGTAAACTCAAGAAAATCACTGTCATCCACACGAAGCGCAGCTTCGCCGCGCTTCGCGGATGACAGTGATTTTCTGCGAAACTGCATAGCTCCTAAACGGTTTGGAGGTTAACTCTTATTATGTTCAATATAAAGAGCTCCTACATGGTGCGTTTTATGAGTAGAAACACAGATCCTCACGTGGTCAAGTCTTTTTCATTTGTGATAGCGCTGGAAGTCCAAATCGTTATGGTTCGGGCACAATCAGGTTGTAACAGGAAAAAAGTGCGTTAACGTTCTATTCCTACTTTGTAAGCACAATATTAAGCTCATAGAGTGCACCATTTGTTCCCCTGACCGTTAATTTCTAATTGCTATTACTACTTAATGCTTTAGAAGGAGTGCGGTGAAAATTTCCGTACAACTCTGCTGTATTTGGATGATTCACGTTTCTGATTGCGAAATCACACTCGCTTCATCATTGGTTCTCCTATTCTGCTTTAAAGATCAAAGATATTCCGTTTTCGTTGCAAATTGGACGTCCTAATTGAAGATTTCCATGTTGTACACATACATATACATGGGCGTGTCATTGGGCGTGTCAATTTTCGCAATTGAGCCCGTGGCGGCGGGCAAAAGAGGTGGGGCGAGGCGAGTGGATCAATGACAGCGTGACCTGTCATCCCTCGCGCGGCGATGGGGGGTCTGCGCTTTATATAGAGTAAGATAATGATAGTGAGATACGATATGAATATTGTGGAGAAGAATTGGCACAAATTCTTCATCCCATTAGTTATCAAAATACTCTATTCTGAACACGACGCTGGGCATGGCGCCGTTTTGAAGAGGTGTAAGTATAGTAAGTAGTTTGCCATAAAAACAGTTTCCAGTGTTATTTGGATACTTACTAACTCGATTGGCACATTAGTTGCATGAGATGACACGGAGAAATGCCGTTTGGACAACCGTGCATGGCTGCCTTGATTTACATGTTTTGTCAGGATATAAACGAGCTGCAAATGATAACAGCTCGCATGGGTATATAAGCGAAGGAGAAGGGTAAGTATCATTCAGATGCAGGGAAGAGGAACCGACACGGCGGGGATGTAGCGTCAACAAGCCTACATAGCAGTTCAGCAGTCAGCAGGTTTCAGTGCCTGGATGGTGCATTTCTTGGGCTAGCAGTCATAAACACATAACCAAGCGAGACCAGGTTAGCAATCCTAACTTTGCGTAATACATCTCCTAATATTTCCTGGTCAGTAGGGTGAGCAATCGCTTTAACCATCTTTGGTTTCGTGATTAACACCTTATGCATCCCAGCATAGGATGATTTTGCTTCCCTTCTACTGAACGCTTGCGCACCGCACTCTTCCTGTGGAGCCAAGTAGTGGGAAAAGAAGAATCTCGAAATTTGGAAGTCCCTCGCAGAGATATAAGTGATCGCCTCAAGGTGGCTTCATTTCGGAGAACATGTTCAATCGCTCAAGTCGGCAGTCAGTGAACGGATGAATGATTACTATGAATCCAGCACAACAAATGTGAATGATAAGAGGGCAGTCATGCACGGTTGTCCAAACGGCTTATCTCGATGACACGTGCCCGTGTCTTCTCATTACAAAGGTGAGGTATCCAGAGCTTGGTTCTCCCCAGGTTTTGTTTTGGGGTAGGGTAGCTGAAGAGGGCTGAAACTTTGCCCCACATACCTCTTGTGGAGCTCTGATAAACCCTTTTTTGCCCTTATCCGCACCGTTGTCAGGTGCCAAAAGCTTGGATAATGGTGCGGATAACGGATAGGGTGAAACCTACGGATAACGGAAAAATGGGTAACCGGATAAGGATAATCCGCTTATCCCTGATCCTATTGTACCTATCACTAGGGTGCATTTATTTACCTGAGAACGTGATAGGAACCAAAATGATTCAGAGGGCTCAATTTTGGTCGACTATCTTGAAAAGGTGTAGCAGGAAAGGTGCAGATTTTCTGAAGTTGCGAAATTGAAAATATGTACCTGAGATTTGGCAGTGCTGGTGAAGCCTTGTGAGCAACATGGAAAAGGTTTAAGAGAAATGCCTGGCGCGAGTGACATGCAGTACACCACAGCACAGACGGTCTAAGTGATGCGGGTGCTGGTGCAGTGGTACCAGCTTGCAAAGAAAACTTCCACAGGAATTAGTTCCACGGATGCCTCTTAGGCCCAGGTTGCTACTTCAAATTTGACGCTCTAGATGGCATCGGTGACCATTTCTTTACAGTTTGTGGGTTCCGATAGCAAGCACCTATACCACTCGAGCTCCAAAAACTTGTTTATTCGTTGGCAGCAGTGCTCCGAACTTTGAAGACTGCAGCCGCAACGCGCACGAGTTTCAACCAATCACAGTCGAGCGGCTTAGGTGTTGTCAAGCAGACGGGCGTTTCGAGGACATGAGACCGCTTTCTAATCCCTGAAAGTTTCCATTAATTTGAATAAAGGTTTCCTCATACTTGCAGGTTAGTCGCTAGGCAACGTGGGGTGGAAGTACGGCGGCTGATCTCGTAAAGAAATGTAATCAACCAGATCATCCGAAAACCTTTCTATATGGATACAATTCGATGCCATTTCTCTTTCACCTCTAAGACCCTGCCTACTTTACTTCGTATGGGACAATTCATAGTAAGGTGCATGAGTCAAACGCAGGCACGCATTTACATAGGATCCTCCATGAAGACCGAGCAACGTGGGATGTGCACACTCAATGGGAAGATAGCGCTGCCGCCGCGGGTCCATAAATACATCACAACTTCAGCGATGCGACTCCCCCTCTACTTCACCATATATGTAGATGCATGCGCGTCAAACGCACGCACCTAATATGAATTGTCCTTATGAGGTGTAAGCACGAATTTATGCCATGAGGGAGCGAAAGGGTTTCAGTTGCGACTCGAGGAAGTTTCTCCGAACAGAGTAAGTTTCTTCAAACAGTATGTGCTTTATTGCTTTGTCTTCCACTGCGGCCACAATTATTTACGATGCAACCAGTTGAAAAGACTTCGCATGGAATCGCCTCATCTGAAATCGCACAACGTGAGCGTATACACATCCGTACGCATGTTTTTTCACACTATTTGGTTTCTTCATCGGTAATGGATTTTTCATAAAAATGCAACAAAGCAGATGAAAATTGGGATATGACCGCACTCTGTGGGAATCAAAAAGTTTCCGAAATTTCCGATCTAGACCGTCTTCCAAACATATGTACATGGAAAGGAAATTTCATCACAGTCAAATGTGGGACCCTTAACATCAGCAAAAGCTCAGATCAGATTGAATTTTTTTTTCGAATGGAATTTGCTCTGATTCCAACAAACTGTTGCGTACTAATAATGTTTTCCTGAGAAATACACTCTTTTTAGGAGAATGCTGAATAAGTTTACTTAGTTTCTTGTACTCTGACAGATTGTGGCTGACTATTGCATGTACTTGTACATGTCCAATGAATAAACAAATAAATGAAAAAATAACATCAGTACGCTTCCAAATCTCGACTTAAAATTAATCAATTTAATTTAAATTTAAAAATTAATCAATCGAGAATAACTATTTTTCGCAGAAGTTAGAGTGCGTCCTCTTTCTTCGATCGTCTTCAATACTTTTTTTGTGCCTTGAGTATGCTCCTCCAAATAAATTACCACACAGAGAATGGCTGCCGGAGGTGGGGGGGGGGGGGGAGGGGGAGGGAGAGAAGGTGGTCAAGATTGCAGCGTGGGTGGCTGATTAGTTCCAAACTGAGTTCTCGTGTGACTGCTACCAACTACAACACTTAATCAAGCGTTCTGTGCTTGAAGCGGATTTTATCTGCAATTATCTCGGTTGGAATAAGAAAAAACGCCCTAATTTTCATGAGGGTCAACATGGGAATGTGAAACTTCGCATTTCCCGCCCCTGCACGACCGAAGAATTCATCCTTACGAGGCCTGCAAATTGGTGCTGAAGAAGTTTGGCAGAACGGAGCGCTGACATCCTACATCAGGTGGAGTTTGGTGGAGTTCCATCAGATGAACGCTGCGAGGGCTGTGGAAGCTATTTTTGCTTTAAAACAAAATTATATATTATGGAATGTGGGACCGGTTGTTCACCGTTGTGAGAATGTGCTCACTAATTCTCACTGTCTTCCTTATATTCATGTTTGGATCCCTTTCTCACATTTCAGTGATTCAAAATCCAAGCAAAAAGTGAAACTTGTTCCATTCCATTTCTGGAGCTCAGCTGAATCACCGCTGCAAATGCACGAAATTCATCCAAAGTGCGGAGAAAGAATAATGCGAGGTGCGGAATAGAAATCACAAAAGAGTAAAAGCAGCAAAATACGAACGAGCGACACTTGCAGTGTGGGGCTCGATTATAAGTGTCGAACTACGACAGATCAGTGTGCATTACAAGTGCAAAGGATGGATTTCATATCCGCACCAATGCACCAGAAAGAGCACTTGTTCAGAGTGACCTTGTCTCAAAAATTAGCGCTCTCATGGAATGAAGTCGTTAACAATTAGGCAGCGTCCAACAATTCACTGAATGAATTTGAATGATATGTATGCTCAGTAATTCAACCTTCAACTAATACCAAGTATTTATTTCGTATTCTTTGTCCTGTACTAAAAACTGCATGTGCACTGAAACTTTGCACGGCTACGTCAAATAACGCATGACAAAAGGAAAGAAAATATACATATCACTTAAGTTCTTGACTGGACTCGGATCTGAAGAATTCAGCAAGTTTCTTCGAGTATTTTCTGTACCAAGCTATTCTGAATTTGGCCTTTTCAATTTGTTGGTCGATCATACGAAATTTGCCAGCGTTTGGTGCATTCTTTTGGAACTCTCTCACCTATAAAGGATAGTTTGGCTACGAATACAAGTATGTATATCCACTCACAAGGCACGATACAAATCTTGTTCTAATTTCTGCTAATCTTACCTTTGCCTGAAGTAGTAAAAGCGAGTATTGTCAAGTCTAAGGATTGTGCACGTCCTTAACTTGAAACCTTCCACCCGGGATGTAGGGCCTTTTACTTTAAGACTAACTACGGGTATATAAATACTTTATCCTTATAACATAAATAATATTACATGATATATCATAAGGGGGCGTGGCTTCATAGGAAGCAAGGGGAAGGGAATAGGCCGCCGGTCACCGGACCATCTCCCGCTCATCTGATTGCCTGGCTCCGCCCACGTGAACTCGTAGGCTCGACATGTCCATTCCTTGGCAAAGCTCGTCCTCGAGCTTTTTGCTGCATCGCCATTCTGCTCATTTGGTGGTTTCGATAGGTCCGCTCTTTTGAACTGATTGACAGAGCTTTGGCGTCGTTTATTCCGATGAATGTCAAATGCGGCTCGGGGAACGAAAGTTACTGCCCTTGCCTACATCTGACGGAAGTAGAAGCTCGTCCTCGAGCTAAGAGGAACGGAGCAATGATCATCGAGAAGTAGAAAAACAATGGAGCATGTCATGGTGGAGTGGATGGAGACCCGAATGGCAACTGGAGCATAAAGTTGCTATATGTGATCGGATAGATGGCCTGATATGAAGGTTACGTCGAGGAGAAAATTGAACTTTGTCGCTTTATGTTGCGAGATGAGATGGTTGAAACAGTGATGAAGAAAAATACATCATTGAAAAAAGAAAAAAAAAACAAACGAATCATGTGAAAAAGAAATTACAGCGGTGAAAATATAGGTGAAAATATAGTACAGCATTTTTTTTCTACCAAATCGATAGTACAAAGGAAAGGTAACCATTTGAGAAAAAACATGTAGTTGTTAATTTCTTTCGTTTTTCGATAAGAGAAACAAATTTTGGTTTGTTTTTCTTGTCGAGTACAATAGCTTAGAATGAACAGTTCTTGATGAATTGTGTACAGTGAGAGTTTTCAAGTGATAGACTCAAGAGGGACACTTCCCTAGTGCCAGTCACAGGGGCGTATTTTAGTGGAAGTAAGGAAAAATTGAGCAGCTTACGGTAATGTTTTCTCTCTGAACCGCCAATTCAAAGAGATCTTTTTAGCAAATGTCGCAGCGTTGCGGCGAAATTATGGAAATGGGCTCACCAATGAAGCAGTAGTATCTATCCATTTTTAGTAAAAAAAAATTTTTTTTTGAGGATTTGAAATAGATACTGCTACTTCTCCTTCCTTGTGGAGAAAGAGATCAGGCGTTATTACGCCTGCTCTTTTGTTGAAGGCGCTCTGAACGCCTTTCTGGAGATGCATTCGAGCGTGGTGTTCCTGCCTGTGATTGAGGGTGTTGCTGGTTTTGATCAGGAACACCGCGCTGTCTTGCCCTGCTGAAATATAACTTCAGTCTGTTAATATGTACAGTTTGTGACGGCGCCTTCAAGAATAGGCTTTTTATGGTTACGTTCGGGCGAGATATCGATATGACTTCAAATGGACCTTTCCATTGGATCGTTAATTTCGGACGAACGGTGTCGTCATGAAGCAAAACAAGATCACCAATGGAAAGATCTTTACTATATACCTTCTTTTGAAAGTCATATCCCGCTTTGTACGTTGCCGTCTTGTTTGCGATGTTCGTCCCAACTGTCACGATCGTTGTCTTCAAGGCTGCTGCGAACTGACCAGCAAAACTATCTGTGACAAAGGTTAGAGTAGAAGGTAATTTGTGGAGGATGTCAGTCCAGCTAATGGGATGTCTCCCGTGGATGACAAAGAAAGGACTGTATCCAGTCGAGTCGTTTACGCTGCAGTTGTAGGCGAAAACAATCGGCTGTAACAGGTCCGACCACAAATCTCTAGCCTCTGAACAATATATTGTAAGTGAGTCAGTGATGACCTTAACCATCCTTTCCACTTGGCCATTGGCTTTGTGGTTGTAGCTGGTGGTAAGGTTATTAGCAACGCCAAGTGTTTTATTAATTTGAGCAAATAGCTCACTCGTGTAATTGGAACCTCTATCGCTGACAATTTCATTGGGAATCCCGTGCTTTGAGATGACATCATTGATCAGTGCCTTAATGACCGCGTCTGCGGTTTGATTAACCAAAGGGGTGCATATTATATACTTACTGAAAGCGCAGACGGTAATAGAGATGAATTTGTTGCCATAAATACATTAAGGCAACGGACCAATGATGTCGGTATGGATTCTCTCAAATGGTCTTTGAGGGATGGGGAATGTTCCCAGTTCTTCCCGGATGATGTTACCAGCAGGAGTTTTTACCTTCTGACAAGGTGAGCAAGTTCTTATGTACAGTGCTATGTCATTGTACATATTCGGCCAGTAGTATTTATCGGAAATGCTCTTATATGTCTTCCGAATTCCCAAGTGCGATCCTAATAATGGATTGTCATGGAAGATCGCAATAATTTCACGTTGTTGCTCAGCAGTTGGAATGAGCAATTTTGGCTTTTTATGAATCGTGTAATAGAGCGCTCCATTGAAAATACAGAACTTGTCAAGCGTACTGAGAAATTGGTCTGGTGGATTCTCAAGTTTGCCGGTTAGGAAGTTGATCAGGTTCCCATAGACGGAATTTCGCTGACATTCTCGGATGTTCTCCAAGCTTGGTAGGTTGCTGACTTGGATGGAGTTAACGCTAGATGTTGGATACCGACTCAAAAAGTCGCAAAACGTGTTGTGCTTTCCAGGACGATACTCGATTTTGAGATCGTAGGCCTGGATAGTAATCTGGTATTTGGCTAATCTGCCTACCAGATCTGACCGGTACATGAGTGATTTCAGTGGGGCGTGGTCAGTGATTAGGGTGATAGTAGTGTTGGCCACATAGGGGTAGAAGTGTTTGAGCGCGAAAACTATAGCTAGCGCTTCTAGCTCGATTATGGAATAGTTCTTTTCGTGCTTGTTCAAGGGACGGCTACAATAAGCAATAGGATGCTCAGTACCTGTTGAAGGATTTTTCTGTAGCAAGCATGCTCCCAGTCCTATGGTGGAGGCGTCCGTGTGGATTATATTCGGTTCTCCAATGATTGGGGGTGCAAGGATTGGAGCGGTTGTGAGTGCTTTCTTGAGGGTTGTAAATGCATTTTCGTGCATTTCTGTCCAAATGAAAGGAGTGTTTTTGGTAAGCAATGCGTTCAATGGTGATGCTATGTATGCAAAGCGGGGGATGAACCGACGGAAATAGGAGGTTGCTCCTAAAAAGGATTTCACTGCCTTAGAGTCTAGTGGCCTTGGAATATTTGCAATACAAGCCACTTTAGCAGGATTGGGTCTGGTTCCATGTTTGCTTATTAGCACTCCCAAATATGGGACCTCTTTCTGGATGAAGGAACATTTTTCTGGCGTCAGTTTCATTCCGAACTTGGCTATGCGTTGAAACACCTCTTCCAAATCTAGGAAGTGATTCGCGATGGAATGACTTGCAATTATAATGTCATCCAGATACGCAAAGCAACAAGCTTTCAGTTCTCTTGTTAGGCTGTTTGCCACTCTTTGGAAAGTGCCTGGAGCACCTTTCAGTCCTTGGGCCATTACAGTAAAATGAAATAGGCCAAGGAACGAAGAGAATGCGGTACGTTCTCGGTGCTTTTTCTCTAGTGGTATTTGAAAAAAACCACTTTTGAAATCGAGTACGCTGTAAACCTCTTTACCGCTAGCGAGATCGACAATATCCTGAATGTGAGGAATGCAATAGGCTTCATTTTCTGTTATGGCATTTATTTGCCTATAGTCGACTGTGAAGCGCCATTGATTCCCTGAGGGCTTCTTGACCAAAACGATTGGAGAGGCAAATTTGCTTGTACTGGGCTCTATTATCCGAGTACGCAGCATTTCTTCAATTTGCCTTTTGATTTCTTCTCGTTTCTCAAGAGGGACTCGATAAGGGCGTTGTTTCGGGACTTTGGCATGGGGCACAAAATTAATTTTGTGGGTTATAGGGCCAGTGTATCGACCGAGATTTCCATCAGAACTAACAAAACAATGCTCATACCTTCTTAGAAGGTCGTTGAATTGTGAGTGTTGAGATTCTGAGAGTAAATCACGATTAACTTTGACGCGTTCCCATATAGGAGTTGTAGTGGTCTTATGGGGTAACAGCGGCAGGTGTTCGGCAAAATCTACTTCTGGTGCAGTGTAGTCCACAGTGGCGTGGTGTGTTGGAGGAAATGGGGAATGGATAGTGAAAACTGGGGGCCACTGTTTGTTAGTGCCGACAAATTCAGCATAAGTAAGCTGCTTGTTTTTGTCAAGAACTACTGTGGTTGGATTGGAGTTGAAAATACGGAGTATAATCAATCCAGAAAAACCAGGGCAGGATAATGTTTTACCTATGACGATTCCAGGCGGTAGTGGGATACTTGAATCATCACATGTAAAAAATTCCCAATTTTGGGGATAGGAATGAGGTATTACAGCTCTGACCACGTTGTCTGAATGAGGTTCTAGAGCGGTTTTTGAAAAGAGGTGAACAGTGGTCTTAAGAAATGGGTTTTGATCGTTGGGATCGATCATTGGAATCATGTTATTGTTAAACATGATTTGTTTGTTTTTATAATCCAAAGTGACGTTGGGAGATAACATTGTGATGGAGTCGTTACCAAGGAGAAAATCTGTGGAAGAATTTCCATCTTCGATAACGAATGGGGTAGCAATTATGGATTTGTTGCCGATGAGAAGGGTGACTTTTACCTTCCCTAGTAGCTGTATGGCTGTGCCATTCGCAGCTACTGCTTCGTTAAAAGTGGCCTTCATGATAGGAGTATTTAACTTTTCAACGAGACGACGTGATATAATCGTTATCGCTGAACCTGTATCGAAGAGCGCGACAGTTTGGATATTGTTGATTTTTAATGGAATAAATATGGTATTTGCTGAGCCAAAATGTTGGACGGACATTATAACAGGATTGAAGTTGTGATATTTACTGGGAACAGTTGTATGTTGGGTGGGAGGTAGTGGATGAGACTTTATTTCATTCAATTCCACTTCCTCCAGAGTTGGATAGATTGGATTTTGAATGTGTCTCTGGTTTTGGCAGGAGTGTTCAACAATGGTGTTTGCCATTATTGGACATTCAGGGTCTTGAGAAATTGGTCGTGGTGCAGTTGGTTGTTGCTTAGAGAAGAGTTTGTTGCGGAAAACTGCCAACAACTTGTATAAGCGTCTAAAAATGATGTTGGTCAGTTTTCGCGCTACTGATACGTGGAAGTACACAAGGATAATTATGATGATGATAATTATCACCAAAAATATTCTTACTGCATAAATTACCGCGGTGTGTTTTTCGAGTGACTGAAGTATCACTGCCTTTTGAGACTGTAAAATTTGTAAAGCATTGGACTCTACGAAATTCACAGTTTGGACTGCATCTTCTCGCAATTGATCTGCATTTATGCCAGCAAAATTGTGAAGGTGCGGTGTGTTAGAGTCGGGGCTAACGGTACGGAGTTTATCTTGTTTTTGATAAGCTTGATTTCCGTATACAAGCCTGCTAAGTCGGAGTGAAAAATAGGTGGTGAGTTGAAAACTATCTCCTGCTTAGCAAAGCTATGAGGAACATTCATGTGTATTTGTGAGACATGTACGTAACCATTAGGGGATTTATAACGGTTTGAACCGTCATTATAGATACCCAATGGTAGGTGTCCACAATCAGCCACGGTACTACGTGTTTTGAGATCACGTGTACCTGGTTGAACAAAAAGAAGTGAGTTTCCTACACGAACTGGAGTGTCCATGTAGCAGACGTCATTTACCTTGTGATCTAGGTATATTTCGTCGACTTGGACGACTTTACACCTAGAAACCATTAGTACGTCGCCAGCAGAAATAGCATAAATGTCGTTCCTGTTTAGCAACATTCTAGCGGCACTTGTGGGGTCAATTTTTGCTATGCTTTTTATGGTTTGCACTTTGAAGTTATTGAGAACGCAAATACGTTCGAAAAGAACTGTGAAGTCGCGCTGAATAACTTCATCAAGTTTGTATTTGAGATACTGTAACTTACTGTTGAGTTCATAATGTCGCTTGTCTTGACGACCTTCATGACCTAACCAGTAGTCGTCAGTGAGTTGGGAAAAATTTGGGGCAGAATTCAGTGCAACATGTTCAGCCACTACAGCTGAAATGTCAAGTGATTCTGTTTTTGATGTTTGGTTGAGGGTTTGGTTGGGCAACCCTATCAGTTTGTGGTTCTGCACATCACGCTTTCCTCTTATTAGAGAGGATAGCCAAAGAGGTTTTGCTTTTGTGACAGAAGGGTCTTGAGGGTGAAGGATTGTTGCAAGAAGGGAGGAATTATCAGATGAATAAAAAGTGCTACCAGATCCGGCATGTGGGTTACGAATTCCGTCAGAATATTGGTGACCAGGTTCGTAAAAACGCATGTGCTTGGATATATTGTAATGCTTTTCATTAATCTGCCGTACCAGGGTTAGATTATTTTGAAAAATAGTACGGGGATCCTGGTCAGCTATTTCCGGAAGTGCGATAAACACTCCGTTATCCATCGAGATGGCGTTTTTTGGTAAACACCATTTTGATAGTTGCTGATTTGGAATAGAAATATTTTTGTATGTAAAAGCTGATTGTATAACCTCGAGAACCATGTGCTGAGGCGTGACGTAGGCAATACTATCGATAGCTTTAACGTACTTGCAAGGAAGTGGATTGTTTGAAGTGGGTATCCAAATTACAGTACCATGTGCAAGTTTACACTGGGTATCTGAGATGCTGCAATTTGCCATATCGCCGAATTGTCCAAATAGGTGATCACCGTCATATGTAGCTATTTCACCTTTCTCGACAAAGATATTTGTTGTTGTGTGGCATTTTTCACCAAAAAACCATGGATAGGAGTAGTGGATGGCATTTTCTGTACCAAAGACAGTTGGGGAGAGAATGCGGAGTGGTCTACCAAGAAATTTCTTGGAATTGGCTATTGATTCGCATAGGGCAGGATCAACTGATGACATAAATTCCTCGTCACTGTTCATGGAAAAGGAAATATGTAGGTAGGAAGAAGTGCAAATTTTCCGTGTTTTATTGAAACAGTGGAAGGCAGGGATGACTAATGGTTCTGTTTTCTCGACAAAAACAGAAGCCATAGTAAGGAGGATGTTTGAAAAGTGAGGTGGGTTAGTGCATGAAGTGGTATCTGGGTAAGCCACTGGCCATCCTGATTTACCCGATGAGCAAAGTTGGTAGGCTGTGGAATATGCAGATATGGGTTGGAAAAATAGGCAAAATATGGTCAAAACAAACAAAGAGGGTATACTAGTTGAAATCCCAGTGGAAAAATTAGCAGCAATTGAATTTACACCATGAGAAATGCGTCTTCGTGGAGAAAATTGATTTTGTCGAGAATTAGTACGAGGTGATTGAGAACGGTCACGAAACCGTTGAGTGGTTGGCGAGTTAGATGGGAATCTAGCTCGGTTTGAGAATGAAGAATTATTGGAAGATTGATTTGAGAAATTTCTACTCGAAGATGCATTTCTATTTCTGGATGGGGATCTTGAAGGGAAATTCCTACGGTGGGTTTGCCATGAGGTGGGGGAATAAGATGGATATGGAGCAAAGCGAACTTGGCGCGAGCGACTTTGAAAATTGTTTTGATTTCGCGGAAAACGGGATGGTGATCTATTCCCACGAAATTGGCGAGGTCTGCCTTGGGATGGACGCCTTGGACGATAAACTGCGTTTACCTGTGGCGAAGTGGAATCCAATTTATTAAGGATTCGGTCTATTTTCGAATTGAGCAGTGAGGAATCAAGAGATGACTCTTCAGAGCTGGTTAAATCCCAGATGCGCTCAGCATCTCGGAGTAGCTGATCATAATTCTGGCTTAAAGGACCCAAAAGCTTAAGCTTTTGCTTGATCTTCGATGAAAGTCCGTTGGTGAAAATCATGGTTTGCAGGAATTTGCGTTTTTCTGCAAATGATTCACCTGGATAAGCATCGAGGATTTCATGCTTGATCCTGTTAGAGAAAATGAAGGGTGACTCGTTTGGCTGCATGGTCATTTGCATGAGTTTTTCACGAGCCATGTCAAGATAATGATCAGTGGAAAAATGCTCCTTTAGTTTTGTGGTTGCAGAGCGCCAATTTTGTTTGTCCTGATCAGAAAAATTCTCAAAGACGGCTTTTGCTGCACCCTTCAGGTGAGCTGGCAAAAGTCTGGCCATTTTGTCTTCAGACATATTCATGATGTTTCCAATTTCATTGAAATCATCAATGAATTTCATTAGCCCTTTAGCTCCTTTTTCACCAGAAAACGTAGGAAGTTTTGTGGAATATGAAGCCAAAGAAAGCTTGTCAAAAGCTGAATCCAATCGATCAATTAGAGTGTTAGCATCCATTTCAGAATGTGAGGGAAATGGTTTGTGCTTTGGGTGAACGGCGTGATAAGGTTCGTAACCTTTAAGAGTTTTTGCTACTGAGCGGGTTACGTAGTGAGGTTTATACTCAGACGGATGTTTTTTGTCGTCGTAAACGAGTGTTATTTCTTCTCCTTCAGGAGTAGAATATTTAAACTCGGCTAGAGGGGAAGGAGTTTTCCGTTCCTCCAAATTGGCTTCGGAGATTTGTTGTAACAGAGGAGAAACTGAAGAAATTTGTTCGCCAGATGTTGAAGTTTCCTTAGGTTCCTTTTTAGGATTTGATGAGGGCATAAAATGTTGGAAGGGTTAAAAGAAATTTTTTTTGTTTTTTTTTTATGAAGGGTTTATGGTCAGTAGAGAGAGCTTAAATGAGAATGAGGAACTAAGTAAATAAACAGAGGTAAGTATTGAAAAAATGAGTGTTGTTTAGCAAGGCGTACCTGGGGATAGAAGTCGAATGATGTTGTGAGCGAAGTGGAGAGTACGTCGAGAGCAGACCAGCTTCGATGTAAGCCGAACAGTCGAATGAATATAGGTATGGGCGGGGTTAGGAGGTACCATAGTTGTTTGATTGGGGTTGCGCAAGAAGAAGCACGGCATTGGGATGATAAAAAAAAATCTTACCCGAACAAATAATACGGTGCCTTTTGAGAGATAGTGTATAGGGTAGGATAATGGCTGATAAAGATGTTATGGAGATAGATAATGCGACCCATGAAGGTTGCGCAATAGAATGTATGGTGATGGGAGTGATAAAAATGATAAATAAATAAATAGTGTTCGGCCTCTGAGGTTGCGCAATTGAAGGTATGGTGCTTGGACTGATAAGAAATGATGTACAAATAAACAATGAGACCGCTGAAGGTTGCGTAAGAAAAGGTACGGTATTTGGGAAAATTATGGGTAAGAGAAAAAAATTTTTTTTTGTTTTTTTTTTAATTTGGGGGCGGTACTACATCGCTTCAGTATCACTGGACGCTGAGGTCGTGATACGGAGTGCATAGGAGATATTAAGATCTGAGTTGGCATTCTCAGGTCAGCGCGTATCATGGCTGGCGTGTCTCTTTCCTTCTTTCTGTTCATTGGCTCTGTTATATTACTGCTTAGTTGTTCGTTATGATATAATAATTTTTTATTGTTTCTAATGCGGTTGTAGTTTAGAAATGAGTGAAGAAGTCACTTTCGAAAATTACGACTGGGAAGCGTTCCGCGACGCGGACGAACGCGAGCGAGCACAGGAGGCGCGAAAAAAAATTTTGGATTTATGGAAAAGAGGAGGAATTGAGGTGAGCTTTGTTTACTAAGTTGTTGTTTTTTTTTTTGGTTAGGAAGTGATTGTAATGTTGAGAAATAATAAAAATTTTTTTTAGGGACGAGAAGGATGTTATGAATGTGAAGAGCTGATCGTGCAGCTCAACGGTCAGGCCGTTGTTTCGAACAGGTTTGAGAAACTCTGGAAGGATGCGCTGGGAAAGTGCTTTAAGGACGAGAGGACAATAGGATGTATGAAGGAAGAAGTAGCGAGGATGGAGAAGGCGCTACAGAGGAAAGAGCTACGACAGCGGCAAGACACTACGTGGTATGGCCTGAGAGTGGAAGCGATGGAGAAGGTAAGAGTCTATAAGTTAGAGTTGTAAATATATATATTATTTTTTTTAAGGCTCAGAGAACGCTAAGAGAGGATGTGGCGAAAGAAAAGGGAATCCGAATTGAAAAGGAAAGAATTGCTGGATGGTGGGAGGGCAAGCACAGGAAGGCACTTGGAGAGAAAAGGCGTGCTGACGCGGAGAAATTGTACATACTGGTACTGCTATGCGCTTCCTGGGTTTTGTTTTTGCTATATTTTGGAACCACAGGTATAATGAGCTATTAGCGTTGTTATTGTGAAAATAAAATTGTGTTTTTTTTAATAAAAAAATTGTTCTTGAAAAGTTGTGGTTATCGTGTGCAGACAGTACAGTATCATCTATTATTAGCGCGGCAGTATCTTGAAAGAAGGTTATGGTACATGGGGTCTATGTGATATGTTCGTGCCTTCAATTGGGGTAATGCGTTATAATTACGGTACATCTTTGATTGCATGGCTTACATCGCGGCTGGGGCTGCGCGTGGGTGGAAATAGTGGAAAACAGGATGTGGCGACATGCGACAAACCTCCTATATACAATTTGTACAGTGCTAGCAATGGCGACAGAGTCCTTGAATTTATTTTGGGGAAGAAACAGTAAATAATAAAGAAATTGTGAATAAAAGAAAAAAAGGGTTATAAAAAATAGATATATTGGGTGTGTAACAGCGTTTTTCTCGGTATTTTCTCGGTATTTTTCTCGGAATGAATAAATAAATTGTTGGGGGTAAATTAGGGGGTGAATAATAAAAAATGGGGGAAAGGGGGAATAATGGAGAAAGGAACTATTGGGAATTGTCACGGTTTCACGGAAAATTGTCTCGGTCGGGAAATAAATTGGAAAGAAAGGGGAAAGGGGAAAAGTATGTGGAAAGAGGAAAAAGAGGGGAGGGGTGGATTAGGGGTATCACGGAATCACGGTATCACGGAATCACGGAAAATTATCTCGGCTAGAATAATAGAAGAAAGAAATAATATGGAAAAAATAGGCAAGTAACTGGGGGGGGGTATGGGTTAAGGGAGGGGGGGTAGTTGGGGGTGGGGGGGGGCAGAAAGAAGAATTGGTTTTTTTTTTCAATAAATTCAGACCCATCGCCTGGACTCAAAAAAAATTTTTTTTGGTAAAAATTACATAGGAGATGAGGGGTGTGACTACGGCGGGATGTAGTATGAATTAGGTCCAAATTCATCTACAAAATAAAAACTGTGGGAGTGATTTGGGGTAATAATGAAAAAAGGGAACAACCCGGGACCTCCATGTCAAGTCTAAGGATTGTGCACGTCCTTAACTTGAAACCTTCCACCCGGGATGTAGGGCCTTTTATTCTAAGACTAACTACGGGTATATAAATACTTTATCCTTATAACATAAATAATATTACATGATATATCATAAGGGGGCGTGGCTTCATAGGAAGCAAGGGGAAGGGAATAGGCCGCCGGTCACCGGACCATCTCCCGCTCATCTGATTGCCTGGCTCCGCCCACGTGAACTCGTAGGCTCGACAGTATATACAAAGAGCAAAATTTTTATGATAGTATATACAAACGTTACAAGTGTGTATGTTTGAAGTATGTACATACATATATACAAATTCTTTTTGGCGCAGACGTTATTCACTCATATTCCTTGGTAAATATTAGGTGGTACATCAATTTGGTCCGAATTTTTTTGTGTGTTCTCCAAACAAACATTTCGTGAACCGTAATATAGGTTTTTAGCTAGAACCAATATCCAACAAAAAATTAGAGAACCTACGCCCTGTGCTTAGTATTAGGACAATAGCGAAGCGAGAAATTTACATACTGCCATATTATGTTGCCGTTTTCGCGAGGTGTTTTCTAATAAAGGAAGACTACTGTCAATTGCGTCTCAGAAGTTTTGTCGCTTTCATGATTCCCTAGTTGTGGGAACAGCTTCGAGACACGAATCACAGAGAAAAACTCCACTATTCTCAATTACCAGAGCATCCCCTCGAATCAGCCGGACTTGTGAAAGACCAAGGCTCACGGGTTGTTATCGTATTAAAAGGTGAAAGCAACATGGTATACCGGGAAACAATAAGCCTTTTCAATTATAAGGTACTAGAACTTACTGTCAGATTATAATCAGTGAACATGAAGCTATGCAACTAAGGCAAGCTCAGTTGCAAACAAACGAAATCGGCTGTCAACATCATCGCAGAGACTTTCACGTCTTTGGACGAGGATTGTGAGTGGGTCAAAATCGATTTGTGATTGCATTCGCACTAATGCTAAATCGCTCCTACAGAGAAGGTTCGAGGCACTACTCTATAAATCACGAAACTACCTTTCACATGAACGTAAATCCACATCAGTTCCATTTTGCGATGATGACGACGCCGTACTTGTTGAGCAGTCCGTGCCAGAAATGTCTAGAGTGACGGTAATTGGTGGCTTCACACTCCCTCGAAATGCGCGCGAAATACTAGGGTTGGGCCCCAATCTCTCACCATCTCAGCCCTTCTCTAGCTCAGTTTTCCGAAAGATTGTTGCTAGTCTTCAAGCACTTCAAGATCGACTTCGTCACAAGGCAAAACTGGATACTGAGGTACCCACACAAGGAAACAGCTCCATACCTGTTCCACCTTTTCCCAGGACCTTTCATAAACGTGAAAGTCCCTGCGATGATGTTGACAGCCTATTTCGTTTGTTTGCAACTGACCTCTTCAGCACATTAAGTCGCTTTTGTAACGTAGGCTACCGCTCCAACCTCAGTGCCGCACAGAAATGTGGGATGAGGCAAGGCTGCTTGAATGGTTTTGAAATTGGGTGCGCCTTATAACGACCCCGAAGTTTAGAACATTGACATTGAATTTGTTCCGTTCTTGATAATTTTCATCACAAAGGACTATTCTTCAGTACGGTATATATTGTTCTCAAATCAACATTACAAAAATGGATCTATGGTGAGAATGTATGAAATTGTGGAGATTCCTGACCCAAATACATACGTATGTAGCCTCCAAAGACAAAATTTCACCGGCTAACAGAATTATGAATCATAGTAATCGAGTGAGTTCAACACTATATGCTCACTAAGATTAGGCAGTTTTCACTATTATTAACCATCTGTGGATGTTCTTTCTCCGTTGGATAGTACAGGATGTGTTTTCATCATTCTGCACCTAATCGACAACCTGAACATGATGTTTTCAGGGAATTTTTAACTATCGTTTGAGATAAAGGCAATTTATAATGCATGCTTGCGATTGACGCGCGTGCGTCTATATGATGAGGAATAGGGTACAGTCGCATTGTAGTCGCATCGCAGTCGTAGCTCAGACGCACGCGTTTACGGTCTCGCGGCGGCCGTGCGTTCTTTTCATTGAGGATAGACATGCCGTGTTGACCGGTCTCCATGGAAAATCCCTCTCAAATGGATGCGTGCGATTGACGCGCGACTGACGCACGCAGGTAGTATAAATTACCCTATAACGAGTTGATTCGGCTAGCAATACCAGTTGAGTATCCTGCAAAGATTTTTCTAGGTCTTCGAAACAAGCTCATACGGCCAAGTATAATCGATCATTCGATCGGAATTTCCCTCTAGACAGGAATGCTTTAAGCTCGTAGGAAAGCTAGACGAGTTAGGAAGCCAACGCTAAAGAATCAGATGATGAGGGAAATTTTTCTATTTTATTTTCACGATTTTTTTTTGCCTAGCGAGAGCATTTGGATGTGCACCCATACCGTTTCGGAGATGCAGCGCTTTTCTGTCCTCCTTACTTGGGCATGTTCGGTAAATTGGCATTTCTCCACTTTCGAAAAATAGTCGTCATGATTAGCTAGTGACGGCTTTCCTGACAGTTAGTGAAATCCCTCTGACATGAGCAAAAACAGAAGCCAGCACTGTACCACCAAATGGTCCTTTTCTTTTTAGGAACCAGCAATTTGAAACTTCTTGCTGGCACCACTTCGGAATGTGCTTTTGTTCGGAGTTTAGCTAGTGCGGCACACATCTTTCGAAAAGATTATTTGGATTAATTCGTTCTGTAAATACGAACTGTTTGCTCCTGAAGGATGCTGGAAAGCTCCTCAATTCAGTGCGCAATTATTCGCGATCCAGATCCATACCGAGGAATTTATCCATGGTGTCGTAGATTTTTTCGTCTCCTCTTCTCCCGCTCATGGTTAACGGTTTGCCTCTGTGCTGCAATCCTCCACTATTCAAGCTAGAAAACGAAGTGTGCGAAATGAGGGTGATGAGTCCAAGGTCATTACGTAACAGACACCCCTCAGCTCTTTTTCTTTATTTGGAAAAATTTAGTGACCGTTACTTTAAATTTCGCATCAACGCACGCAACACTCCAAATGAATATAATATTAAAGTTGTCTGAGTTGAAGGACCTGTCAAAATCAGGGTCTTCGTCAGATGGAATTGATATTTATAGCCTATCCATAAGGATTCGCAGAATTATAGGAAAGCTTTGGTGGACATCCCGGTAACTTCCAACTCACCCTCGTAGGAGCTTAGAGTTTCTTATGTCAGTTTCTTTCCGAAAATGACGAGTATCCGCGTCAACAACGTTGTTATTGTCCCGAATTTGTAGAGGTGCTTGCTATTTTGTCTTTTAAATGCCTTCGAGTATCGAATACAAGCCTTGAGTATTCAAATATTCTCGGATAATGCCATAAGTCGAATAACCGAATCCGAGTACGCTTGAACATGTGGACCTTGTCGAATACTTGACTACCAGAATGATCGAATATAGGAATTTTCACAACATTTATTCGAATAGAAATATTCGGTCGTAACTACAAATACCTAGTCGGTAGCTTGACCGGGCGTACATCTTCTGAGTTTCTTATGGCAATTTATGGTCTTATGTTAATTCCTTTATTGAAAGATTACACAGTTCAGCTACCCCGTTTAAGCATGCAACCTTCTTTTCAGACAATATCCAATAATTGAATGAGGGGCTGCTCACGACAGAGTTCAATTTTGATCGGAAAAAATAAACAGTTAGTCATTTTCGGCAATTGTTGCAGGGGCCAAAGTAAGGCTTGTCTACTAACAAGTCAAAACGCTTGCGCGTATCCACTAACACGTCAAAACATGCGCGATTGGTCAAGCTATCTACCAATGGTAACCCCCCCCCCCCCACCAACTCCACTCTTGTCTGACTAATAAGTTGGCAAACTCGTTTGCTAGACAGTCAAACGGAGTTTGCTAATTGTATTTTCCCTGTACCTCAGGAAATAACGTAAAACCGACTGTTTGCTTTCTACATGACTTCGCAATCGTGACCAATTGTATTCATTTGAACTGGGATAGGAACAATTGTCGGTCTTTACTGCAAACGAATGTGGCCAGATGTGACTAAGCTACCGTCAATCGAGGCAAAAAAGAAATCAAGAACAAAAAAAACATCCACAGACAGGTGTCAAGGTAGTTATTCCAAAGTCTTGAATCAAGTTTATGTACTATTTTCAAAATTCGAAAATTACACTAACCAGCATTATTTGTCCTTCCGAACGCATCATTCTGAGACAAGCTTTTATAATCGACTGGATCTCCGAGAACTCGTTTCCAAATCTGAATAGAGTGTTCTTAGTGGGAATCAGTATCAGTAATCAGTGGGAATGGACGCCGAATGCCAGTTACCTTGCATTTATCGCTTCCCAATTTTCAATCAGGAAATCTAACATAAATTCCTCCGCTATAGGATTCCGGGACACTTCGGAGAAAACCGCAGCGACGTCTGACATGCGAATACCGGTCGTTCCGTCTATAGCACTTTGCAGTTGCCTGCAACCGTTATTTGCTCGCATTGTGCGTCATTTACACATATTCGTCAATCCTTATTAGCAAGATTAAGAAAACAACTCCCATTGAGGTGCAAAATGGTAATAAAAATGCGTGGGCTAATATTGAAGGCAGTGTCTCACCTCATGGGCCACATTCGAGGTTCTTATCTCAGTCGAACATGTGCGAGTCGCTGAGCACAACGATTTACTTTTGGGTTAAATGGAAACGTCGAAAACCCCATAAGTTACGGGTTAATGTGCAATCTCAGCTTCTCAGCTCTGCTTTCGCTAGCTTCCTAGCAAGGAAACTCGTCCGCTCCTGTATCTAATTTTGTCTTGAAAGTAGGGGTTTTTGAGGGTGTTTTCCAACATCAAGCACATCATTGGAATCAGAGTCTCGAGCTATACCTGAATCTGTGGATATCTCGATACCCAACATGAGGTGAGACACTGCCTTTAAATCCACATTTATGATGTGATTTGTCGAGGGCATATTACAGTATAGTGCATGGACAAGGGCAGAGGGAATATTGACTGAGGTCTTATCCTTGCCGCTTGTTATCTAAACGAACCCTTCATACCACCGTAACTTCTCTAGGATTGGTACCAGATTTATCTACGAGGATAACTAGTCTGGTACACAAGTACATACGTCGCAGGTCATTGCTGGCTACAGGGCGCCAGGAGTTCTACCACAGCATATATGGTGCCGCCACAGCAGCTGAATTGACGATAGAATAATGTCCGTGTTCAAAATATTCAGTAGATACAATGAAAGTAGTGATGTTTGGAAATCATAGTGCCCACCATAATACCCTAATAGACCGTGCACAGCATTACTCTTTTACGCTATCTTGCCCTACACTTTCGGTTCCTCCTGTCCTGGATAGTTGATCTGTCCAATTTTAAAGAAAGGGGTCTCGCCTTCCCCGCTCCCAATTCTAAGCAGAGGGAATCAACCATACACATAAACGTCATGGCAATACCCCAGATTTCGAATGTGTAGTGGCACTTTGTCGGGGAAAATTTTTTGTGAAGAATGTCCGGGAAGAAAGCCCGTCTAGAATACTACCACTCCTACTACTTTCTTGTGAACCTTTCACCTCAGTGATCCTTTACCTTCTCCGAGGTTTGGGCAAAAGCTTAGAGAAAGAGTTGCTACTGCCGACTCCTTATATGTATGTGTCTCATCCATCCTGTTCATCGACTCTCTTTCCTGGACTTAAGTAAGAGGGCAGAGAAAAAGTCATCCTGTTCATGGATTCCATCCCTTCCCTGAGCATAGGCGAGAACTTACAGTAAACGTTGCACACCTACATCTTGTATTAGACTGTAACATAAGTTTCCACTGTTTTGAAATTTTCGATTAAAAAAATTCATGGAAAATCAACAAACAACAGGTACCTATGGACGACTACAGTCGCTGGATTTCTGCCGTTTTTTTTTCAGCAGGAGCTCGACTCCCCTGCTACAGAAATCCATGGACTCCCACTGAGTCGGTCTATGCCAGAGGTAAGCGACTTTGGGAAGTCGGTTCTCGCTCAATAGATATTACTGTGATCTGATAACCAGTGCATGATTAGAGCTATATTTATGATACATAATGCGTATTTGAAAATTCCTTTGCGTGCTCTTCGCCTTTCCGGAGAGTTCGACCAACAAAATGAAGGCGCCCTCCGTGGTATGGCAAAATGGTGTTATTCTTGCAGAGCTCTTGGAACTTGTTCCAAAAACCCACCAATTTGTGTCCGCAAACGGCTGATGTTTGTATCCACGCTGGAAGGAATCTCCCTTCGATTTGCTCTAACTCCGGAGAGAAAAACGGCATAATCAAAATTTTAGATCACTAAGTTTGGTTCCTGTGCTTGAGACTGCAAAATGGGGAGAGAAAGTACCGTAGAGGATAAGAATGGCCTCGAGGTTACCCCCCCCCCCCCCCCCCCCAAATTCGGTCACTCTCATGCAACGTTATGGCAGAATTATTATGCGTGCAAGTGCAGTCACCGAAATTGCATTTCTGAAGGGTTCACTCCGAAAATATTTACATTTTCATAATAAATAATCCTAAGCAGAGACGACATGGCTCCTCCCAGAAGAGGATTTGTCCTTCTTTTCCCCTCAGAGAAAAGCCTATACACTCGCCCCACGTGATCCGTAAACCCTGGCAACCGTTTTTCTAAGCTCAGAGAAATGTTCGGAGAAAATTCCGTATGCCAGCCTCATATGTCCCACGTAGCCTGCGATTGTGTATAATAGCGCAGAAAACATTCTTCTGAAATAATTTGTACAGGGGCAAGAACGTATAAAACACAGAATTGAGGCGCACACAAATTCCACAGACATATGTACATACATAGTGCCTATAGTCCTATGAAAGAATTTTGGAGAACTCCATGTATGAAAGCTTATGGCGTACTCTATGCATACAAGCACTCAAATGCTTGTATGCACAGAGTGCATGAGTGTGAGTCCACGATTCCTAAGCAGAGACGACATGGCTGCTACCAGAAGGGGATTCATTCGCGCTGGCAACCATTTATCCTATGCTCAAAAAAGAATTGATCCGAGTGTTTACTACACTAGCGGCCGCGGGATCTCAAAAATTCCCGAGAATTCGCGGGAAATCGCAGACTTTTCGGGAATTTCTCATAACTTGATTGAGAATTGTTTTTCTTGAAAATAGAACATACCATATAATTCCACTGGCCATGCTTTACCTCCCTGCATTAATTGTTGCACAAAAGGTCTCCTCGTTACTTTGCAGTCTGCGTGACCTCATTTTTTCCGTGTACTTCCCCTATGGCAGTCCATCATATGACCAATTAGCAATTAATTTCCCACTCAAAATTTAACTTTTCGTGGAGGAACTTTTGATAGCCGATATTTCCAAAATCTCACATATGAGTTCACGAGCATCATTTTAATACCTCATTCGGTGGTGAAATTCGAAAAACAATTTCACTTTGCGTTGAACCACAAATTGCCAGTTTTCAGTGATTTCTAGGTAGTTAAACCAGGAATCAAGGGAATAATAATCAATATCGTGCCCTTTAGTTTTTTTTTTTACTTATGCAGAGAAAAAATGACATTGAACATAAGCTATTTTTTTCACTTAAAAAAACAGTTTCAACATCTATATGAGAGGAATTCTATGATTTGTATTCAAAAAGGAAAAAAGGTCCGGGGATGGGAGCTATTGAAGAATGGAATGGTGGGCATTCAACTGCCAAGCACTGGTTGCAATAAGGACGAGGTGGACTTGAAAAATTATTCGAAAAATTCAAAGTATCGAAAATTATAGTGCTGAAATAAAGTACAAGTAAAAGTTGATACGTTGATTAACAGCAAAGAGGCGTTCGTTCCTTTACCCTGTGCAAGATAATAGATGCTGAGGGATTTGCTGGCAGCATTTTGAGCGCCTGGAGAATTGCCTGGAGAAAGAGGCAGGGGAATAACCTAAATCATAACGTGTGGACTGGGTAACTCAGCCACACTTGGCTGCACCAACATTTGCTGGAAGAATTATATCAAGATGGTCGTCGAATCGCATAGAAAGTATCAGCCTCAAGACTTCTAGTCCTTTTTTTTGAAATCTTAAGCATGACTTTCGAATTTTTAATTTTTTTAAAACGGACTTTTATGTTCACCTTTTTCTATTGGAGGCAGAGCGTGACAGTTGAGCAATATTCCACTCCTCAATAACTCCCATCGCTCACTGCTCTCTTCTTTTTGAGCGCGAATGCAAGAAATCTTACGCGGAAATTGGAACTATCTTCACTATAAAAATCTTGCTCATATTTAACGTCATTTCTTCGTACATTACATTGCATAATTTAAGAGACTAGAACACTATACTAATGATAAGTTGCTTGATTTCTGGTTTCACTACCTAGAAATCACTGAAAACTGGCAATTTGTGGTTCAACGCAGAGTGAAATTGTTTTTCGAATTTCACCACCGAATGAGATATTAAAATGATGCTCGTGAACTCACCTGTAAGATTCTGGAAATATCGGCTACCAAAAGTTCCTCCACGAAAAGTTAAACTTTGAGTGGGAAATTAATTGCTAATTGGTCATATGATGGACTGCCATAGGGGAAGTACGCGGAAAAAAAAATGAGGTCACGCAGACTGCAAAGTAACGAGGAGACCGTTTGTGCAGCAAGTAATGCAGATCGGTACAGCATGGCCATTGGAATTGTTTGGTTGTTTTAATTTCAAGAGGAACAATTTTTAATCAAGTTATGAGAAAATCCCGAAAAGTCTGCGATTTCCCGCTAATTCTCAAGAATTTTTGAGATCCGGCGGCCGGTAGTGTAGTATATTTCTATGAAGTGTGGCCGTATATTTCCCCTCGAATATTCACCGGTTTAAGCACCAATTGAACTCCAAATTCCTTTCCATCGAAATCAGCGATTTTAGCATTGAATAGCTAGATTCAAACTGTTCCCTCCTTCTGATAAGAGAAAAAAACAGTTGGAAGTGTTCTTTCCGTTAATGTTTCTGAAAGAAAATGTCCTGAAATGTCCTGTTTGCATCTCATGCTTCTTACTCATACATTTGCTTTGGAGGAATATCCTTTCTTGTCCTTACTTGTGTGGCTGGGTTCAAAGCAATGGAACAGGTTTTCTTTTTGTTCTTAGGCTGCGAACTTGAAAGGGTGAGCGTACATAGTGTTGTTGCTCGCGAAAGCAGTGTCCAGTAAAAAAATCGGATCAACTTTTAGGACACTTAACATACAAGCATATTTACCACAGCCACATTTCCTAGTTCGCTAAAGGGGGTTTATACACTTTTGCCGCAGCGGCACCGTCGCCGCCGCGGCAAAAGTGGATGCGCGGCAAAAATTGTCGCCCGGCGACAATATACCCCCACTGCCATTCTTTGCCGCGCGGCGCTGGAAGAGTTTCTTTGCTCTAGGCCACGCCCCCTGAATTTCATTTCAAACACACACAAACACAAACACAAACACAAACACAAACACGAACACAACACACACACACACACACACACACACACACACACACACACACACACACACACACACACACACACACACACACACACACACACACGTGGCAGACAGAGTGAGCCCCTTATTATAGGTCATGATAAGCGAATAGTTTACGCACCCTTTCAAGACAGGAACAGACTCTGCGCATGACATTCCTTTAACAAGACGTCTTCTCTCTTCGTCGTCATCTTCGAGCTCATACAATTTTTTCACCTGAAAGGACGATTTCTTTTTTGCAGAAAAGACGATTTCTGTTTCATGTAGGAGTGAGGTTGAATTCTCCCATCTGAAGCGCGTTGTACAAAACAATTGTGCATCCATATGAAGTGACTGTAAAACACCGTATCCATAGATGTTCATTTCACTAATTCTCGTGAAGATTTGAAAGAATCGACATCCGGTTCACCAGCGAAACAATATGAAGTTTCCCAAGATTCCGAGGTTCACAGGCAAGATCCGAATTTGAGTCTGGCTCGGTAAGTAAATCATTTTAGAGTATAATTGCTTGCTTTTCTTTCCTCCCTTTGTCATGAATGCCTTAGATGCTTTGAATGCCTTTCGCTTGTATATTGTCAGATTGATGCATAAGAAACGGCGCGTCCTTTTCTTGACACTATCTTTCCACAACTTTAACTCTATTGACGACCGCGCTACTCATCGGTGAGCCGCGTATTTTCTGTGAGGTTCAGTTCGAGACATCATGGAACCTTGTTGGTGTGGGCGGTTCTCCTAGATGGTGATATAACTCTGGCAAGTGTGCAGCACGAACTCAACCCGAACGGCGTAATGGTTCGACTAAGAACCCTAGCAGCAACGGATGTCAGTTGCCGCCATCCTCCCCTCAGTTGCTGCCATCCCTCAGCAATTGGTGCTAGAGTGACGAAAGCTTGAGCAGCTATTGGGGGGAGGATGGCAGCAGCTGGGAACTGTTGCTGCCAATAATCTCAGCAGAAGACGCAATCCTCTGATCATCAGAGACCACTGCTCATCAAATGAGCAATTCGCTGACGATCTGTGCATAGAACTCGGAGACTGTGGAGCTAAAGAGAACGAGAACGACCGTTTTCATTGGAAGGTATTTAGCAGTGGCGAACGCAGGGGTGAAAGCGTTCTACCTCGAAAATGGGAACAGCCAAATTTTTTAGAAGATTTCAGTAAGACGGTCAAACATTTTGTATCCTGTTGTTTACAAATGGCTTTTAGGTTGTAACACGTTTTCCCTTAGCTTTTGCAGAGGGCTTTTCAAAGGCTTCTAAAGAACTACTGTTGTTTGGACATAATCGATTGATTTTGTTGAGTATTAATACTTTTTTGCCGAAAATTCCAAAAAAGCGGGAGCCTAAGTTACAAGGTACGTAATTCCGCTGTTTTTCAAATGTACTTGTTTGTAAGTCAGTGTTAGAATTGAAGTTTCGATAATTTCATTCCCGATGTTTCGAGCGGCTGAAATTAGCAAACCTAGTTCCCTCCTCATCACATTGGTGCCCAACTCTTCGTTCGATTCTGATACGCTGATGCACAGTTATAGATCGAGCGACGATAGAGTGTTCGATGACGCCTACACCACAAATAGAGTTGGCGTAGCCCTCACCCATCAGTGGCCCGTCGGTTGAAGTGTTCCGAATTACTAAGGGTTAGTGGCGGACGCAGGGGGGTGGGAGGGGGGCGGCGGGCTCCCCCCCAAGAATCGCCAGATTTTCGAAATTACTTTACAATACAAATAAAAATCTTGTATCAGTTTATTTCTAATTGTTCATTTTTATTATTTTTAATACAACTTTTAATTACTATTTATTATTAACTAGCGCCCCTACGGGTCGCTAGAAAGTGGGGTGGGGCAGCCACTTGAGGTGGGTGCAAAGGTTTCGCTCCTATGAAATCCTTAGGAAATTGAAATAGAAGCGAACATACTAATTAATTGAGTTTGAGTACGAAATTCTCCTTATGAGTTGCGTGTATTCTACCAGTCTGGCCGCCTAGCCAACTCCGGACTTCTTGTATGCGCCTTGCTCGAGCACTCTTTATCGCACATCACCATGTAAATTCACTTTCCGATTCAATGATACATCCCTCGTTTGTTGTCGCTGCACTTCTTAAATGTCACCTACCATGGCTAGTCATCCTGAACTCTGTACGTGCTTATCATTTATATGAATCTAGTAAGTGTCGACTATTTGCTGTAACCGACACAGTGTAATTAAGAACTCGAAGTAATTCAAGTTGAGATTGTTGTTGGACGAACATCTTTCTTTACGGCGCGTTTCTTGTCATTTGAGCTATTCACACAGTTATTCACACCTGGGCCAGAGCGGACCTCTCCTCCATCCGTGAACCAGTATCTTCTCGCTCCTCACAATTGGGTAAAACCGGACCTCTCCTCCATCGGCATAACCGCATCCTGACACTCCCACACATTAAGCGGACAGCAGTCCCACACTCTGGCGTTTCTAGCACCTGGACCACAGCGGACCTCTCTTATACCCGCGAACCAATGCCTTGACGTTCCCTACATTTTTAGACCACGCGCAGCCCCTCCTCCATCCACGATCCCTTATCCTGGAGTTCCCTCATTTTTCAGGCCCCAGCAGACACATCCCTTCTTCGCTGGACCAGAATGCTGGTGTTCCTCACACCTGAGCCACAGCGGACCCCTATTCCATCGGCATGACCCTGGGATTCCCACACTTTATGGCAAAGCAGACCCATCTTCCATCGGTGAACTCGAATTCTTTTTATTTCTCACATTTGGGCCAACAGACCGCTCCGCCATCCGTCAACAGTATCTTCTCGTTCCTCACAATTGGGTGAAAGCGGACCTCTCCTCTATCGGCATAACCGCATACTGGGATTCCCACACTTTTAGGGCACAACAGACCCATCCCCCTTCATTGTACCCCGTATCCTGGCGTTCCTCACACCCGGGCCACAGCGGACCCTCACTCCATCGTCATAACCGCATCCTGGCATTCCCACAGTTTTGGCCACAACAGACCCACTTTCTGGCGTTCCTCGCACCTGGTGCACACCGGACCTCTCCAACACCAGCGAACCCGTATTTTGGCGTTCTCCACATTTCTGGACCACAGCACATCCCCTCCACCATTCAGGAATCCGTATCCTGGAGTTCCCTTAGCTTTCAGGCCAAAGCAGACTCATCCCCTCTTCGACGGACCCGAATGCTGGCGTTTTCAACAACTGAGCCACCTTTCCATCTACATAACCGTATCCTGTCATTCTCACAGCTTTGGCTACCAACAGACCCATATTCTGGCGTTCCTCGCACGAGGGCACAGCGGACCTCTCCTATGCCAGCGAACCCGCATCTTGGCGTGCCCCACATTTTCAGACCACAACGCACCCCCACCTCCATCTGCGTACCCGTATCTTGGAGTTCCCTTAAATTTCAGGCCCCAGAAGACCGCCTTCGTTAGACCCGAATGCTGGCGTTCCTTCGACTTTCAGACCACAGCAGACCCATCCTCCCTTCAGTTTACCAGAATGCTGGTGTTCCTCACACCTGGGCCATACCGGACCCCTGTTCCATCGGCATGACCGTTTCCTGTCATTCACTCACGTTTTGGCCACCACAGACCCATCGTCCATCGGTGAACCCCTATTCTGGCATTTCTCCCACCTGGGCCATGTCAGACCCCCCCCCTCCATCTGCGAACCCGTATCCTGGCTTTTCCGCAACGTTGAGTCACTGTGCAACCCCTACTCCATCGACATAACGGTATCTGTCACTATTCGCTCCTGGCACACCTATCGTCCGTGCGTCCTTAGCCTTTGTAAATCTCGAGAGCAATGGAAGGAAGTTAGGAGTTATCCAGAAAATTTGAATAATTACATACTTGATCACACGAAGTGTCACAGTGGTCTGTAATGACACACTTTTTCTATGCATGTGAGTGTACAACTGGAATCTCTTCCGTGGCTGCAGAATCGCTCAGAGTTCTGGGACGGATGATAGGACGAGAACGTGCGGCATGTAGGAAGTGCGGCGGATACCACCGCTGCACTGGGCCTAGAGGGCTCCCAGGCCGCACGCGGATCTCGCCCATGTTAACAGTTGGTTTTAAGTGAAGAGCAGTGGCTATCCTGCTCCGTATAATGTGCTGCCTTAAAGCCTTGCTAGCTCTGTCTCATCCGTTGGCTGTGAGACCGCTCGCGTAGGACAGTCACTGTGCAAGGATTTCGAAATTGCGGGTCCCGCGAAGATCTAGTCTCATCTCGCTCCATAAATCGGTTTTTCGTATGACGTCTGCGCATCTCTCCCTCCACCATTGTCTATGCACTACACTGCACAAAAGATTTCACAAGACTCTGATGGTCTGACGCCAGAAAAATCTGGACCCTTACCATTCTTTATATAGGAGGATTAATATTTTTATCAAATTTATTTTCCATCTGGGTCCCCAAAGCGGTGGAGACCCCACTTTTTTCCCTACGCCCCCCCCCCCCCTCCCACCCACTTTCTGCGTCCGCCGCTGCTAAGGGTCGGTACACCTTTCATAACTGAATATCGATGGACTAGTTACCGCTGAATGTCGTCCACTTCAATCGCGGCCGCAGAGCAGCATCGTCAATCTCAAGACCCCTTTCTCCGAGCTTCCCCACTTTTCTACTCGGGCGTACCTTCCACGCCACAGTGTATTCGACGGATGGCGTCCTTTTTACTCTGGCTGCCCGAGCATCGCCGCGCAACCGCGGATCCATTCCTATAACATCTTCCGTTGTACTATGCGCTGGTGCTATCCTCATTTTCGGTGACTTCTCATCGTCTGGCCTTTTCACTTCTCTCTACATGTCTGCCGTAATGTGACTTTTTTATGCAATTTGATAATCAGAGAACAATCCATTTTATTCCTACTGAGACGAAAATAACTTCCGGTCATTAATGCAAGTATTGACAGCTGAAACTGGACTAAAACACCCTACGATTAAGGTATCACTCAAAATTTGCAACCTTCATGAACATGACTCCACATGACTGGTTCATAGATAGACATATAGAATGCTGGTAAAGAGTGATAGCAATAGAACATCTCTTATTGCCGAATCGACCACTGAAGCGAACTGTGATTGCTTCCAATAGTACTCTTTTTATTCTGTCTTTGTTGTCACAAGAAAATGGTGTCAGAAGATGATACTGAATCCATGCTACTGGAAGTGTGCGGCTGTATGTGAATGAGGAATGACGGATACGTGAAAGCAGAACTCATGATAGAGCGTACATACCTCTGCCGATGACATCATCAACATCATACCCATTATCTTTCCAGCAACTTCACGGCTGATATAGAGCAGAAACGATGGGAACAACCTTCCACTTCTGCTTCTCCCTTCTTCCTTTTCATCTTCTCCGACATCCTAAGCGCTCCTCCTGTCAGACGGTGTGAAGACGAGGCTCTTTATACTAGCTATCGGTTCCGAAGTTCCGAAGTACAATATACTATCAATTTGTTGAACAATCGCACAGTCTCGAGCCAATATCCGACACACAGTCCACGGCGAACGACGTGAAGGGGCAAACCCCTACCCCAAACACCAGCATTGTCAACTCAAACGGTGTGCATTTCCCTTGTTGAGCCATATTCAGAAGCATCAGGCGAAGAGAATGATGAGAAAGCATAGGGGTACAATTTCTAGGCGCTAACCACCATACGCCCACCATTTGCTCCTCTGTCTACATCGACTTCTCAAGAAAACGAAATAAATACAAACACAGAGAACTGGTTGGTTTTGTCAAAAGCGTGGAAAGGTTTAATTAGCTAAACAGAGACAAAACCGGTGGGTAAGGCAGGCCAAAAGAGCATAGCCGAGTTGGAAGCATTGTTGTGTCGCGTCTTGTGAAGAAGACGATCAACACCTCCACCGATGTCAAACGCAGGAGGGAAGGGGAGCGCCCTCTGGCCGAGAATGAGTCGCCAAATTCTTAAGCACCTAACCGTCAAATAGTCAGAAACTCAGTGTAATGTTATTGTACTTTTTCGTTCCTATTACTTTTTACGAAGCAAAATTAATACTCTTGTTCCCTTTATTCTTGAAATTTTTGCCACTCGGGTCATCCATCAATTGAGTGAGACTCCAGTTTTTCTCCTGTCCCTCGTGGTTTCTACCCACTGCGTCTACCACTGATGCCCTCCTCCTTAACTTCTCATCATTTTCGCTTTCCATTTTGGGATCCAATCGCTTATAGCGGAAGTGGAAGACGAGCATTTGGAGGGGGGAGTGTTATGTTAGGATGTTGGGATGTTAAACGTAACAAAAACAACCACAACTTCATGCGGATGCTGCCGGCTGCTGCTGCAAATCATACAAGGAAATAAAGGGATAAAAGTGATGAGGACAAAATTTGCGAGGCCGTTCAAATCGTTTCAACACCGTTGATCTTTTTTTCAGGGGGATTCCAAGATTGTTCTGCGAGTTGGGCAGAAAAAAAAACTCCGAGATAGATCTGAGCCCCACCTTCTCCAGTGCTTTTGTTCCTAGTTCCTTTACTCCATAGCAATAAGTGCATCCTCGAAAATGCCTGCGAACCCTGGTAGAAATCGTTTTTCTAATGAGTAATTGCACAAAATGTATAAAGCTTCTGTAACAACCACCTTACACATTGGCTCGCCTTTTCGCCATCCCGACAACGGTGATAAACCTCTCTTTCAAAAAGTGATCGAAATGTTGAAGAGCAGTTCTTCGAACCAAACTTGCAGTGTGCTTCCATGAAGGATCCATCAAAAAAGCTGAAATTCTTTGTTTTGAACGCGGTCAATGTTTACGACTCTGAACACTGAACTTTCGTTATGGAACTGAAAAAGGATAGACATTCGAGCACCTTCGCAAACATTTTGTACAGATATTTGCTTTTTTTAAACCTTCAAACGTGCTATAAAGGAACAATCTGTTGAGGCTGGGCATAAATTCCGATCCATATTGAGCATTAATGGCAGCAATCACATAAATTTTGCCCTAAGAGATTTATATGAATAGTGAAGACATATGTACGCTGTGATCAGTTTTGACAAATTCTAAGAGAAAGGCGGTTTTCATTGCCACCACTTCAGCCCGTTTGCAGACGATCGCCGTGTTACCCGTGCTTGTATTTGACGTAGATGGGAATCATAAGGGAACAGGGAGATTGTAAACGAAAACACACATTCATGCAATAACTCATCCCGTTGGAATGTTGAATTACATGTACCCTCGCATTTCTTGCGAACAATGATATCAACGACGATGCAACTTTCGCAGAATTGTTGACACCATTACATAGTGTTCAAAGAGATCAAAATCTCAGACAAGAAAATTTCCGTGGTTCCTTTTGAAGAGATCTTTGGAAGTGAATCTTAGCATATGGCTGCTGGACGGGTAGTCCCACTGAACGAGAGTAATTGAGATACGTACATTTTTGAGGACCCACAGAGAACTCCAAACGGACGCAGACAAAGGTCAGGACCACAGCGCGGGTCTCTTGGGCAGAGTCACGGGAGCTCAGCATAGTGTGCGCCTGCGTCTCTGCCCAAGAGAGCCGCGTCGCGGTCTCGACTCTTGTCTACGTACGTTTGGAGTTCCCGATACATTATCATTCCCGGACTATTACAACCAGGTTAGGCTCAAGCCATCCGATTTAAGACGAAAGGGTGTATGAGGAAGAAATTTCACCAATTCTAGTTGCCCTTACAAGTGTGGAAAGCTCTTTCGTTCCTTTCGTCAATTTGTCTTCCACAATTTCACCAAAATACAACCTTGGCCATTATCATTTATATGATCAGCAGGAACATTTCTTATCCCATGAGCAGTTCACTATTGCTGTATGGCAAGAACTTGAGAAATCGCGGTGCCACCAAATTGAAGACGTCCAATTTCATGCCATTTTCAACGAATATTCTCTGATGATGATGTTTAGCGAAGCGCTGGATAGCAAGATTATCGCAGATGAGGTCAGGAACACGCTCACATTTCATGGGGAAGCCGTGCCCTAAGCGAATGAATCGTGGAGTTTTGCTGTGGCCCAGTAGCTGGGAAATTCCATGATATGTGCTCAAGGTACGGTGTGTGGTGCCCAATAGTGTAGGATAGGCCAGGACACGGGTTCGCGTATGCACGGTGAGCTTGCAGTGGCCAATAAATGTGGGTCAAGTCAGCCTGCGGGTATGTCGATGAATGATGGATCCACTTTGGCCCAACTGCGAGGAACGTCAGGATATGGAAACGGCTAGATTTCTAGCCTTACAAATACTTGAAAGGCATGGTGATTGCTGCAAAACCACGCGCATGTGATGTCACAATTGCTATTACGATTGCTTGTTGGTCGCTAACAGAAACCCATCACTTTGCTGCGATCCGCATATGAGTGCAAGACTGTCCATTATTAATATCCTTGCACCAATTTCCAGCAAGAGATTCTAGACACTTTGAGATTCTAGACACTTTGTCAAGTGATTCTGACAGAACAAGACCAAAAAATTATTTTGACCTTTGCTTAGCTTTGTTTTCTGACACTACTCTGGAGATTCTTCCTCGGCTAGCTATTAGGAGTGTAACTGCTTCACAATGAATGCACGGAGGAATTTTCTCAATGTATTTCTATCTGTTATTCAGTTAGTGCAACATTCCTCCGTTCTCAACTTTTCATTCTTACCCAATAGGGAGGGACTACCTTATGACGCTGAGTTTGCAATGCTCAACGACAAGTTTCTGCTAAGCCGCCTGCTTTGAACGGTCCACTTTGATTATGGTTATCAGCTATTGAACGCAGTCGAGTTCTGTGCGATCTTTTGAAACTAAAACAAATCGCACTACGCCAAAAATTCCACTCAAATTCGGCGCCTACATTCATTTACAATAACTGCGCCAAAACTGTGTTGGTACTCCGAGCGGCCTACATTTACATGCTATCGGCTTCTAGGTCACGAAATACTCAGTTAGAAAAAGCTCTGTTTTGGTTTTTCTCTTCTCGCTGTTCCCAAAAAAACTGGAGACCCTTTCGGTAAAACAACTGAATTTTCATACTGCAAATAAATAATAGTGATAAAAAATAATAAAACTGAAAACAAATCACCGAAGGTTTGCCGGAAAAAATCATCTGCTAGAGCCTGAGCAACCCAAATAAGAACTAGATACGAATGAGGATCAGGTACAGAAGTACATACACCTAATCAAATTGAATTTTGTTTGGAATCGATAAGGGCTCTTGCAACGGCCATGAAATTCATAACAAAACGCTGTGAGTAACTGGAGATTTTTTGTCTCGAAGGTGATGCAACACAAAATGTGCATTCCTTTAGGAACATTCAGCAAACTATTGGTGGCTCTGGAAGGAGAACATTGCTAACTTGCATAGCTACAATGAAATATTCCATTTTTTTAGCACTGAAATACTTTGATACATTGTTCCTGCTAGCCTTTTCCCTAACAACCGAGACAATAAAAGCCATTCTGCCTAGGAAGCTCAGCAAAAAAAAAACGTGTAAGTCAAAGACAAGTGAAAATCTTGACGTGATCCTTTGGCAACTCTGCTGCTAATCACAAAAGAGCTAGTAGATCTCAAATTTTTGGAATATCAATCTGAATTTTTACTTATTGCTTAAGCAGTGTCCTGTAAATCCTGTCCTGTCGGTTGCTACTGAATCATAACCATGACTAGAACACCAAAAGTCGTCAGATAGCTGCGTAGGTAAAGCGGTGAGGTCATGACCAATGCCCAAACCCATTGATACAGGCGATTCCAATGTACGACGCAATAGCTTTACCACTCTTGCAACCCCAAAAATTAGAATTGGAAGAGAGAATTTCAAGCACTAATATTTCACTGGCTGCTCCTCTCTACAGTTCTACCAAAAAGGGAAGGAGCGCACCCATCTTGTTTCAAAAGTGCTAGTCATCCAAAACTCTGAGTATCTTTTTCTGTTTTTCATCTCTGTTATGGTTCAGCGCCCACCTACTGAATATTCGCAACCACTGCGTAATTGCTACCGTATGCTCCACGCTCGAACTGAGTGAGTTACATAGTTTTGTTGCTATGGTTGTCTACCGGTACGAGAAGTGATTCTTGAATGAGAGGAAGGAATTGCTCACTTATCCAACGACGACTCTGATGTTTTGTCTTCTTCGCTTCGTTTTGAGAGATTTCTTCTGCTATGATTGTCAGTATTGGACAAATCGGCTACTGAGCTGGATATCCCTTGGTTTCCACTGGACGCTCTTTCCTTCGCTTCTTTCTCTTCTTGAGAAGTAATACTTTTAGATATTCTTTTCGCTCGTTTCTGCGTAAGATCTTTCGCATAGCTCTGAACACGTACAAATGCATCATTGTTCATGGAAGTTGAAGATACACCGAAATTCACCATTGCCCACGCTCCATCCGGTTCGTTCCCGTAGAAGGCTACTATCTCTTTCATTTTTGTGATCACAATATCCCATACTAAGCGGCTCTATAACTTGTAAAACTCAGTTATCCTTGCACCTCCGTAAATGCAGTTACATTTCCAGTCCTTTTACTGTAGTTCGAATGTCTGAGCACAAAAATTACAAATGAAACAACGTAATCTGCGAATCAAAGCAACAGCAACATTTCATTAGGACACACTGCAAAATCCCCTTCACAGGATCGCTGGAAAGTATCCTTCTCGAAACCACAGTCTCTGAATATTCACTTTTCTCGGATCTGTATCCTATTCTGAGGTCAACGACGGCCCCATCCAAATGTTTCAATAAGCTGTTTCTTAATCTTACACCTTGCAGAGCTACATAGGTTGGGAATTTGTAGGAAGTATACAAATACGCAAAACTTTTACTGGAACAGAATAATGTTGGGGTTGGAACCAAACGGAAATAAAGTTTGAACCTTTCCTGGAATAGAATAGAGCCTAGCCATACCAATTTGAACTGTGCTTTCTGATTCGGTAATCTCATGAAATTTGTCCGAGCCCATTTCTGAATTTATTTGCTTGTGTACCTTTTTTTTTTTCGCCTGATTACATCGGTTCGAAAGCGAAAGCTCAACGTTGCAAGAAAAAAAAACACGGATGCAATCTTTCGTAGTTGTTTTGGTTGAGACAAGGCAGATTCGCTCTGAAGTTCGCTGACGATACATATGGCGAAAGAAGGTGTTTGGCAGTACATTTTACGGGACAAAATTTTGCATGGCAATACAATTTCCTGGAGAGCGGGCCTAGATTTTGTTTTGCAACACATTCAGGAGACTCTGTTGCTGATACAGTTTCTACGGGTGTTTGGCAGTACGAAATTAGGGAGAATGTGATAGCGAGATAAGCAGGCGATTATGTGGAATAACACTTTCATTTCATTCTCAGCTGGAGGTTTAGCCATCGGCGGTGCTGGCAGGGTGGCTCTGGTGGTAAGGCAGTGGACTCTGGCGATTGGTATCATAGCACGATTTCTGATGTATCGAATTTTTCGCCCAGTTAATAATTTCGTGTGCCGATACAATTGGAGAGTTCTGTTTGACAATACATTTGGAAACTTCTTGTTTGGCAACACATTAGACGGACTTCGTTTGCCTGGGTAGTTGGCAAACTCGTGTGCGAGATTGCCCAACAAACCAGACAGATGTACCACCATCGAACATCGGAGCGTAGTCATTCCGATTCAATGGTCTTCAAAACCAGCTCCTGAGGTAGAGAAGTTGCTGTGGTGTTCGAGACTGTCAGATATGAATCTGGAGAAAAAAAAACCAGAGCAGTCTCCAGCTCATTTTCGCCCGACTGCGTTGCTACGGTAAGCAATACAAAGCAAACCCCCATGGACTTTCAGCACACACTCGAGCTTGACTGAAATTACTAATCTTATCTTAAGGATGAGGTGCGCGGACAATTCTGTCGTGCAAAATCGAGAGTGTACTAAGAATGGAAGCAACTATATGAAGTACATCACTATATAGTGAAACTTATCTGTTTGTGTGTCTATTGGTAATCGCTTATATCTCACGAACGGACAAAAACACATGAAACCTATACCTTTCAACTCAGAATTGTGCCCTTCTGTGCAGAAAATCAATGTCATCTATGCGAAGCGCGGCGGAGCTGTGCGCATGTCAATGTTATCACAGAAAAAGGGAAAGTTCTGCGTAGGGGCTAAATTCTCAGGGTTCTCTCAGTTTTCAACGGAACGTCTTGGAAGGGGTTATATGTCAAATTAATGTTTTAACAGTGCGTATCATAAATATACGGGCACCCCAAAAATTACGGCATCTGCTTACCACATATTCCTGACAAAAACCACTGCTACCGGTGAATCCGGCGTGCTCAAAAACCTTGTGCTGCTCCATTTCGCTTCGAAAAATAGAAGAATCAATTGCAGCCTTGTAAATTATGTGTTTGGTCCCATCTTCCAATGTATCATAATTATATGGGCACCTTCAGTGAAAAATGAATAAAAACATTCGCCCATGTGAAAATTTCTGTCTCAAATTTTAAATAAGTAGTGGCAAGTGTTCTTCAATTAGACTGACAATCCCACCAGGATTGGATCGTTCTAAGGCGGAAAGGGGACAGGTAAAGATAATTCATAATGACGGCCTCCACAGCAGCACGATCGTCGTGCAAGTTCGTCGGGATTCGAGTACCGTTGGCATTCTCGTGCAAGATTTTGGTTTCTGCAATCAGAATAAGAGATGCTGCAGATGAAAGAAGCCATACCGACCACGTTGTGGCACTGGACTAAAACTAGGCATAGCGACCACGTTGAGGTACTACTGGCACTTAATCACACAGAAGTTCTAAAAGTCATAAAACAATGACCATACCACAGTAAGATCCAGGACGGGTGCACCCTACAATATGTAGATGATGAGAAATCTCAACAATTAAGTTTTTCACCGAAAGCTGCGAAACATACAGAAAAGGGGTCAAGGGGAGCAGTGTGAGCAGATAACCTCTGTTGTCAGATTTTCTGACAGCATTGAATTGCAGAGATATATGTAGAGTCGTATTCGTATGCCCTTCGGTCGCATATTATGCGCGAATTTGGCATTGATACTATTTGCATGATGAAAGTTGAAGCGAACTACCTCTTCGTTAGGAAGATACTCCAGAAGCTGGAACACTGTTTCGTAATCCATGCGGCCTATTTCTGCCACCGCAAACGCATCACTTATAAGACCGAATCTTGTCTTTGCACTGTAGATCTGCAGACAACCATTATCAGTTAGATGCTAAACCTTTTACTGCTTCTGATATTCTATTCTTGTGCGGAAGCTGCTTTAAGATATCAATGCTTACCTTTCCTTCTCACCAAGTTTTTAACAACTGGGTTTCTCGTGCAAGGAGTTTTTGATGGAGGTAGGCTTTATATTCAAGATGAAACACAAAAGAAAACTTCAAGAACTGGTAGCTATATTCCATGAGTTGGATGATCGGCCAGCACTGTGGATTCGATTTAGCATGTGACCTAGCCCTCATATGCTGACGTGTAGTGAAAATCCAACGCAACTGGGTTCGTAGTTGAGATTCGGGCTTATTCGCAAATTTTGAAGAAGACAGACTTCAACAAAATGTTAAACGTGAATCTTATCGCAGAAATTACGAAACTTCAGTACAAATCATCGAGGAGTCAGAGAATGAGAGACGCGTAAGCTTCAATTTCCTGCTAATCTCAACCAGCTTTTGTGGTGTTATCTACAGCGACACTGTCACTTTGAAAAAAGTGAACAAAAACAATGAAAACAAAATCCTACAAGTCTTCATATCATATCGCTTTCGAAAGTTCGAAATGAATAGGGCACTGGTATATGAGCGCTGTACGAAATTATTGGAGATGAAAGGTTGCGACGACAGTTGTGTCGTGAACTATGCCATATGCCTTAAATTTCCAGCCAAACTCTAACACTTTCTTTCATATCAGGCTGGTTTGACGAAACTGCACTTTCAATCAATCTTCCACCGTTATCTACCGTCGTCGTTCAATCTCTCAATGAAGCTCCTCTGAAAAATGTTTTTTTTCCTCTCACGCGAATGTTTTTTTAGTCTCTGCGTTATGCGCATGACGGTCCCATAGAGCTGTAAATGTTTTAAAATTTCCCAATGATTTTAACCATCGGGTAACAGCACAGACTGACTTGAACTAGCTCTATGTAAAAGTAGACGTCTCCACTATTTTACCCAGTCTTTGTTATTTAGGACGGACATCTTCTGTATGTGAATGAGACGTTAAACTGACTATTGTGCAGTGCCTACAATGCGTTTCAGAAATATATGACCACCCTCCAATCCAGCGTTTATGCGCTGGATTGGTGGTTTTCTAGCTCTACGGCTGTTACCAACGGAATCGCCTTATGAAAATGCTCTTAATTCCATACTCTCACGATCGAATACGATTTCCAAGGATTTCTATGAATTTCTTCCAATTTTTAGGGCGTTTCAAAATATAAGACCACTTTGCCAATAATGTGATCATCGCTTAATTGACTCGAAACTTGTAGGACAAAGACAGAGGAAATTATCCCTATTTTGCACATCACTATGCTGCATTCTCATTTTGTCACTACATTGGAGCATCCCACATTTTTGCATTTCACTGTGTAGGTCACTGCCAGCCGCTCATTACCAGTCAGATCTCACGTCTCCATCGCACGTTCACGGGGTTTCATTTGAATGTCATGGCAAGAACAGCATCTAATATATCTAATCCAAACCCATATTTTCCACTTTGTGGTCAAAAGATGTTTTTGAGGAAATCATAGAACTATTCCTCAGACGACGTTCAGCCTTAGGGCCATCTGCATTGATATCTATCCTCTAAGAGAGTGCTGAGGAACTGTAGAAACATTAGCAGAAAAACAGAAAAGACGATCACTTGATTCCTTGAGCAAGAGGAAGCTGCTGGGCTCTTATTTGGCGCCAAAAACATTGCAAAGACAGCAAATTGAGGGCAAACAGAGCCATTCAAGAGACGACAATGTTTTCCTACAGAATTGTGAAGTCTGAGCTCTGCAAATGTCGCGGATGGTTCTTCTTCTTCCCCTGTATAGCTCATATCTGCCTTCTTCTTCCTAACACTCTTCTTTTATTCGAGCATAGTAAAGATGGGACTTGAAAGCTTGAACACTAACCGTCCCCTCTTTACTCTAATAAATGTAGTTATGGAACGCGAAAATGTGCATAATGTGCAAGGAGGTTCTGCTTAACATTTCGTTTTTGTTTGCCCAGAGCAGGACGACTACGTAGGAAAATTGTGATGAAAAGGGGTGAATGAAATTGACGATTACGCGACTCAAATACGAGCTGCGCATTCTAATCGCGCAGGTGACTCCGTACAATTTTATCTGTTTTGCACTTAAGGTTGGTGTGGCACCAATAACGAATCAATAGTCCTGTACCAATGCAGTAAATTTTGGAAAGGGGTTCTGCTCAATACTTTGTCGTCCAGAGCAGGACAAATACTAAGGAAAATTGCTGATGAATAAGTGGAAATAGAATACATTCCCAACGAATAAGAACAGCGCTTCTTTATCGCTCGAGGCAGGCATTCTCTCTATCCTTTATCTTCATTGCACTTATCGATTTCCGAAAGTGTTGGTCAGAAAACAATAACTAATCCATACGGTGTTAATCATCAACATTGGAAGATTTTTAGAAATTGAATACGAAGGAGGCAAACGGGGCTTCCATTAATGTGCCATAGAAAAGCACGTGTTCGTCAACGAGTTAAGAGTAACAACCAGCGGCGTGTGTAAGTTAGCGAATGGTGGAGGCGGCACCATAGCTCTTAATATCCCATTCTTGATCCTTTCAGTTACTCCTCGTCATAACGTTGGACAGCCAGCGCTTATTTTGAGGTGATGAGCGAAAATTCAAAATTTTAAGCGAGCTTGTCTTTCGTTTTGCATCCAGAATATGAGAGTTCAATTAATGTCAGTTCTACAATTGCGGCAGACATAATGACGGTTGTGAAATGATGTGCAAAATTACTGGCGCTTCAGAAATGAAATGCGAAGTAAGGAGCGTAAACAATGGGGTCAGTGATGCACATCATATTTTGAATACTGCCTCATTTCTATCGATAATTTAGTTACAGAACGGAAGATGCCGAAACAGAGGTCCCATCAAAATCACTTGTGCGAATCAAAACATGGCTCCATAGCAGCAAACCGCTTGGAATATCACCAGTTTTTATTAAACAAGTTCACATCTCGAAGATCCAAAATTTTAAACTTGGTGTGCCTTGCTTTGAATATTAGGAGTGGTGCGAGATCTTTCTGGAGTTGGCGACCACCAACTCACGGCAACGACCAAAGCACACCCACTCGAAACCGAATGTGTGGTTTCGCAGAGCCTCGACTATGATTACGGTGAGTCCGTTCCTGCTCGGGCAGGAACGGTAGCCAAGAGAAGATTTGATGATAGACCATAGGTCCACTACGACAACATTAAGTGTCTTGCGCACTATCTCAATAAGGTAGAAGCAACGTCGCATCACCTAAACCGGATCTACATCAGATAAAGATGATGGTGCGTTTGCGTGGTCTGCTGTAAGAATACATCTCAATAAATCTGTTGAAACTGATTAGTAGTGCTAAAGTATTAATGCAGAACCATGGAAACTTCAGTGTGCGAGCCCAGTACACATGTCGAGCAGACTGGAGCAACTACGCTAGAAGCTCCGACTCAACCGGCTTTGTGTAATAATCAGCGAACCTATCACCCACTGATTACCAAAAGCACTTCCACGACTTCGAGAATCTCGAGAGATAATCTTCTTCTTCTTCTTCTCCTCAGCGTCTGTCCCGCGCATTCGCGGGGTCCGCTATTTTGGTTCTCCTTCGCCATAGATCGCGATCCTGAGCGTCATCCTTGGTGACTCCAACTTCTTTCATATCCTTGCCTACGGCGTCCTTCCATCGTTTTTTCGGTGCGCCTCTGGGACGCTTGCCGGTAACTTCCATTTCCAGAGCCTGCCGGGTAGGGTGTTGCAGTGATCTTCTCATGACATGACCAAACCATCGCAACCGCTGTGCACGCATTTTTAGCTGTATGGGCGCCGTCTGCATCATTGTTCTGATGTCTTCGTTACGCACCTTATCATATCGCGTAAGTCCACACGCCCATCTGAGCATTCGCATCTCGGCCGTGTTCAACATTCGTTCGTGGGTCTTCGACAGCGGCCAACACTCACCGCCGTACATCATTGCCGGCCTCACAACAGTGCGGTAGATCTTCCCTTTCAACACCCTCGAGCACCTTCGATCGCAGAGGATTCCGGTTGATTCCCTCCACTTCAACCACGCGCAGGCAATCCGTCCTCTAACTGCCGCATCCACCGTTCCATCAGCACTCAAGACGCTACCCAAATACTGGAATTCCTTGGCCTGTGTAAAAGCAATACCGTTTGCGTCTGAAACGACGTCCTCTTCCTGTGTACTGCTCATGACCTCGGTTTTCTTCAAATTCAACCTCAGACCGGCGTCTGCAAGTGCTGATTGCCACTTCTGGATCTTGAGCTGAAGTTCTGCTCTCGAATCTGCAATTAGAGCAACATCGTCCGCATAGAGCAGTGTGTATGGCGGACCTTCCAGGAGATGCTTTACCACTGTGTCAAGTGTCATAATAAAGAGGAACGGGCTCAATGCTGAACCTTGGTGCACCCCCACTGTTATATCGAACTTTGATGTTGTGCCATGTGAAGTGCGCACCCTTGCCGTCGATCCATCATACATGACTTGGACTGCCCTCACCATGTATTCCGGGATGCCTCGTTCTCTCATCACCTCCCAAAGCACTGCACGCGGCAACCTGTCATATGCTTTCTCCAGGTCCAGAAATGCGATATGGCATGGTTTGTTTTTTTCGCGGTACTTTTCCATCACTTGACGGGCGATAAAGATGGCGTCAACTGTCGATCGCTCTGGGACGAATCCAAATTGATCCTGTGCAATTTCCACCATGTCTCTCAGCCTCACATCCAGAAGACGTTCGTAGATCTTCATCGTATGAGCGATGAGCTTGATACCTCTATAGTTCGCACAGTCCATCACATCACCTTTCCTTTTGAAGATCGGCACTATGATGCTGTCCCTCCACGCTTCTGGAATTTTTGCTGACCTAGTGATGTTATTGAAAAACTTGGTCAGCCACTGAAGGCCTGGTTCGCCGAGTGACCTCCATGCTTCCACTGGGATGCCGTCTGGACCTGAAGCTTTGCTAACCTTCATTTTCTTGATGGCCTTTCTCACCTCCTCAATCGTCCAAGGCTGCGTCGGTCCAGCTACTGGTTCCGCGGGAATCTTTTCCTTTCTTGGGAACTCCTTGTTCAAGAGCTGTGCAAAATAGGCTCTCCAACGCTCCTTGACTGCTACAGGATCTCTCAAGACTTCCCCAGCTTCGCTCTTAACAGCTCTGATCTCAGTCACATCTAGGGATGCTCTGTGACGCGCTTTCGCTAGCCGGAATACGTGCTTTTCAGCCTGTGGGCTCTCCAGCTTATCGTAGAGGTCGTCCATCGCAGCGTTTTTTGCACGAGCTACTGCAGCCTTCGCCTCCTTCTTTCTCAATTTGTACTCCATCAGTGCCGAGAGCGATTTGGTCTTCTGCCAGGCTTTGTAAGCATCCTTCTTGGCCTTAACAATCTTCTGCAGATCTTCATTCCAGAACCAAGTTGCCTTATCTCCTCTCCTTCCACCTCTAGTTTCGCCTAATGTTTCCCTTGCGCACGTCAGGATAGTATTTGCTGCGCTGGCCCATACAGAGTCTATGGAACCGCAGGGATCCGGCAAACCGACAGCTAGAATCTTCTCCCGCAATGTCTTCTGCGTTCCATCTGCCAACTTCCACCACCGGATGCGTGGCTCTACTCTAGCTTTAGTTTGCTTAGGCAAGGTCATGCATACATCCGCTAGCAATGGTCGATGCTGTCCTGCAATTTCTTCTCCCGGGATAGCCTTCACATTCTTGATCGTTTTCAGAGAGTGCCTTCTCACAAGGATGTGGTCGATTTCACTTTGCCGACCTCCGCTGCAATATGTGACCTTCTGGGACTCCCTCTTTATGAAGAAAGTGCTAGCAATTGCAAGGTCATGAGCTTCAGCCAACTCAATGATCCTCTCACCTTCCGGATTTCTCCTTCCAAACCCTCTTCCTCCGTGTACTCGTTCGAAGCCCTTTCTATCCTTCCCTACATGACCATTGAAATCTCCTGCAATCGTCACGTAGTCACTTTCAGGAGCGCTTCTAATGACGTCGTCGAGCTCATCGTAGAAGGCCACCTTATCCGCCTCAGTACAGCCACACTGCGGAGCATATACGGACACCACTGTCCAGAAGCCGTCCTCGGTAGCGATACGAAGGGAAATTATCCTGTCGCTAATACGATTCACAGACGAAACATGTTCTTTTAGGGGCCCACATACTGCTATTGCCACCCCGTTCCTTCTTGTCTCAAGTCCGTGATAGAACAGCTTAATGCCGTCTCCGATCTCTCTAGCTTTGGACCCTTTCCATCTCGTCTCCTGCAGACAAAGAACGTGAATCCTCCTCCGTTTCATGAAATCTGCGATCTCCCTCGTCTTACCAGTCAGAGTTCCGATGTTGAAGGACCCGACCCGAACTAACGTCTTTAGCCGAGGTCGTTCGCCCCTCGGTAGCCCTCGCTTTTTAACCACAGGAGGCGGGCGGGCTTCCTGCAGGTCACTTCCGGGTGACGTCCTAGCCTTTACTCTATTCCACATTGAACCTATCATATTTATGTGACACTGGTCTCCATCAGCCGGCCTGTCAACCTGGGCCTGACGCTGGAAAAACGAAGAAGAAGAGGTTGCTTTGGTCACCGTGCCAACCTCATACCACGGGGCGGGGACCTTGTTTATAGAGGCGGTCCCGACTCGCCTCTCCCACTTGGCCGACCTTCTCTGGCAAGCATTTTATAGGTCGTGAGGTGCCACCCCCACGCCCGCCTGCGAAACGTAGGCCAAAATAGGATCGCTCATGGTCCGCGGGGATTTCTCCCTACCACCATCCGCCACACGGTGGACGCGCTCGGTAGCTAGAGCGACTTAATAGCCCCGAGAATCTCGAGAGATAATATGGTTCCGAAATAGCCTTTTTGACAGTCGCTGATTTCAGAACACTCCATTTAAACAGTATGATGAATTGGTTGGGAGAACATCTATGTTATTTCTCAAGATTCGCGAGTTACAAAGGGTTCAAGATACATTATTAGGGTTGAACATGGGACGAGTCTAGGGGTTCGGAAGCATGGGCTTGAAAACGCGCATTGTTTTTGCACAAACCTAACATTTTCCCCATCAGATGGAGGCCGCAACATATTCCATCCTTAGGTGAATAGGTTCGCATGAAATTTGACAGAGGTTGTTTCAAGAAAGGTGTCCTCTATCCACTTGAAGATATGACAACATAGGATGTTTTGAATAAATTGTCACAATTGTTCAAATACGTCCAAAGACTGATTTTTTTGTTTTTAGCTGTGGTTTAGCGCCTCTCCACTTCACAACTCCACGAGGTACGTATCAGGTTGGGAAATCGTTTTTTTTTTCATGGGCGTAGAAAGCACCGAATATTGTGGACCAAACTAGGTGGGTTGCATAGCTTCTTACCTCTTCTATTAACGCTGCCACGGACAGGACAGCTAGTCAGCCTCACGTCCACGAAATAAATGCGTTGTTCGGGGCGAATTCAATTTGTCGCCCGCAACCGCAACTCTTGGATAAAGTTTATGAAATGAATTGGGAATTGAACAGAATAGGCTGCCTATGACTGCGCTAGACCTGAGAGTCGGTTGTAGTGAAAATCCCCATTCATTCCAGTTTTTTGCTAGCTATTTTGCTGAAATTTGCGTGCAGAAATCGACCATACCCAATGTAGACAATCACTTCACATCGGGCATTTTGTGGTCCTGCACGGACGCATTTGCCAAACTTATGTATGATTGTTGACAGTTAGCATCAGTAGTGATTATTCCTTACATCTAAAGCAATTTCCCTTAAACTCCTTAGTGGATAGTCCCTTAAACTGGGCGTTCAGAACGAGAAGCAACTTTGAGGCCAAATTTGAACAGTATGAAGTGGGTTTACCAAATCTACAATACCGGCCAAAATTATATAGCCTTTTGAATTTTCCCGCATAACTTTTGGTGGATTAAAGCTTTGCATGGAAAGAAACGAAAGCACCCTTATATGCTATGGACTTCTGGATGCATCGTGACCGACTTAACATTGTAACCAAGGAAGAGTGAGCTAATTTGGCAGAAATTCTTACGTTGGTCTACTGCTGAAATAAACTCAAATTTGCTTCGTATGCTTTGATCAATGATTTGAAAGCACACGTTTTCGTTTAAATATGAGTCGAATCTTTTACAAGGAGACCAAATGTTGCGAAAATACAGCCTACAGAATCCATTCTGTGATCTTTTGTGGATGCCGCAAAATTCCAGACCTTTGTGGTAATTATTTTGCCTAGAGGAAATTAGCTGATAAAATGGTACGATGTCATTCCATTTTATTACTTTTGAATGTCTACAACACCCATGAAAATATGAGCTTCGAAGCTTTACTGTAGATGAAATTATGAAGGGAATGGAAGAGACTACAAAAGGCTGTATAATTTTGGCCGGTACTGTATGCTGCCCTTTCAACAGTAAAGGTTCCTCTCCAAACGTCGTAGACATCTCCAGCTAATTGGGACACATTTGATCCGCCAGTGAAGTCGAACAGGAGCCGGGCACGGAGAAGTTCAATTTTATCGACTTGGAGGGCTAAATTTTATGCGGTAGAAAACAAGATAAAGCGAGAATTGAGGAGCATCGTTGTACTGGTTGTGAAGAGCAATTCAAGAGCTAAAAAATGGCTACAATGACTAGTCAAGCAACCTCCAAATCACTGTGAGAAATCAGGTTGAAAAAAAAATCGCGCAAACTCACTCCCCAACCCAACAGTTTTTTAATACGCACTGGAGCCGAGCTCACAGTGCAGGCTCTTTTAGTAAGGTTCTTCAATTGTTTCCAGATGTTATTTAATCGTGTGCTTCAAATATTCCCTTCTCAACTGGGAAGGGAGTAGGTAGCAACGAATTTCAAACTAAGCTATCGTGATGAACAAGTCAATATGTGGATTCGCTCGACATCATGTGTTCAAAAATGTAATTCGTTCTTTATATCCGTGAAAACAAGAACACAACCTCTACTTAGGTGTGATTCGGCTTCCAAAGCACTTTTTTGCTTTTTCATGAGACGCTCTTGTCAATTGTGTTGATACTTACTACTCTTGATAATTGTAATATGCATGTACTAAATGAAGTTTGATGTTGAAAAGGTACAATACGCAAACGACTTACCTTGTGGTCTTCTTTCAACTGTTTTATAATGTTCTTCCATCCTCTTGCATCGTAGTTTTGTCTGAAGAATCCATGTCTATCGACGTTTACGACCACCGGTGTTTCTTCCTTTTCGATGTTTAAATGTAGTGGTTTTTCTGTAAATGAAAGTGTTCGTGATCCACTACTGTGACAATAGGCAGCTGACTGTGACAATAGGCATCTGGCAACAATAGGAAGCTAAGGTTTTCTGTTGTCGTGTTACGCTGCTCCCGCTACGTGTTTAGGAGAGAATGCGGAGGGATTCCACCACAGAATTTTACTACGGACACTATCAGACTGTTCCAACTCTCACTTGGTCTCACATCTTTACACTGAAACTCCATCGAATTTTGCGAAATCAGCATAATCAGCCTGATCGCCCGGCTCACGCCTGACTCTCAGGCTTCTTTTATGCTTGCTTCATTAGCGATGCATTTGAGTGATACGTTCTCTTCTAGTAAGCGCCGATTAACACTTTCGCAGCCGGACGCGTACAGTGACAACTTCATCACTACTTACTGGACGCGGCGCATTACTCTCGCAGCTTTAGACCCATCCATAGCCCCCCCCCCCCCAATGCACCCCAGTGCATCCATTCCATAGCAATAGCTCCTCTTCTATCATTTCCCTGAAAATCGTGCCGGCGCAATCCTCATGCGTACCATTTTTCCTCCTTTTGGCACTTCTGCTTCCTTTTAGTGGCATCGCACCCAACTCTTCCCTTTTATACAATCTTGTAATCACGGGCCAGTATCACTCGTTCCAAACGAGGTATGTAGAAAAATTTCGGTGAATAAAAGAATTTAACTTGTCTGAACATGACCAGAGAGGCTCGAAACACCTGTACAGGGTGCGGCAAAAGTATTGTCCACTTGAAAAGGCTAGTGAAAACCTCAGTATTTGGCACATATGGGACGGGTTTCTCCACAACATACAGAAAACAATATAGCGAACAATATTAGACTATGTCCAGTCAATTTTATCACCATTTTTGAGAGCAGCTCAAAGTAAACCACAAGGGGAGACTTGAGTGATGCGCCGTAGGGACCGTCGTCGATATCATTCTTTGTTTCTTTCAAACAATCCACATGCAAGCCCATACTCTGATGCGGTGTACCACATACTTGTTCCTTCAAAGCGCCTGTGTGGTACAACCCAACTGTTCGAAACAGGAGGAGTACGGTGGTCGCTAATTTAGAACTGGAGAGCTCACGAATGATTTTTTGGGCAAAACCCCTTCGATGTCTTAACGTTGTAAGCTAGAGAAAAATCTTTCTAGAAAAGGAACAACCCACTTCTAAACCTGTAATTGATCGTACGGGAAGTGCGCTCCTGCCCTATCTCGTTTCTCCGTCATGCGGTGATTTTGGCGCTAGAACCAAAGAAAATGATATGAAGCTCCTCTGCGCCGTTAACAAATACGGAAACAAAGTTAAATCATGGCACAGACAGGAGCAGCTAGTACTTTTCATTCTCGGATTTGTGGAAGGCTTAAAGGCAGCACCCGTCGAAACAATCGTGTTTGTGATTTCGCCGGATTTTGGGGTTTTTGCGGGTGTATTCCTCATATCCGGTGGTGAAATCGCGTAAAACACCCGAGAAAGCCGGGAAAACGCGATGCTGCCCTCCGTGCGCGGACGAGTATTCCGGCGGCGCCCTGCGTGCGCAAATGGGTCCCAGCACGGAGAAAGGGAATCGGTAGCAGCCCGCATGCGTTTAAATGCGTAAGCTGGCGCGTCGGGCCCTCCGAAGCACTGGCCGACCGGGCGTGTATGCGACGGCAGTTCGCAGTTTTCTGCAGGTGAGCCGTTACTGTGTGTGTTCCTTGCAGATTCGTGATGTGCGCGACGCCTAATTTAGGGTTCGCAGCTGAGGTCCGAGTCGAGGATTTCGACTGGTGCTGCCTTTAAATGTGCTATTTGATAGCACTGTTCATATTCCACAAAAACTTCTCAGAAAAAAACTCTGGATCAGGTCAAAGATGACTACTGCATCGCAGTAGCCTTCTTCCGTCTTGTCTGTTGACGATTGGCATATGTGTGGATAAAATGGATTGAATACATGTGTGTCCTAGTTTTATATTGTTCTCAGGATTCTAGGCAGCAGAACGGTCACACTTGGTCTTCCAACCAATCTCGATTTTTTATATAAATTATGTGTCACAAAAGGCGGTCAATACTTTTGCCGCACCCTGTAGATCAGGGTGAAAGTCGAAATTAGCAACATTTTTGTACGTAACTCGATGCGCTGAACACGATGGTCTCGGTAGTCTTTGATGACAGTAGCTGGTTTTCTTGCACACACACGCACATACGCAAGTCGAATGCCAATATATATTACCTACTATGATGGAAGAATTTTAAAAAAACAAGGTTGTATCACGCTGATCTGGAAACAATGAGCTCAGTATAATGCTTCACCATTACTAATCTAAGTTTAATGGAAACAATATGGGATGAATCAGAACACTTCAAATCAGTGCGATATGTCTGATTAACCGATGAGCTCATTCATCCTTTGCAGAACACTTGGTAGGGTGTACGACATCGTGAAGGAGACGGGATAGACCTAAGTACTTAAGCACGCAGGACCGTCGAAAGTTTGAATCTACCAGTCTGTCCTCTGCCTCATTCCGACTCCCAGACTGGCTTCGGAACTCGCGGCTTCAAATTTTCTACCCGTCAGGAAGTTAATGCCTCCATCACTGGGTGCCGACACACACCACGCCGAGTGGTTAGCTCGCTGTTGCCTTTCCCCATCTCTTCGCACAGGCGTACCCCACTACCGACAGAGGACCCATTAGGGCGTTTCCCACAACAGCCTCCCCATTGCTGGAATCAGGTTCTCCTCTATCCTTTTTTTGTACCCCATCCGGCTCCTCGCGTCTCTTTAGTAATCGTTCTCGCAGCAGTGTCCTCCTTCATCTTGTAAGTGGAGACACATCTTGATAATGTTCACTGTGAAGCGAATGTTTTCTTAAAATCCAAGCAAATGGACGGCGCTAATCGTGGGAGGGAATATCTCTCATTTTAGATTTAAATGGAAATTTGCCCCCTTCTTATGCATTAGTTGCGACTCGGAACATCATGGCGTAGTCAGACTTTTTCGAAAGAGTTTAGTAAAAGCATATTCTAGGATATGATTTTAAATTCCAACTAGATCTTCTCAGGCAATCTGGGTGGACCTCTTCCCTTTAGTTTCAAGCCTAGCGACCGCTTGGCTTGATGAACATGGTCGCGGTATAGGATGGGCCTCCCGTGCTACATTATGAGACGAGCTCGTTAGCACGCTGTCTCGTTAAGTAAGCCCCACGGGGTCACCTAGTAAAACAGTGTGCTGCCCATGATTGCGTCTAAATCAGAAACTGACAGCAAGGTTGGAAGGCATTTAGCACCTGAGGATTCCACAGCAAGCTTTCTTCTGAGCCGTTTCGCCCTAGAGGTATTGAGAGGTAGTGTCTCTGTGGCGTCAAGACGGCTTGAGAGAACCTCCACATCTGTTCGACGCAAAGGATTCGCTAAGGCCTATGCTGTCGCCCAGATAATCACTGGAATGGAGGTTCACCCCTGCATTCGATTCGGGCGCCCTCATTGGTTTACGAACTCTCATAACGAAAAACTGCATTAATTGGGTCCGTGGAGCTACATACACTCCAGAATATACCATAATTTTACTTTTGTCTTTTCAAAAATCATTTCTGTGTCATGGTACAGGTGTTGTTTTGCCACCGTGTTGAGCGCACCGGAACCCCCATGAAGCTATTATTGGTAGCTACTCTTCGTCAAAAGATCATCTCAGCTGATAATGAGAATGAATCTTATACGTTCCATTATGAATCGACAGCACCTTCACTCGTTCCATTTTGCCTCAAATTAGAAAGAAAGAGTTGTCACATACTCATTGAGGACCCGAACTTAGCGATAGAGCACCGAGGAGATGGAAAATGAAGGCATCAGCGGTGCAATTGTGGATATCAGCATGGGTGACGCCCTTATGGTGGGGCTCTCGGACTCTTTGCCATTATTAGTTTTCAACTTTTCTTTTTGATTTTTAGATTTGTTGTTGTTTCTGTGCACCGATGCACCGACACGATGAGCCCAAGCTTGTCGGTCTGCCCTTCTACAAAGTTTATGCAGCATTCCACAAGCAGCGCACGAGGTATATATTAGGGTGGTCAGAAAGTCTTGAGCCGTTTTGGTCTTTTTTTTGCGCTTTATTTTATTACTCAGCCCACAGTGGAATTTGCTCAACAATATAATAGCCACAGTTAGTCAATGCTGTGTCCCACCTAATGGGCAGGTCAGTGGTCCCTTTTCCCAGGAATGGGAAGACTGGGAGCCAAAGAAATCGCCGACCTCCGTTTCAACATGGTCAACTTTGGTGAATTTTTTCTTAGCCAGGAATGCCTCGAGGGAATGAAATAAGTGACAGTCAGAAGTGGCAACGTCAGGAGAATACGGGGAATACGGTAAGTGGGGAAGGGTGTCCCAACCCAGCTCCTCCTATTTTTCAGGGGTCCCTTAAGCAAAATGGGGCCTAGCGTCACCATGGTGTAGGTGTACAAAAAATTCGTCTTGGCCGTTTTTCTCGAACAGCATCCGCGACCTTCCAGAACTGATTGGCGTATGTGTTACTGATGACCTTGTATGTTTGCGGGAGCAGCTTATAATACGAAATTCCTGGCGAATTCCAGAGGTAGCAAAGGAAACACTTGTTTGGGTGGGGGTGCGATTTGGTGGATCTTCTGCTCGAAGGAGCCACATGGCAAGATGTATGTTAGAATCGTAGAGGACACAACTCTCATCTTCAGTAATTAGTTATTTCAAAAACTCCTTTCGGTGTGGTCAATGAAGGGAAAACTGATCTTGGGTAGGAGGACCTCTTTTGGAATTGACGTCGTAATTAAAGTTAGGAAAGCCAATCCGGCTATATATGCCTACTATGGAGAAGCCCCGAGTTTGGTCTACGATTACCACATGGTAGGTCATGGGTACCGATCAATAATCAAAAGTTCTGGAACTTTCAAAAAAATCGGCTCAAGACTCTCTGACCACCCTAATACATCTTGCCGCGAACACTAGGAGACGAGATAAATTTCAAATTCAAGTTGGCGGAAACCAACGAGAACCAATTTAAATGCCTCAATTTTGCTTGCAGTCTCCAGTTAACCCGGAGTGTCTTCGTACAGGGTTCTCGACAAGATCGAGTCGAATCTTAGCCTCACCATCCAGGCAAGAGGAGAGCAATAGCCTGCTAAACCGCGACAGGCACGACATAAAGATAACAAAAATTGAGACTCTTGCAGTCCATTCAGTGGAGCGGCCCTTTCTCCACCGACAGGGACAGCAGAGATCAGTTAGTTACAACGCACCTCTGACATAGCTCTAGGCTCGTTTCATGTCACCTTTTCCACCATATGTGCGGGCGCCACCCCCATAAATGTCATCCCTCGTCCGCATGGTTCCTCTCTTCGTTATAAAACTGTCCTGCCCGTCTCTTTCTTTCTCTACGATCATGTAATCATAGACCTATCTCACTTATTCTGACCGTGTTGAAAACAACTGTCAAGACTGTCAAACAACTGTTCAGACATTAAATGTCTGAACAATTACTCGATGCGCTGAACACGATGGTGTCGGTAGTTTTTGACAACAATAGCTGGTTCTCTTGCACACACACGCACACGTACACACACATAAAATACCAATTAATACTGACTATGATACGATGGCTTCTGACAATCACCATACACCAAGCACCAAAAACGAGCTTGCTGTGACAATAGTTCCTGCAGAAGCCATTCATAGATAGATTTACTGTTGGCATAACTCATACGAGGCGTACATTCCAACGACAACTACTTTTCTCATAAACACCGATTGCAAGAAAGGTCGGAAAAAAATCTGAAACTTCAGACCTATACAGTAGCAAGCAAAAAGACTGCAACTTTTGCTTTCTCGTCTATAACTTCTTTCAAAGCAGAGCTTGAAGGCTCAAATTTTTAAGAGAGTTGTAGATACTCATGCGAGATAGGAAGAAATTAGAACCTCCTCACATCACCGACTTTCTTTTTTTTTCAAGAAATTGTTTTTTCGCAGAGGTCGAAATCTGTGATTTGGCACCATATGCAAAGTCTTTCAAAATGTCGTCTGTTGTTGGGATCGGGCTCCGAATTGGCTGCTTGCATAACAGTCAATATGTATTTGTCAGGAAATGTGCATGTGGTGACTACTGGCTGACATTTGCGAAAACTATGTGAAGATAGTTCAACAGTGATGTTCCATGGATGTTTTCGCCTCTCTGGCGCCCCCTATAAGCTTTGTTTGAAAGAAAGAGATGCTGCTGATGGTTCCAAAACTTTAGTTACAGGTGTTGAGCTTCAACTTGAGCTTCAATACACTTCAATGCTCCCACGGGATTCCAAAATATTCTGGCTACTTGCAATGCAATCAATTGTGCATATCACGGAAAATAAGTTTTGAAATTTTTTTCTTTGTTGAGAAGGAAGATACCCCAGCGACCTCATGAGCGGTAAAGATGCTCCAAGATTCCTAGAATATTGCCGTACATGTAGACTCAAGCTCGCTCATTTCTCTTACCAGATCCAACTGACATTGTCAACCATCATATGACATGAAATCTTGATTGCTAGGCCTGGCACGACTGTTATTGTCCAGAAACGAACGAGCTACCCCATACATTCGTACTTTGTTTCTTACTCGACCTCCAGGTTCAGGATGCATTATCCAGGCTACCCATGTATGAACGTGTTACCATTCCCAAATTTACTTTTAGAATTGATTCTCTCATGTTGGTGCTGCCACACTTGAACATTTCACACAAATAATCTTGTGATCATTTGTGATACAAAAGTTACCGCACCGTCGTCCTGTAGAACGGCCGAATCTGGCAGAAATATATCTACCACAAATGGTGATAGTCAATAACTAGCATGATATTTCCTTATTTTATTACGTGAATAGTGGCAGTTCTACCAATTTACTTACGCCCTCACCTCTCTTCAACCACCTCATACCAGAGTCACCTTTCCCTGAGTGATAGAACAGAGGAACATCCCATTTGTATCTGTAAGCACAACATCGCAGCAAAAAATGAATCAAGCAGTCTACTCCCGGCTTACCCATAGCTTGGGGAACGATATTTCTTCAGTTCCAAACCATATGATCCCTTGAAGTACCTTTGCTGGCTTATTTTCACTGTTGTTGAGTTTAGAATCTCCAATGTGACGAGAGGGTAGCCCATCTGCAGTAGCGATAATGACCTATGGAAAGAAACGGTATGAAAATGGAACCACCTGTTTTGACCATTGACTGCCAAAGTACCACATGTTCAGTGCACCTCCGTTAGATCCTTGTTGAGATCCTTCATTACTTTTTTTCAATACTTCATCTAGTGACTTCCACAAATCGTCTCCTTCAGTATTTCGGAAGAGATATTTCTTGATGTAGTGCTGGAATGAGTTCACGTAACTCTATTTTGAAATTTGTTTACTGGTTATGATGTATGAGCTTCGAGTCCAGTTGATGTCCGAGCTTCCTAGACCAGTTGTTTCAGCATGTGGAGTATCTGTCGTGCAAGGTGTGCCAGGACCGTGCTATGTAAAAGTGTGGAATCCATTCTACTGGGCAAGGCTGGGCTCAAATAGTGAGGTTACTAATATATTTCATTTACTCTTGAAAGTACTCCTCAGATGAGAAAGAATAAATGAGCTATAGTAAGCGATTTTTGCAGCAGGTTACCACAAAGTTGCTCTTACCTTAATTTGGTGTAGCTTCGGTTTCTTTTAGTGTTTTAGTGCTTCTCTCTCTCATGAACAAGGCACTTCATTTTTATTTTCACACAAAGTGCAAATACTTTACGGCGTATCACTGAGCAACTAAGTGCTTGGTCGTAATTAGTTCGCTGCAGGGGCGCGAAGTGAACCTTCTAACGATGAGCAATCTGCTACTCGTTCAGTATGCCCCCGACATCGACTCGTCAAACTTTTATCTTCACATTCTCACTAAAGGAAAGAGGTGGTCTGACTCTCATTACCGACGAGGTTCTGCAAAACCGAAACCAAAAGAGCATTATTGCATCTCCTTTCGTCATGAGTGGTGGACGTGAAGATCTCGGTGCTCATGCCATTCGCACGGCGGAGGATTCGGAAGAGGAAAGAGATGAGTTACTCACTCTTAGCGAAAATGAAAGATTCCTAGTGCTCATCGCAGTTCTAAGTCAGGTGTGGCGCGGAGATGTGTCGCTCACACTGAGAAAGCTGAAGGTAAGGGTAAAAATGTAGCTCGCGAGGAGAGCTGTCGTGATCAGGGTCAAGCGTGATGATGGTAAAATGGTAAAAAGTCGACCCCCATACGACTCCCCCCACCCTTTTAAGCCACCAAAAATACGACCCCCCCTTTGCACACAAATTTCCTTCTATGCTTGCAGAATTTAGATATTCAGATATCCATTTCAGGTGTTCGTACTGCGAAAGGTGTGGTGGAGCCAGAGTACAGGGAGGAGAAAGAGGCTCTTTTGTATCTAACCAGATGTTTGGAAGTTTTTTTGGAAAACGTTGAAATGTACGCGGTGGACAAAAAACGTGCACTAATTATGCAATGTTGCTTACGTAACTAATGAGGCTCGAACACATCAAGAAAAAACATCTATATACATCATCTACATGGCGAAGGGTTCGATCCCTACCGAGGCTAAAATTTTTGCTGAGGGTAAAAGCATGTGGAGTAAGCGAATTTCAGTCTGAAAGCGTCCGTAGAGTTTCTAAACGAAATACCTTCGTATTCGTCACGAAAAACAACCATACACATCATCGACATGGTCAAGGGCTCGATCCCCTCCGAGGCTAAAATTTTTGCATGGCTTGTAGTAGATTCGAGATGATCGACCGTAAAGCACGAAATAACTGTTTATCGGGGTGGAGGACTGGGTAGGACTTTCAGTACGGACGTGCGAAAATTTCAGCCTAAAATTTAGACTCGTTCAGAGACGTGGTTGTAGTCGGACACGAATATCAGAAGATCTGGCACATTGAGGTCCCAATTTTTTTCAGGTTTTCAATAGTAGAAGGTTTGCGTTTTCAAGCTGTACAGCTCGTTTTTCAGAAGCTGCTTCCACCGCGATTCAACTCCGTCGATGAAAACATGGAAAAAGGCCATTTTTATCGACGAAACCTCATCTCCGTAATTCCCGTGCTGGATCTTTCCTCTTGAAGTTGGAGACCTGAAAATTCGAGGTAAAGCACTCTGGGTAGGGTCCATAAAACGTCTATTTACCGGCCTGCAGGACTGAATAGGACTTTCAGTACGGACGTGCGAAAATTTTAGCCTATAACCCCCCACTTTTCACTGTTCAAATCATACTGTTAAAGTCGTTTAATCACGTCATAACCAATTTTTTGTATGGATAATTCAGTGTCCCACTTTTTCCGTTTTTTCTACCTTTCTTTCCACCTCCTATTCCACACTAAGGTCCTGATAGTCTGCATCGAAATGAGCGACGAAGTTGAAAGGAAGCGCTCAGTTGTCATAGCTGGCCTACCTGAGCCGGCAGCAGATCTGCGGGGGCACGATAGAACGAAATTCGAATGGAAGAATATTTGGGAATTATTTGAGGAATTGGATGTGAACACTTCCCCTGTCAGTATGTACCGGCTTGGGATTCCCAGTAGTAGCAAGCAGCTCCTGCTGAAGGTAGCCTTTCCAACATTTAGCTATCAACAGACATTTCTTCGCAGTGCCCGTAAACTGCGAAATTCATTGAAATTTGCCAATGTGTTCATCCGACCCTCGTCTTAAGAAGAGCGTAAAACTGCTTATGCACTTCGACAGCAAAGGAGACATCTTGTAAGGACGCAAGGTGGAAAGTATCGCGTAGCCAGAAACAACTTGTTTGACTTGAACACAAGAACTCGAATTCCTCTTGATAATACTTTCTACCCTTCAACTCACCACAGACTGCACGATAGAACTAATCTGCCGCTCACGGACCCAGAGGCGATTCTTCCAATTCTGCCAATGCAATGGGTATCAGTGACCGAGATGGTTCTGGTGGGTTCCCTTCCACATCCACGGCTTCCACACAAACCACTTTAAACTGAGAGGACCGCAAGGTAGCCGAATGAGTAAAAGAATGTGTATGCGTGTTTACAAACTAAATTGTTTTTCATCCAACTGCAGAAGTATCAAAAACAAAGTGGATGAGCTGATAGCATTCGTGAAATGTTTTGAACCAAGCATAATGACATTGCAAGAGACATGGGCAAACGAAACTGTGATTGACGGAATGATCCTTAGCATGCTATAATATTATCAGACTTGATAGGGACGGCAAAGATGGTGGTGTAGCACTTCTATGTACTGAAAGATCAAATAGGCTTTGAGAGTCTCGATTTGCAATCCAGTAGAGGAGGGATATCATGTCTTTTCGTCGACATTGCATGTGGAAGTCATAGACTTTGCATTATCAATCTTTACCGCCCTCCAAAAGTTGGAATTCGCGATTGCTCAAATCTGATGGACCATCTTGAAATGCTGATATCAGAACGCCACTTTGATATCATCCTTCAGGGTGACTTTGATATTGACATTGACAGGTCTAATTGTGATTCATGGTCTAGTGAGTACATTTCCTTATTTGGAAGTCACAAACTCAAACAGTTTGTTACTTCACCAACATGTGGATCACGCACGCTTGACTTAGTGCTATCACACAACCACCAGTTGATATCTAATGTGCACATCAAAAATCCTTTTTCAAGTTCTGATCATTCTGTCGTTGCCTTCTCAATTCACATCTCCGACAATGCCAGGAAATCCTGTAATAAGTATCGAGATTTCTCAAGCGCCGACTTCTCCATAATGAAAAGAGAGCTTCGTTCTCGTTAATTGGGAGACCCTTTTCACAACTGCCTCGATATAAATGACATGTACTCAGGGTTTTGTAATGTCCTACATACCATCTTCGAAAAATGTGTCCCTCTCCGAATGAAACACGCACTTCCTTCTTTCTTTCCAATGTACATTAAGAAACTATTCACACACAAACTTTCTTTTCCATCGTCCACATAAACAAGGCGTTGGGACAAGTACATTAAAGTGTCAACAAAATTAACTCGACTCATTGATAAGTTTTTGAGGGATAAAGAAAAAAGCTTGGTTTTGAAGATGAAAGGAAAAAAGTTTTACACTTACGTGAATTCTCGCTTGAAAGATAAACCGCCAAAAATCCCAGCATTTATCAACGATCTTGGCGAAGGTGCTTTGACTGACTTGCAGAAAAGTGAAGTATTGGCAGAGTACTTTTCATCTGTTCTCACCAAAGACAATGGGAATTTTTCAAAGGTGGGAAACATTTTCCTCATAATGCCGGGGATGGTGTTAAAGTTTGTGAAAAAGCTGAAATTGTCATCACTCTAACCTTCGATGATATCCCACAGGCTGTCTTCCTCAAATGTTGTCATGAACTGTTTACCGCTTGCCCATATTTCTAATCGTTTGCTTAAAGGCAGCACTCACGGAAATTCTTCGGTTGAAGATTTGGCGGTATATCGGGTTTCTTCAGGGACGATGAACTCATTGACAACGATGAAGTAGCGTGAAACACGCGAGAAACACAGAAAATAATGGCGGTATTTCACGCGTGTGCATAGCGCGGACGAGTGTTCCGTGATGGTTTCCGCCACGAAACCCTGACAATGGTACGAATTCCATAAACGAGCCTCCGCTGAACCACATGCGTTCTCCCTGTCAACGGCGTTAGTTGGCGCGACGGAACCCTAATGCCCAGAGCGGCTGATGTGTCCACGGCTGTATCTTCGCAGGTAGACGGCCATTCAAGGTGTTCGACTTACTGTTGCGATTGTCCAGCGGCCAGCTATATGGTAAGCGACTCATTTCAGAAGTGAAAATTTCCGTGAGTGCTGCCTTTAAAGAGGGCCGCTGATTTGACATTGTCCGCAATTACGAATGCATCTCGATCGGAGCAACCCAAAAGTACCGTACTGGTTGAACTCAGACATCCAAATTACTGAATGTAGTAACATTAAAACTTGGGAATAAGCTACGACAAAAAACTTTCTTTTGATAAGCACATCAAAGGAATTGTTGTAAAAGCTAGCATTGTGATGTTTCGTCGATTAAAAATTTTCAAAAATAATTTTCCCATACTACACTGCAAACTTTTCAAGTATGTTCTACCAATACTAGAATACAATTCAGTAATTTGGAGTCCATACCAAGCGAACAAAATGGATCTCGTTGAAAATGTTCAAAGAACCTTCATCGAATTATTTGCCGCAGATATTTCTCAGAAAAGAGCACTTCAATTTCGATGAATAACGGAGACCGCTTGCGCAGATTAGGCCTAGAAAACCTTCGTTTAAGAAGAAGGGCAGTGGATCTTTTCTACTTGTGATGTGGAATGGACAAATTCGTCTTCGCTTTTCTAATTATTTTGTTATGAAGCCATGTCGAGGAAAACTTGGTAACTCCAGTTTACACGTGCCAATAATCGTAAAAACCGAAAGACAGTTATGTTCATATTTCGTAAGAGCAAGTAACACTGCAAAACTGCTTCCGCTTGATTTTTTCAGAAGAAAATATTCTGTTAAGAAAATTTCGACGAATAGGGAACTAAGATTATTGTTGCAGAAGAATAATGAACGCTTCTAATCTTGGAATTCAGCAACAGATATATACCACATTCTACGAAGGAGATGCACACATCATTTCATGACATGCTTATGCTATTTGATCTGCAGTTATGTTAAACTTGTTCTTGGGCCGCAGAGGGATCTTTGTAGGTTCGACTTCCTCATTATCTTACTCATTTTCTATACGGCAAAGTGAGACTGGAAGGAGATGGTGCTGTTAAGAACCAACAGATGCGGTGCCTACAATCGTGTCTCACTTGAACCAAGCCACGTAATGTTCAGGTTTAAGAGACAATTCGGGCACAGCAACAACCGCTCTGTTTGTGGGAGCAGCTGCGGTTTGATAAAGGTGATTGGCTCACGGTTTCTGCTCTTCTGATCTACTGTCTTTTTACCTATTCGAGCCTGCCGAAATTCCTCTGGGGTTCTTTTCTCTCCTTACCTTCTGTATGAGGGGTCACATTGTGAATTACCACGATGAATGAATGAATGAATGAATGAATGAATGAATGAATGAATGAATGAATGAATGAATGAAGGAATGAATGAATGAATGAATGAATGAATGAATGAATGATTGAATGAATGAATGAATGAATTGTTCTTACAACGCCGGATCAATGCTGCTTGTGCGGATTCGTGGTACCATTGACGCCATTCATGGGGCCCGAGTACTTGTTGAAAGACACGGCAGAAAAACCGTTCTGTTCGCCTTGCATTTCTTGACATCCGACCGCGTCCCACGTGATCTCATATGGTTGGCTCTGCGAGTACATGGAATACTTGAGAAATGGGTGCGTTGGATTAAGATGCTGTACCTGAGGCCGTCTAGAGTGGTGGAATGATCGGCAGGGAATAGCAAACCCTTTCCTGTTTGGGAAGGAGTACATCAAGGCTCGGCGCTCTCACCGCTACTGTTCATACTCTGCGCAGACGTCATCACCAGGGATATTCAGAAGCCGCATCCATGATGTGTGCTATTTAAACGCCGACGATGTGATGCTAACGGCAGAGACGAGGGAAGAAATACAGGCGGACGTACAACCATGGAAAGAACGCCTACAAAGTATGGACTGCGGCTGAACATAGCTAAAACCGAATATATGGAGTGCGAAACAAAGATAGAAGACGGAACCATCTGTGTTGACAGAGATGTAAAAAAGATTGACTGCTTCGAATATCTTGGATTAGGAGTTGCTTCCACCGGCGATATCCCCCCCCCCCCCAACGCTCACGGATGTGCCAATGCGAATGAAGTGGAGAATGATAACGGGCATATTATGTGAGAAGAAAATGCCATGCCGACTCAAGTCCAAAGTCTACCGGACGGTGATAAGCCCAGTCGCCCTTCACGGAACGGAGTGGTGGGCAGCTACGAAGGTCGCCAAGCAGGTTTTACCAGGGAAGGATACTAGAGAGGTCCAACAATTCGTAAAGTAACGTATACTGTGAAATGCAATTTTCAGTGCTGATCTCAAATCCGTTTCCCTTGTCTGCTGCGGAGTTCTCGCTGAAGACTTACGTGGCGTGATTCCAGTTTGCGCAGGCAACCAAAATTTGGCTTCTTGGATATAATTTGCCAAAATATCGGGGGAACTTATCTGGATCTCAGAAAATTTGGGAAGTATTAATCAATTACAGATAAATGACAAGTTTGATATGGTTTTTGCACGTTTTTGTCAGAATATGACTCCAAAGTCATATCTGGCCCGCCTAAACTAGCCAAAATCATGCCTTGTAACTCTTCGAAAGAGGTCTACAGCAGATAAGGAAAACGGATTTGAGGTCAGCATCGAAAACTGCATTTGGCAGTATACATTTCATTACGAGTTGTCGTACCCCCCTAATATCCTTCCCTGATTAGATCCCCTTACGGAGATGCGAATGCTAGCATAGCCAATGGGTGTGACGTTACAGGGGTATCAAAAAGTTCCCGGCCGGGATCACGTGCAGATTAGCTACAGCAGTGAAATTTCAAACGAAATAAATGTGCATCCCTCAAAGACCAAAACACACTTCATGGTGTCATTTTATTAGACTTGTCCAATTTTATAAGAATTTTTATAACACGAATTTAAACGCCAAAAATAGATTCTTTTTCGTGACTTGTTTCGTTCCTCTGAAGTGCCGTTTCAAATTTTCTCACGGATTCTAATAGCCTCCTAATAGCTAGTCCCTATACCCATTCCATGAACTGGCCAAGATAGCGAAATGCTTTCGCATTGTCATGAAGCAATACAATTTTGTGAAAAAAAGATATCTCATTAAAGAGCCTGAATCGCATGGTTGAATTCCTGCAGTCATTTTCTTTAGCTCGTTTGCGAAAGTGGTAGAACAAAGTAATGCTTCAATTATCCACTCCATTGGGGTTTACATAACGGTGTTTAGGTGACGCGATCTTTTCTCTATCCCACAGAACTTTCGAGAAAACTTTCTCACTCTCGTTTCCGTGCTCGATCGCACTGGTCTCAGAGATATGCCCGTCCTGATCCGCTACTCCACACTTGGGACTTCAAATCTTGGCAGTGAATTTGGCAGTCAAGATCCTACAGAATGTCTTTTTGTCGTCGTGTAATGTCTTCAACAAAACCCCCAAAAATCTCCTTTTAAAATTCAACTGGAACTTTCTTGTGGAACACCGAAAAGGTTTAGAGACTCAATGTTCTGCGAAGGTTAAAATTATTAGATGGTTGCCTAGAGAATTTCCGAAGGAAATTTTGAATAGCATAGGTCCTTGCACACTTTCTGCACCTAAAGCCCGTCTGCGACGCTTAATGATTTTTTCTACAACGGCAGTGATCCGCCTTCATCTTGTCTCTGCTCGTTTATCCGAGGTCACGCCGTTTCTCTCCAACTGTCGTTCCATTAAAAACATTGAGTTCCAAAATTTTATGTGCGAATGCTACACCTGTAAAAGATTCAGAAGCCCAATTGCGTTGGTTCGGGCTCGTGCAGCGTAGAGAAGGTGAGTCTGTAGCGAAAACTGTACTCACCTAAGAAGTTAGGTGCATCAGACCACGCGGAAGGTGCAAGACTCGCTGGCTAGATTGTGTGAAGTCCAATATGGCTGAAGTGCAACTAACCACAAGGACGCGTATAATCGGAACAAGTGGAAGAAGGGATGCATTACAGCGGACCCTGCGACTACGTGGGACTAACACTGGGAAGAAGAAGTGAGCGTTTTGCTACAGTAGCATTGATTCGCAGTTGTCCTATTCAGGGAACAGCAAGAATAGTCAGAATGGCTCAAAAATTGCAAAAAAAAAAGGTTTCATAGTGATCATGAGAAGAAACCATGCTCTTGAGCTGCGAATTTTTTTCCGATTTGTTCTATTAACAAGTATTCGGGTAATCACCGAAAGATTCCAACACTTGCATTATTGTCGAGATTCAATAAAATAAAATCTGATAAAGGATGCTTCTCTCCCTGAGCCTCATTCGTATCTAGTTCTCATTTGGGTTTGTTACGGACCCTTAGCAGATGCGGTTATTTCCGGCAAGCTTTCGGCGACGAACGCCTTCGTCAGATCTTAACAACAAGAAATACTACAATATCAGATTTCGTGTTCGTTTTTCTTGAAACCTGCAAAACCTGAAACCTCTTGCATCTTCGGTAGCACTCATACAATTTCTTCTTCGCCGCACCAGGTTGTTAAGGTGGAAGTGTTTATTCTGACCTAACGTTTCGACGAGAACCATCTTCTTCAGAGGTCTGAAAGTGGTTCCAGCGTTACTGACCAGTGCACTACAAGGTCGAACGTCTCATCGCATTTCGTTAGTTCTCGACGTTGGCCCAGGCGAGATACGATGAGAACACCCAAACTCGAGTTTCAACCCACCAATGTTTTGCACCATTTCGCTGGAGTTGCCCGCACTGCTCAAGATCGCTTGCAGCGGACCAGTGAGTATTACTCAGTGTCCGGATCTCTACATCAGATAGCTCACATAACGATAAAAAAGAAGGTCACTTGTTAATGATAGACATGTTAATTATGGACATTCGTTCTTGTTGTTTATTCCCAGATTTCTAGTTGGAATCCAGGCCGCTTCGAGCGCCTTCCTCGCAGAAATTTCGTTTTCTAACGCCAGTACCTTGCACCTAACATTCAAATTGCTACCTTTATGAGCTTCAATCTTATGCCGCCCTAGCGGAGAATCTAGTGTTCCATGTCTCTTTGTGGCCATATCTTACTTCTTCTTAATTGGCAGTTCATGTGTGTGTGTGTGCACGAAAACCAGCCATCAATCGGAAAATACCTACACCATTGTGTTCAGCGCGTTGAGTTATATACGAAAATGTAAATTTTGATTTTTATCTTGAATTACAGGTGTTTTGGGCGACTTCAGTCATGTTCAAACATGTTAATGGTGGTAGGGTGCGCCGGCATCCAAAAGCGGGGAAACGCCTGGATTCGGATCCAACGGCGTGATAGAGGTGCGCCGGCGTCCAAAAGCGGGGAAGCGCCTGGAGTCGGGTCCAACGTTGTGATAAGGGTGTACAGGCGTGCAAAAGTGGAGGAACTTCTGAAGATACAGAGTTTATTCAGCCGAGCTGTTCGATCTTGACTACCAGCGTGTGATGGTCGACACCGGCATCGCAGGGTCGAGTAGCCGTTGGTGCTTGCTATCTCCAATGCTAATTTTCTTGAATCGCACCATTCATCTTCGCTTGTACACACTTTCGTTGCTGTTTTGAACATATTACGCACAATGGCACGTTTAATAGCATTGGGGTGTGCAGATTTCGCGTAAAGCAAGATGTTCTTGGAGCATTCCTTTCGATAACACTTCTCATGCATGATACCATTTGACAACTTTATCTGGGTGTTCAGATAGGAAAGCCATCCACCACGCGGCGTTTCTCGTGTAAGCCGAAAGTACTGCGACTGTTCGTTCAGAATTTCAAAGTATTCCCCTATTTCAGTTTGTGTTAATGTTATTACACAACAGTCATCAATGTAGCGGCAGTACATAGTTGGCAAGCGAGCGAGTACTGGTTCCTCTATTCGAGACATGAAACATATTCTGAGAACTGGCGCAAGTCGCTAACCCATGGCAAGTCCTCTGAGAATCTGGGAAAAGTTTCCCAGATCACTTAAATATGTTATACTTCAAACATTCTCGAATGCGTTGCTGAACCCGAAGGTGTTTATATACCATGCATGTTTATCAGGCAGTTCTGACAGCGCCTGTAGAGCTGTGTCGTTCTGTACGTTGGTGTACAACGATGTGACGTCGAACGACTCCAATACACGGTTTTGGACAAACCTCGTGTTCTGCAGGTGCTGAAATAAGTGGTCTGTGTTACACAAATGCGACGGTATTTCGGGGAGTAACTTGCTCACAATTTCATTAAGAAAGCAAGAGATTCTATAGGTGGGTCCGCCTACGCGGCTTATTATAGGCCTTACCTTGAACACCTCGGCTGACATGGAAGGCATTTCTTGTGCGGATATTTTGTGGGTCTTTACCAAACTGTAAAAGACTGGACAACTTGATTGTCCAGTCTTTTACAGTTTGGTAAAGCAATCAGCTCCAGGGCATCTCGTAGATCCAAGCGGATGTGAGGAGGTCTCCCAACGTGGGAGGTACGCGGAAGAAAGCCTCATGGGTAGTCCGAAATCTTTGCAGCGTGACTCAATTTACGGGCTGGGCCATCTCCCACATATGGGAGAACAAGTACCATACCATCTTTGGTTGAGTAAGGGAGCCATGTCTTCGCAGAATCCGAACGGTACCCGTTTTCTTCGAGTATGCAAACGACACTGTTCTTTATCGTCACGACATTAGTCGTGCATAGCTCATCCTTTGTTTTTTTTTTCCGCGTCATATTTGCCTTTACAAAGGCCGGATGTGCGCTACGTGAGTGCACCAGAATGTTGGAGGACGATGGCTTCTTATACCATAAATACTCAGTCTTCCAGTCACTGATCTTAATTTTTGCACTCAAAAACGAAGGAAACCGTAGTCTTCAGGTCCTTCAAGCGCGAAAAACACGTTCTCATCGAACGAATTCGGTCGTTCCAGTCCGCTTCGTTCTGGTGTATCCAATCACAAATTCGTCATTGATATACCGTTTATAGAACAATATATCGGATGTTAGTGTGTTCGTTTCGATGTGATCCAAAAAATATTATGGCGACTCACGGAACAACCCTGTTTCCTACTGCTAGACCACGTCTCTGCTCGAAAATTTTGTTATTGAAGCAAAAGACGTTGCAAGCGAGTACGGCTTTTAATATAATCCTTATGTCATCCGCATTGATGCCCTTGCCCGATATCTCGGCAAGATGTTCTTGATACAGGGAAACTTCTGCATCAAACTAGCACTGTTGTTGTTAACGTTCGTGTACAAGGACACAATATCAAAGCTAGCGTAGGACGTCGTTGGTGGAATCTGGCACTGAGTTGGCGAAGCGAGGAAAGAATCCACGTTCACAATATGTGCTCCCACAAATTGAAGCAGAGGTAATAACAACTCCACAAGCAGATAGCTTAGTCGTTCGGTTGGTCCTTCTCTCACACGCCTTGTTAAACGCAGTCATGGTGGTTTCAGCGTACGTCTTGGAGTCAGAATGGACATTGTTCGTGATATCTTTGTGGCACGAATGAGCAGCACTTGTCTCCAATTGTGTAGCGTAACCTATCCCTACATCGAAAAAGCTTGGTCAAGCCTTTTTGTTCACTTCTTGTAAGGTTGGAACGATAGGTTTTCGCGGATTCGCTCAGATATATGAGATGTATGGCAATTACGAGATTGCTGATTCGACTTCGGCAGCAGGGCCGGTAGTAAAGCCCTCAATGTTGGCAGCCAACTGCTGCCGCCGTGGCTTGAGGTAGCTGCCGACAAATAGCCAGAGGGATGTCGGCATCTTTCTATTCTCAAGCATGTGCCCTCACGCCGGACAACAGTTTGTTGGCAGCAATGACCTCAGGGCTGCCAGCAGCTCGATTGCTCCCAACACGACCTGAGCCCACGGCGGCAAATCAGAAAATGAAGAGAGAACATCGGTCATGGTCGGGAGCATGGCGGACGTCGGCGCCTCCTAACAAACCCCATTTCTATGGAATTGTCCTCTTTTTAACAGGAGAAAAGTGATCCCCTGCACATATTTCTTGTAAGGAAGGTGTTTAAAGGATTAACCAGTTGAACTTGAATTTTTTTAACGCGGCAACATCTACGCTTGTTCTCTCAACTTCGTCAATCGAATAGCCCGTCAATGGCAATTCCATCACGGCACCGCTACCTACGCCAATTCTCTAAATTCAGACCAGGATTATTGTACCTGTACTTGTTGGGCATCGCTTGTACCCTCACATGACCTTGGACCACCCCAAATCATCTTACCGTCCACATCGTGCTCTTGCATCCTCCAATTGGATGCCTCTGACAGTTGTGCAGCGCCAACGCCGCCCAAACAGCGTAATACGTCGGTTTCAAATTCTACATAAAGGTGTCTCTTATTTCTTGCTGTCATCAATTTCTTCCATTCTTCCTCAATTTCTGTAAAAGGAATGGAAATGGCATGGACGAAAGAATTGTCGTTTGGCGATCAGGTACTGTTCAGCCATTCTGCAATCTCCTTCGTAGTCTGTAGGTGGACTGGTGCACGCCGCAAAGAGCTTTGTCCACAACAGAACTGTCAATCTTTGGAGATAATTAGTATAATAATATAATATAACAAAAATAACATTAAAAAAATCTTCGAGAAACTGGACGGTTTGTTTCAGCACCTGGCTCCAGCTATGTAGAGTACGCTAGTAGCATTCATAGCGAAATTCTGAGAAAAAAGTGCTTGATTTAAATCACCACTTCACTTTTCCCCGTAGGCAGATACATAACTTTTATGCCTAGTATGAGAAAACCGATGAAAGTGAAATTTTACTTTTCAGTCAAAAAAAGCCAACTAATGTCATCTATCTCGAGCTTGCGTGAGCCTTCGATAATCCCACAACCAGCTCAAATCCAGATTGGTTGAAATTGGTATGAAATCTAAGACTATCAAATGGATCACAAACTTTTTGTCCAGTGTACCTTCCAAGCCAATGTTCAACGAGTGAAGATTTTCATAGTGAAGATCCCCCCCCCCACAATGGAATGAGCCTCTCCTGTTCCTTATGCGGATTCTGAGGAGATACGGGCGTTGATAGAGCGTGGTATATGCGATACTGATCTCATTTACCTGGTGGACGATGGTGCACTCAAAAATAGCTAACAATTCCCTTTAGTCCGATTTTAAAAATACAGTTATTACTAGCCACAGACTGTTCCACTGGCTCCTCTAGGTTTCTATCCAAGAAAGCAGCGCTCACCTGGTATCCGCATTTGCTTACTAAAACATGCGAATCAGTGGCTCAAGATCGAGGATATTACTCACAGTTCCTTTCTGATGTACGATATAATAAGAACAGATTCCAATCCATAAATTATCGAAATTTCGTAAATATGGTTGCGCGGCAAGTAAATATATAGAAGCTTCATAAATTATCGAAATTTCTTAAATATGTTTGCGTGGCAAGTAAACCTGTTTGAACCTGATGGTGTGCAGTGACTGAGAACCAAGCACAATGAGAAGAATGATGATTAAAAAATGACGAGTCCTAAAGGCCATGAGTCCTTTAGGACGACCATGAGTCCTTTCAAGATATGAAGAAGGCGCTCTGACGATAACGAGTTGACTTCATACAAGCAAAGCAAGCGTTAACACACAGTTCGGCATCAGCCGGGCTTAAATAAGGGAATTGAGCGATGCAAGCCACCTTCGTAATAAACGAGCACCTGTGAAGGTTCCATAAAAGATTGCATGATCGTATATGGAGAGCAGGAGGAGCAGCAATACTATGTGAAAAAAATGTCACGATATCATAGAACACTACATGAACGTATAACTACCCTAGCTGTGAAATGAATTTATCGCTAACGAACTGGGTGGGTGCTAGTGATCACCACTAGTGTAGTTGTTATTTGTTTCATGTAATATACGTTCTTTTCAGGATATGAAGAAGGCGCTCTGAGAGGATAACTTTGAAAATTCACCAAAAAATGCAAAAAAGAAACTCTCACCACATGACGAAAACGAAATCATCACCGAATGGGTCTTTTATGCAGCATCACAACATAAAAGAAGAAGGAGCAAGACAAACTCACATTAAGTCCCTCCCTGAATTTTTGCGCTCCCATCAAACTGGCTGCCATTTCAAGAATCGCGCCACCCTTGTGGTAACTGATACCATCGAAAGTTTCGAAGATCTCCGAGGGGGTATCTATGACTGAAGAAAGAGGACGACTTGTTGCAAAACAATCTTTCCGAAGTGCGTAATCGAAGCCAAGGGTCGCTTGTGCATTCTGCAATCATTTCAATGGGAAAGTACTAATTGAGTGGATGACACACTTACCCGATGAAGGTCACCGTCGTTTTCAGTGTTAGGAATTGAATTTTCAAAGAAGTTAGCAAAACCTTCATTCAACCACAGTTCTTCCCAATCCTTGAGCGTCACCATGTTACCAAACCACTGAACACTTAAATTCTTAGAATCCACTAATTGCAATAAAACACTTAAGGATTCTTTGAGCAGTGAAAGTGGAACTGATTAGGTATGTAGATGTCTACGATGGAAGGCATACGCGAAATCTGTTCCTGCTTCAAGCAATTGCTTTTTTTGTATGAGACGGAACATAAGGCATCTCTGCTAGAAATAAAACTTTTGATAATTGTATGCTTTTGTGAATGGTTTTGCGTAATCAGAAATTGCTCAGAAAACTCCAGCAGGGATCTTCTGGGGTCGTAGTAATTGTGCTATAACTGCCGGTTAACCAGCAGGTCCACTATGATCTTAAAATGGTCCGAAAGAACGGAATTTCGACAACCGGCAGTTTATAGCACAGTTTGTATGCCGGTCTTGGGCGCTGCAAAACCATCGGTTTGTTGGATCGCCCAGGCACTGCCATATCGATATTGATAGAGGGCGCACAAAGAGTGCGCAAATGTCTTAGACGCAGAGAAGGGGACATCCCGGTTATTAAAAAGTCCTCGAGAAGACTTTTTAGATTCCGGTTAAACAAGGTATTGCAGCATGATTTTGCGTTAAAATTCGGGCTTTTTCCTTGCGCATTTTTACTGTAAAGCTGATACTTCAAATATCCAAGGAAATGAAGTAATTTCCTTCTGTTTGAAGCTCCAAGGTATCCTCTTTGCCTCCAAAACGAAGAGCCAGCTCCCACAGTGCATTCAGTCTCCTTTTACAAGTACGAGAGGTTAATGGAAAAGATAGAAATGAAACCTTCATGGTTTGAACGTCCACTAACAAGGTTCTACAGCATGTATACCAGTAATTGGTCAGTCGCTATTACACCGAACGCTTCTAGGGCACCTCCCACCAGCTACGATACAGTTGCTCTGTTCTGGGCCACATGATACTTCCAGTATGTGGAATGTATTTCAGTTCCGATACAGCTTTGCCTCAGAATGGTTTTGAAATATAAACTTTTATTCGAAACAGAAAACGGACTAAACGTAGAAGAAACACGTATTGACAGTGGCGAAGAATACACCGTTGGATTCTTTCGTCATTGCCTGGTTTTAGAAACCGTACAATCACGAACACTGTGGTAGACGATGACTGCTGTCCAACACGAATGTTTTCTCCTCTCTGAGGCCGGTTTTTGCAATTAGGTGAGGACCACAAGAATGTAGTTCAAATGATGACTGGAATGTGGTTATATCTTGGTTATGAGTCGGTTGACCTACGTACCCGGCAGTTGTCTGAGGACGCAACTTTCTCTATAACCGTCGGTTCTGGCGCAATTACTACGGCCCTTGGTTGTTTAGGAAGCGGGTAGCCCTTTAAATGACCACTATGTACCGACTGAAAAGCAGCTCGGAGCAAAATGACCACATTATTTCGTGGTTTCCAAAAACTCGTCTCACCAAACATTGTATGACGCCAGGTCAGGGGTCCTACTGTTTTCAGCTTGGCCAATGTTTGTGTGCTACCACTGGAACATATTTTGAGAAGCAAAGTTCTTTTTCGAAGCTCTTGATTTCTTTGTGAGCCTAGACATTCCAAGAAGGGCATTACTGAATTGATGAATGCATTTTACCCTACGACGATGTCATTTTAGCCGTGATATTATGAAACCAGTTTGGACGTCCGGCTAACGCCGGACTTCCACACTTCTATTGACCCTCGCTTCGCTCGCATACTGCACGTTGAAAGCAAACACAAAAGTGTGAATGGATTGATAAAATCTGTATCCTTCCGCGCAGTTCTATCGCTCTCCTGAGAAGCCCTTGATCCCGTCGGTGGTAGCTTTCCCCCATATGAACGAAGTTATGCTCTTCCATATGAGCGAAGTATATGGCCGTGAAGAACTGAGTGTAACCAATTCAGTGCAAATGTTGATTGTTGAAATGATTTAGGCTCAACTGATTGTTGTGGTAATTCAAGTGATAAGGGTCCGCCGGTGTATATAAACGGAAAGGAAGAAGTGGTTAATTCCCACACAAACGGAGTGGGAAGAGAGCACGGATAAGAAGGAAACAGTGTATATCTAGATGGTTTAGGTAGGAGGGTCCGCCGAAACAAGATAAGGCGTACCCCTCATGCAGAAATAGACCCGCCTAGCGAATTCCTATTACTCGTGGAGGCCGGCGCACCCTTATCACGCCGTTGGAACCGACTCCAAGTGTTTCCCCACTTTTGGACGCCGGCGCACCCTTATCACGCCGTTGGACCCGACTCCAAGCGTTTCCCCACTTTTGGACGCCGCCGCATCCTTATCACGCCGTTGGACCCGACTCCAACGTTTCCCCACTTTTGGACGCCGCCGCACCCTTATCACAGCCGTGGACCCGCCTCCCCCACTTTGGGCGCCGGTGCACCCGTATCACAGCAGTGGACCCGTCTCCCCCACTTTGGGCGCCGGCGCACCCTTATCACAGCAGTGGACCCGTCTCCCCCCACTTTGGGCGCCGGTGCACCCGTATCACAGCAGTGGACCCGTCTCCCCCACTTTGGGCGCCGGCGCACCCTTATCACAGCAGTGGACCCGTCTCCCCCACTTTGGGCGCCGGCGCACCCTTATCACAGCAGTGGACCCGTCTCCCCCACTTTGGGCGCCGGTGCACCCGTATCACAGCAGTGGACCCGTCTCCCCCACTTTGGGCGCCGGCGCACCCTTATCACAGCTGTGGACCCGTCTCCCCTCACTTTGGGCGCCGGCGCACCCTTCATGTAACGGTGGAGTGGTCGGCATCACTCTAAGCCACGCCTCGAATTTCATTCTACATACACACGTGACACAAAAGTAAGCACGTTATTGTAAGTCATGATGGTCAAAGCTTTGCAAAAGGTTGCAGGCTTGTGCTATTGAAAACCTCAAGTTAAAAGACTGCTCACGTCGTGCTCGTTCTAACGTCTCTAATGAGGTACCCACTGCTCCCTAATTTCGACTTCGAAAACCATATGCTATCAATTTGAGCGATATGGCATATCAAAAAAAACCACAAAACATCATAAGAATTAAAAGGAGATCGATCTCATACGAATTAGGAGGAGACTGTAGGAAAAGAACCCTTAATCTAACGGCCGCGCGCAAGCAAATGAGGGGTGCGGGTGTTGGTTGAAAAACGACCCCTTACGAATTAAACCTCAGTGCTTCTAACCGCTCTTCTTTATTGTTGATCTCTGATTTGATTCTTATTATCTTCGGTGTTTCCATCATCTTTCTTTTTAATGGATCCGTTAAGAAGCGGTGGAGAACCGTAACATCTATTGGACGTTCTTCTGTGTGGGCGAGTGTGCGATCTCTAGAGGAAATGTTCATGGGGTATGAGTCCGGATTGTACAGTGTTCTGCGGTGCTCTACAAGGCGCTTATGTAGCGGCAGCATAGTTTCACCGTCTTAGTTCTGCCCAAATCTACTACAAGCTATCAAGTATACTGTTACTCTGTTTCTCAAATATTCCTCGAGTCATTGCGATATCGACAGCCCGCAGTTTTGCACTTCTCCTCATATTGGCGTGAGGATGTTAAGAGGTCTTTGAGATTCGGCGGTGGTTTGAAAATCACCCGAATCTGCAGGGATGACCTCTTAACAATCCTGCTCACTTTCCATGAAGTGCGGTTGTCTATAAAGGTAGTGCCTTCGGTATCCCATCAGATGGCGAGAAGGTGTGTCATCTGGCAGGGACGTTTTGTTGTAGCCGTTTTCTTCGCGTATCCTTTCCATGTCTTAATCACATGATTTCTGCGCCACAGATCCTATCTTTCATTTGTGCGAGATTCCGCATAACATTTGCCTATAGGTAAATTGGTGTAAAATTTGGAGTGAACGCTGATGTTCCTTGAAGAGTGTTTTCTTTATCTATCAGCTGAACTCTTTCCACCAATCTTGAATCCGAACTTTCGCGTTCAGAAAGGAACGGAACCTATGGCATCAGGCTCTTCGTGACGGCCACAGCCTCCTTTGCTGGTCACTCCGGTTCTGGGTATTCTCACCCGTTATCATCAGATTTGCCACTGAAGAATACATGGTAGAGTCTTGTCCATCGATTGCTCTGCACTAGTCGTGCCAGGGAATGTCCCAATTCTGCAATCGCTCGATTTGCAACCTTTTAGCCTTCGTTGTAGGTAATGACCTATGACACCTTGATCACCTTGACTCCCGTTGATCTTCGGGTATACCGAGCGGGCGCCAGCAATCCTTCCATTTGTCCCTCTCGCGAGCCAGAGTTGTCCAGTGGATTCTGTCCGTTCGAGGGACACGGAGAGCATCGTATCTATCCTTGAAGGACTTCGTTAAGAAGTCTGACCATCGGGTCGGTGGTCTTCCTGTCGTACGCTTAACGTCCCGTGGAGTCCAGTCGCTGACGGCTCTTGTCCAACGGTTGTCGTTAAAACGCATCACGTGTCCGGCTCACCTAATCTTGCTCAACTTGGCGTAAGCGGCAGCGTTCCTGATCTTCGATTGTTGACGAAGGGTGGAGCTCCGTATTCCAGCCCTCACTTGCGTGAGACGGGTTATTCCTAGCATCACCCTCTCGATGGAGCGTTCGACGACGCTGACCGCATTCTCATCCTGCTTGCGCAACGCCCAGGTTTCTGAGGCGTAGGTCAAAGCAGGGAGAATGGTTGTGTTGAAGAGGTGGGCACGGAGCCTGGTGTTCTTCGTCTTCTTCACTACGTCCTCGATGCTCTTGTAAGCTCCCCAAGCCGCTCGTTTCCTCCTGCCCAGCTCTGGAGCGAGGTCGTTCATCATGTTGACTTCCCGACCTAGCTATACGTAGCTGGAGCATTCGGATATGGTCGTTCCGTTGAGCGAGAATGGGGCATCCGGGACCCATCCGTTCTTCATGAACATCGTCTTCGTCAGATTCAGCTGGAGACCAATCTTTCCACACGCGTCCTCGAAGTCGGCCAGCATCTGTTCCGCATCGCTGATGGTTGGTGTTATAAGAACGATGTCGTCAGCGAAGCGAAGATGACTAAGTCGCCGGCCATCAACTTGCACTCCCATGCTATCCCATTCCAGTTTCCGCATGACGTCTTCGAGAGTGGCGCTGAATAGTTTTGGCGACACGGTATCGCCTTGCCGAACCCCTCTCTTGACGTCGATGGTGATGTCGTCGTAGAATGGAGAAATCCTGGTCGTGAAGTTGCTGTAGAGCTCACGAAATACCTTGATGTATTGAGTAGGTATGCCCTGGTTGCCCAGGGCTTCCAACACCGCTTCTGTCTCAACAGAGTCGAAGGCTTTCTTCAAATCGATGAACGTGAGACAGAGGGGCATCTTATACTCTCGCGATACTTCGATGAGTCTAGTGACGGTGTGTATGTGGTCGATCGTACTGAATCCTTTTCGAAACCCTGCTTGCTCGCACGGCTGTCCCTCGTCTAGTGTCCTTTCGATCCTATTGAGGATCACACGCGTGAAAAGCTTGTAGACTACGGACAGTAGGCAGATGGGGCGATAATTGCCAATATCCTGCGGGTCTCCCTTCTTGTACAGCAACACGGTCCTGCTGGTCTTCCATTGGTTAGGTACCTTGCATTCCGACAGGTACCGCGTGAAAAGCCTAGCCAAGGTGGTAATGAGAATTGGCGGTAGGTTCTTCAGATGTTCCGGTCGGATCCTGTCGGGGCCCGGTGCTGTACGATTCTTCACCGACTTGATGGCATGTCGGATTTCGGAAGGGAGAACCGATGGGACAACATACCCGTCCTCCCTAAGATGACATTGAGGGAGGTGGACGTGGCTATCGAAGAGATCCGAGTAGAAGTCGTAGATGACCTTCTCCATTACCCGTCTTGAAGAAGAAATTGTTCCGTCTGGGCGCCGGAGGGCGGACATCTTGGTCTTGCGATTGGCGAAGTCTCGGCGGGCGCAGCGAATGCTTTTCCCTGCCTCTGCGGCTTCGGCCAACACTGCTGCTCGTCTCTCCTTGAGGTCTTCTTTTATCGCTTCTCTGCACCGTTTTGCGAGCTCGGACGTTAGCTGGTAGTTGCCTGCGGCTCTCGCGGCTCCACGCTGGCGTATAAGCTCGAGGGTCTCGTAAGACAGTCGTCTCTTGGTGACTTTTAAACCCTCGGCGCTCTTTGCGCTGTCGCGGAGATGCTGTATAAGCCGATCGTACTCTTCGTCGATGTTGTCGACAACCACATCTTCCCAAAAGCCGGCTAGCGAAGTGAAAAGATCCCAATTGATGACGGGTTTGGGACTCCTTCTCTTAAACTTCACGGCTTTCTCTCCTTTGCGTGAGAAGAAGAATCTTGCACGAAGGAGGCGATGGTCGGATCCGGTGTAGAACTTTGGTACAACACCGACGTCGGTCAGGCAGAACCTTCGATTGACGATGATGTGGTCAATTTCATTATGGTACTCTCCACCGGGTGACTCCCACGTCCAGCGTAGGGAGGTTGGCTTCTGAAATTGTGAGTTACCATGGATGGTCTTCGTCGTCATGATGAACTCAGACAGCCTCTCTCCCTGTTCGTTCCACTGCAGGCCGTGGGTACCGATGTGAAGTTCCTCAGGCGTTCTCCTAGGACCAATCTTGGCGTTGAAATCGCCAACGATGATCTTGTAGAATGTATGGTCTTCCCTGTAGAACTTCTCCAAGTCCATATAGAAGGCCTCGATATCCCCTTCGTCGTAGCTGGATGTTGGAGCGTAGGCGACGAAGATTGTCAAGGCTGGTATTGATCCACATCTTCTCAACCGCAAACGTCCGATTCGGGTTGGACCTATGACAACATACTGAAAATTACGATAGCTTCCTTCTCCAATCTTTTGATTAGGATCGGTCTGCACGTTATGCTGTGCATCCTCTTTGTCTCTTGCAGCATGAATTTTATGGTGCATATCAGCGTTAATGTTGCATGGAGGTAATTTTGTAATTCATAACTTCTGCAATGTGATTAGCTATTGATCGCATCGGTCATACAAGAACAAATTTCATCTGGGTTTTCTCATTGCATAGCAGACGGGGTCGGCTTGGGACAGACGCTTTCGAAACCTCGCTTCCATAAAGGCTGTTAAAGAGCGCATATTTGAGAATTCGCTCGTCGTCGTTGTAGCAAAGCCTTTGGAGCGTGACTTCCGAACTTCCGGAAATAGTTCCGCTCTTTTTGTCAAACGACACGTAAGAGTTATCTTGAACCTGGTCTCAACTTGGAGTGAGTATGCCAAGAAGTTTGGCTTAGTGATGGCGACGACATCAATCAGGCGGACATTAAAATGCTGCCGCTTGTCTGTAGAGTCCCAGAAGCCACGAGATACTATGCTAGCATCGTTTCTTGACGCAAACTACTGCCGTTGCGACTACCAGCTTGCTGACTTTCAAGATTGCAACGCCAGTCTCGGAAATACTGTCATCCATCGATATCAGCTGTTTTTCCTCCTCTAATGTAGCTTGTCGCGGATCACCGAGGAAGCATTCTCGCATGTTATTTTTCATCACACTCACCAGGTCCCGCAAATAAACGTTATAGCATTGTTCCCAAAACTTGTGCGACGTCGTTAAGCATGAGATGTGAGGTCTTCGTGGACCAGCCTCACAATCACCTGTCGTTCACACTGTTGATGAGGATGGATTTGAACTCAATCTACAGAACAGAATGCTGTTCCAGAGCTGCTGTAGATCTAGAATGCCGGGTCATTTCGTCTACGCTTTGGGTATCTAAGGTCAGGTGTAGTAGTTTGCGGGTTGATCAAAGTGCTTGACAGCTGGAACCCTTCCATTAGAAGATTTGGTCGAAATTCCGGCAAGGAGGTCACAGCTCTTAACGACGAGGGGACAACTTAAGAACACTAAAAAGGAGCCAGCGAAGGTGTGAATCTCTGCAGATTTTTTTCTGAAATTCTCCCTGAAAAACAACATACTGATCGTAAAAATTTTAACTTTGTATTTTTTTGAATATTTGGGCATCAAATAAACTGCATCTCAACACCGAAGTTATTTTTTCGAAAGTAGATAAAACACTGAAGTTTAGAATCCTAGGTTGTATTAAAGGCAGCACCTGCTCAAATCTTCGTTTTCGAGATTTTGCTGAATTTTGAAGTTTCGAGGGACCTGGAACTCATATCCAACAGTGAAACAGCCCGAAAAATACGAAAATTTCACGAAGTCTTGGAGCTGTTTCCCCTGAGACTAAGCGCTCTCTGTTTGACACTCAAGGCTCCGCCATTTGAAGCGCACACACGCTTGTACCCAGCGACCGCCGCCTGTGTGCGCTGGCGAATGCAAGGCTGCTGTATTCGCGATGTTACCGACTTCTGGTATTCCTCGCAGGTAAGTCACGATTATTTGTGATTGTTGAACCCTTGTGATGTGATAAGAGTGTGTTCTACTATTTATGATCTAACTTGGAGTCGAGGATTTCGACGGGTGCTGTCTTTAAGGAAGTACCTGATGAGCTAACTCATGAGCTATAATTGTTAGTTGTCTAGATGAGTCCCCTGGTTCAGGCAGACCATCAGCTAACAATAACCCTTCCCTAAAACAGTTTTCGTTAGAATATTGGTTTCATATTTTGTTTTGGCACATTTTTAGAACGAAGGCACCTGAAAGTTATTAGGCCCCAATTCTCCATGGCTCCAGCAGAGAAGTCCGGCAACGCAACCAGATCTGAATGTCTGAATTTAGCAAGTAATAGAGATGGGTTCCGCAAGATCGGAGCTCGTGTCGAGACGTGTATATGTGAAACTAAAATGCACATCATCTGGAAAAATATTTAGTGGCAATCACCTACAAGCGGGGCGAAGTGATATCAGTATGATGCGTCTTAAAAGTATAAATCCACTCTAATTTAACTGATGTTTCGGCTCTATTCAAGGAAAGGAGTGCATAGTTTTGGATCCTTGACATTGCAAGAGGTGCATGCCATGGCACAACATGCTTTGGTTTTACAACTTACCTAGAACCTTTTCCACTGGAAATTTTTGTTTATATTGAATGTAAATCCGCTTGATGACTTTGAACACACTTCTCACGTCCATTAACGGACCACAGCTGCACAGCTGCGGCCATCATCGGTCATCACATTGATTCCTTACCATGCATACTCGGTGTCGCCGTCAGCATGATTCAAAATCAGCCACTTAAGGTGGACATGTCACATTGTGAGCAACTATTGGAGACAGCTATTAGTTGATGAAGCACATAGAAGGTACGCTGTTCTACAGCCGAACGACCGAGCTACGGTGAGCACATTTCGAAGAAAGGAGATTTTGTTGAGGTGGCTACAAAATACTCTGGATGGCCGCATAAGCGAGCCTTGCGCAACGACCGCGCACTGCCTAACATTACGCTGTGTATTAGGTGTGAACATAAGTCCTTGCCCTTTTTTCGGATGCGTTTTTTGCACCATTTTGCCACCCCTCAGGAAGAAATCATGTACGATTCGAAAGCGCTATTCTTCCTCTACAAGAATGTTGTGAAGGCTTTTCTTAAAAAGACAGTTTGCTCAAGATTTAAGCCTGCGGAGTGGAGCAACTAGTCAATAAAAAACGGCGCAACCGACAACCACCTATCCTGTCAAAAAACTAGCCAGGTGACCTGTACTGAGTATGAAAGAGACGTATTGCTTGAAATGACTGCTCATCAGCGCTTTTCTAAGATCAAAGAAGACATACTCAGAGATTCCGGGACGGCGAACGCAGGCCGAACGCAGACCGAACACGTTTCAACAGCAGTTACACCGCGAGGTGAAAGCTTATTTTGTCGCCCCACGAGCTGCGTTCGCCCCTAGAAGGCTGTGTTTCGGGGACGATGAACTGGTTTGCATGTCTCAAACCTAAGATTGCAGCTCAATCTGGCCACAGGGCTGTGTTCGTACTGCAAACTTGGGTAAGTGGATGCTTACCCAAGCTCATCCAAAAATATTAATTATTGCACTGGGCCACGGTTTTACCCGAGCCTTGTCCAGCCTGAGTCCCGCTGGGTTCCCCTTGTCTCCTCCGGGGCGGAGACACGACCAAACTTTGATGCGCAACCAGCGGCTTATGTACACTTCTCAGGGGGCGTGTCGCCACGTGGCAAGGAGCAGGCAGAACACAGGTTGAACTGCACCACAGTTCATCGGACAAAAACGCAGCCGAAAACGGGGTTTGCTGCTATTGGCAGACGGAATGCAGCAGTTTTTCCTCTTGCAGCAATGTCTGCCTTCCATTTCTTGGGGGTGGCTTGCCAGGTTGTGCTGCGTTTGCCTTATTCATTTATCTGAGTATTTGGTCTAGATGACACCAACCACTTCGACCAAAGAAATTTCCAACACGAAGAACCAGGAATTGCTCCAAAAGAATGGCATGGTCTAGATGGACATCATACTTTGCAAATCCACCAAATAACTGAAGTACTTTTGCTGAAAGAACCCAGTCGCGAGGGCCCAGTCATCCTGCCCCGTGGTGACATCAGACCCCACTTTCTGAAAATTGTCAAACTGCCGCTACCACAGCTCTACTGAAGACGTTTTCTATGCGTTTATATTCTACTGAGTTGACACGTTCAAACATGACAGTTGACATGGGATGCTTTCTGCTCCCTACCGGATACGAGGAGGTAATTAGGGTTTTCCCGAATTGGCGTTTTTCTTCTTAAGGCCAAAAATTGAATAATTCAACAGCACTGTGAAAGCGCTTGATGAAAGCAATGTAGAGGAAGAAAAGCGCTTTCTGAAAATATATTGCATATCAATGGTAATGAAAAATGGCGATGGAGAGAATCGTAACTGAAAAAAGAGCAAAGACTTATGTTAACACCTAATAATAACGTGCATGACTCTCAGGCTGCAAACTCGGTGCTCACTTCAAGACCTCCTGGTACGCGACCAAATTCGCTTTACGAAAATCAATGCACTGGTCTTTCAGATGTTCTGATAACACCGCCATACTGGTAGCGCCCAGGTCATCTGACTAGAAGTTCTCCCATGCGTCTGCGGCTTCAGCCAATACTGCTGCTCGTCCCCCTTTGAGGACTTCTTTTATCGCTTCTTTGCAACATTTTGCAAGTTCGAACGTAAGCAGCTAGTTGGCTGCTGCTTTCTTGGTACCACGCTGGTGCACTGGCTAAAACGGTAAGGCAGTAACCTCATGATGGTTTCGGAATCCATGCCTTTCTCTCCACTGCTGCGGAGATGTTGAATGAGCCGACCGTTCTATCCGTCGATGGTTTGACAACAACATCTTTCCAAAAGCCGGCTAACAAGGTGAGGTGATCTCAATTGATGATTTTGGACTCCTACACTTTGTGGGCTTGCCTAGTTTGGGCGAGGAAAAGGAACTTGCGCAAAATGAAAAATCCTGTTCTTCTGCGCAACAGCAACATCGCTCAGGCGACCTTCAACTTATGCGGTCAATTTCGTTATGGTACTGTTCATCGCGCGATGTGCACATCCTGTGTGGGGAGGTTGGTTCCTGAAATTGTGAGGTGACATGGATTCTCGTAATGATGAACTCACAGAGACACCTCTTTTTCCTTGCTTGTTCCAGGTTCTGATGTGAAGTTGCTCAGGCAAAGGACAATTTTGGCTATTTGGATGCCAGCGATGACTCTACAGAACGCATTGCATTCTCTGTAGAACGTCCGCAAGCCCATGTAAGAGCAGTCGATCTCTTCTTCGCATTCGTTCGATCAACGTCACTCTCCGGTGGATAGATTGCACGCTCACTCTGGTGTTACATATTATAGTGGTAAGAAAGTTTTTGGCCGATTAAGACTTTCTTTCTGCTTCATTTTATTACTCAGAATGCAGTGGAGTTTGCTCCACAATAGAATAACCATAGTTAGTCATTGCATTGTCCCACCCAATGGGCTGACCCGTTCTCCTTCTCCCAGAAATGGAGAAGGTGGGATACAAGGAAATCAACCGCCCTTTCAACATCGTCAACTTTGGTGAATTTCTCCTTAGCTTGGAATGCCTTGAAGGAGCAAAATAAGTGTCAATCGGAAAGGGCGACGTCAGCAGAATAGGGTGGGTGGGGAACCGTGACCCAGCTCGGCTCCTCCAATTTTTCAATGAACTCATCAGCTAAATTGGGCCTAGCGTCATCATGGCGTAGGTGTACAAGAAACTCGTCTCGGCTGTTTTTCTCGAACAGCAGACTTCCTGGACCTGCTTGGCGTAAGTGTTGCCGGTGACTGTGTGGGTTTGCAGCTCGTAATACAACATTCCTCGCGAATTCAAGAAGTAGCAAAAGAAACACTTGTTTGGGTGGGGGTGGATCTTGGCGGATCTCCACCTCGACGGAACCACACGGCACGATGCGTGTTAGAATCGTAGAGGACCCAACTCTCATCTCCACTCATCAGATACACTCCGGAAACTCCTTTCGATGTGGGCATGGGTAGAGCAGGAGAAACTGATTATGGCTCGAAGGACCTCTTGTGGTTCTGACGTCGTGATTAAAATTAGAGAAGGCAATTCGGCTACATATGCCTATTATGGAGAAGCTCCGAGTTTGTCTACAACTTTTTAACAGTAGATCATGACAATAATCAGAAATTTCGAATCAACAATCAAAAGTTCTGGAACTTCCGAAAAAATCGACCTAAGACTTTCTTACCATCCTAATAGATCTGTAACTCTGTAAGCCTCCGGAATTTATCATTTTGATGGCTGGGAACGAAGAACACGCCAGCTAATGGAGATGTGATACAGTCTACAGTTCAGAAAGAGTGTTGGAAGCAATGAGAGCGACAAGAGCACAAAATGTCGGGTACTATGCAGAAATAATTCCAGGAATGCTGTTTGGTTGCGTGGATAACGAAGCTGCTGTTGTGTACGCTGAAGTTCTTCGGGAGAGGATTCCAACGGAAAGTTAGATGAGCGCCCTAGAAGTGGACGATGGACAGGCCCTGAGATGCGAGTCGATTCAGACAATAGACCCCCTGTCTATTATCTGAATCGACTCGCATCTCAGGGCAGGAACGAGGAAGCCTTTGCTTACCGAGTAGCCTCCTTTCCGCGGCCTGCAGACGCGCTACCTATGTATCTCTCTCCATTGTCGTTCAGGCACCTACTGGAGGATCGCCGGTCCTAGTGTCTGAGGTGGGAGTATAAACATAAAGGAGAGGGTTGGTTTCAGACACAAATGGAAAGGATTGAAAAGATGAAGGGAAACACGTACTGTACGCCTTGTTCATACAAGTAGGAAAGTGAGAGGAAAGTGACGCTATCGCATCCTCCTCCACCTCCTCAAACACAGAAGTGAACCCGTCTTGTGGCGTTTTCTAAACTTGGATCACCGACGTAACACAGCATTTGTCCAATTTTCTGGTGATTCGTCACTTTTGGGCCCCACACACCTTTATTACAGTGGTGGTACCACCGATTTGGTCCCGTATCCCCACACTTTTTTGGCTCCGCCGCACCCTCCTCTCAGTGATGGATCTTCTGCTATAGTTTCCTAAGTTTTGGACGTCAGTGTGCTCTCGAAATAGTGATAGACCCACTGCTCTGCACTTTCTTATACAGTAGAGCTCCTCTTCACTTTCTGAACCCCACCACATCTGTCACCTCGCTTTTATATGATCTCATAATCATCATCACTGAGCAATCAGGGAGTTTCGTTTCACACACACGCATGACAGGCACACTAAGCGCTTCGTTAAATATAAGTCATGATTGTTGTGGGCAATTTCAACGAGATGTTGCTTGGTTGCTTTGATTCTTTCAACGAAAGTGTCCAAATTTGCGCACGTTCTAGCAATTCTGAGAATTTCGGTGTAAACGATAGAACTCTTAGTAGCAGTTGACATTTTCGTAGTGATATGGGGTAGTTTCTTTACCGAAAAACAAAAATCATCTGTATTGTTGACTATGCCATTATTGATTATTCCAAATTCCATGTTGTGTTTCAGATAGTTGCAGTGATAATTGGTTTTTTGTGTAGATTCAAATGCTAGAACGTATTTGCAAATTTCAAAGAGCATTTTTTCCATAGTGATGCTGCTTAGATTGTGTAAATCCCTCGGTAAATCATCAATATATTGGAAAGGTGTGATCTCATGAATGCTGGTATTGTTTTTGATGTTTATACGGGTGTATTGATATTCCAAATAGTAGAGAGTAAGATCAGTTAGCAAGAGGCTTATGCTAATTCCCTGTGGCACTCCCACTATTCTTCTTAATTACGTAGTCCCCAAATTCACAAAAGCTGTTATCAAGAGTGCAGTGCACTAAAAGCAAAGCGTCTTGCATTGTGCAAGTTTTATATTTTGGTTTTTCGGTCTGTGTAAAAAAAACACGTGTGTGCCCGTTGTGAGCTATGTATTTTTTACTGGAATTTTTAAAGCATATTAGTAATGCCTTCTTCAAATTTTTGAAAACGTCATTACGGTGTAAGCTTGTAAACACATTAGTAAAACCTGAGTAAAATTGAGTTTGTGGGTTTTTTGATGCCTGATGTTTTTCACTGATGTTAATGTTATCAACACGCCAACACGTTTTCAATGAATATTGAAAACGTGTTGGCGTGTTTGTATCCCTTTGATATAATTTTGGAAATGTTTTTTGATGAATGTGAAAAATTTGGTCAACTCTAGTGCAGTTGGTTTGACACTGCTTGTGAAAGCCCCGGTTATAAATCTCAGTTTAACGGGGTTCTTATGAACTCAGGGTTACCATAAATGAGTGGTATATTGGGACTCTAGAGTGGAACAAGTTTGTTTGACACCAAAAAACGGTCGTGTCGTTCAAGGATCTGAACTAGGGTTTCATCTAGGTAGTTCACGAAGGTGTTTTTTAATGATGACATTGTAACATTATCGCTGCTAGTTTGGATACCCATTTCTTTAACAAGGGCTTCCGAGTAAAATTTTCCGCAGATGATGCTGTAGTTATTGCTAGCTTTATCCACCGGATAGAGAATGAAGGACTTTTCAAGTTCATTGATCTGAGAACATTTGTCGGTGCACTTTAGACTTTTGTCGGAAAGATGGGTTTTGAACCTCTTCAGAAGGACTGGTGTGATAATTTCTTCAATTTATTCGATATGTGCTAGTATGAGGGGGTATTTCTTTGTTATTTCCTCAAGGAATTTTTGTATCACTCCATCAATCCCAGAAAGTATAATATAAATGTTCTATCTATACATTTTGATGGCCGGTATTTCATTCCTTCGGAGAGCAAACTTTGTATAGGTCAGGTCACCAGATAGTAATGGTCAGGTCACCAGATATATTTTGGTATTGACATTAAGATTATACTGATTAGATCTGCAGTGGTTATGTCTTTGAGTGTGGATGTATAATTAAAAATTTTCGTAGATATCGGTGGGTCATACGTGTACGCTACACGGGAAGGGATAATAAAACAACTTTTGAGCTAGCAGTTTTTACGTTCTTTAATTTCTCTACTATTGAATATCTTGTTTAAATTAAGACTTCTAATGATGCTCGCTCCGCTCGCACACTGCATATTGAAAGCAAACACGAAGGTGTAAATGGATCGATAAAATCTGTACCCTTCCTCGCAGTTCTATCACTCTCCTGAGAAGCCCTTGATCCCGTAGGTGGTAGCTTTCCCCCATGTGAACGAAGTTAGTGGCCCTGAAGAATTGAGCGTAACCAATGCAGCACAAATGTTATCTTGAAAATATTAAGGCTCAACTTTTGGACGCCGGCGCACCCCTATCATAGCAGTGGACCCGTCTCCCCACTTTGGGCGCCGGTGCACCCTTATCACAGCAGTGGACCCGTCTCCCCCCACTTTGGGGGCCAGCGCACCCTTATCACAGCAGTGGACCCGTCTCCCCCACTTTGGGCACCGACGCACCCTTATCACAGCAGTGGACCCGTCTCCCCCCACTTTAAGCGCCGGGGCACCTTTATCACAGCAGTGGACCTGTCTACCCACACTTTGGGCGCCGATGCACCCTTATCATAGCAGTGGACCCGTCTCCCCACTTTGGGCGCCGGTGCACCCTTATCACAGCAGTGGACCCGTCTCCCCCCACTTTGGGGGCCAGCGCACCCTTATCACAGCAGTGGACCCGTTTCCCCCACTTTGGGCACCGACGCACCCTTATCACAGCAGTGGACCCGTTTCCCCCCACTTTAAGCGCCGGGGCACCTTTATCACAGCAGTGGACCTGTCTACCCACACTTTGGGCGCCGATGCACCCTTATCATAGCAGTGGACCCGTCTACCCACACTTTGGGCGCCGGTGCACCCTTATCACAGCAGTGGACCCATCTCCCCCCACTTTGGGCACCGGTGCACCCTTATCACAGCAGTGGACCCGTCTCTCCCACTTTGGGGGCCAGCGCACCCTTATCACAACAGTGGACCCGTCTCCCCCAACTTTGGGCGCCGGCGCACCCTTCATGTAACGGTGGAGTGGTCGGCATTACTCTAAGCCACGCCCTCGAATTTCGTTCTATATATATATATATATATATATATATATATATACACATACACACACACACACACACGTGACGCACAAAGTAAGCCCGTTATTATAAGTCATGATGATTGCAGTGATCGAAAAGGTTTTTACTTCTTTGTTGGGATTCAGAATTTTGTTGGGATTCAGAATTCTGTGCGGATTTGAAATGAGGTGTGCAAAGAAGGCATAGCAGGTAATGTTTTGTTTTTGTGGTAATTTCATCAAGGAAGCCACTTGAGCAGCACGTTGATATGATTTGTTTGATTGTTTTCTTTCGTAATTTATATAAGTATTGGCGTACGCTGTGAAAACTTGGGTGGATTTGCATGAACTAAGTGAATTCGTGGATATCATTTGTGGATGGTTTTCGTTCTTTGTGATTTCTAATATAACAACGAGTATGTCGCTAATAGCGACTAGCAATAATCTTCCATGAAAACGGCCAGAAAACATTTCTTTCTCATGAGTTTCTTTGTTGAAATTTTATCATAGATCTGACCTAGCGATTGCAGGGCAATGCTGACATTCCGCGCCAACATCGCATTCTCGCGACGACTGTATATAAGAATCAGTACTATCTCGAGGGACAGAATGGAAAGAAACCGAGCCCCACGTCGTCCCATTACGCAATAACTCACGTCAGAAGCCTACGTCGTCGTCCCATTCACTTGACTGTGCAACAGATTATTATTCAATAGTTTGCTGGTAATTCTTCTGTATATAGCTATGCCAATATCCCAATAAACTACTTCATCTCGTTTCAAGACCCGCGTGGCAGGTAGAGAGAGGTCAGCTAAGCTACAATACGTCACAATATTTTTTGGTGCATCGCAACATTGAAAGAACTCAGGTCGCTTGTTCAATAATTCGCTTCTGCATGCACAAGATTGCCAGTGTGCCTCCGGTTTTGCAATAATCTTGACATCATTCCCTTTACTCCATCTGAACTTTTGGAGCAATACCAAATTTTCCTCCCATACCCTTTTTGGTATCCACAATAATTGCATCAATACTTCTCTATCATTCTTACTCCGTGGGAAAACATGGCATCACAGCTAGGTTCTCAGAAGCGCCTTCTGACCATGTTCACCAATAAACTAGATCACATAGTTTCTAAGCTTAAAGAGGAGAAACTTGAGACAATACCCTTCGACCCCACAATTCCCCAAGAACTTAGGCAAGAAAATATGGCCCAGATAGATGAAGGAATTAGTGTCATCGAAACATCAATATTGAAACTGGAAAAAACCCTTCATGACTTTGCTTCAATGGTGGACCTCTTAGAGAAGCCGTCAAGAGCATGAAGACTTCGAAACTTATGCGTGCAAAGCTGAAACAATTCATTTAATAGCCTTCGATTACGTCATCCTGCTGCCAGCACGACACCGAGCGATGAGTTCATGTGCAAACTCAGACCCAATGACTTCACTACAACAGTTTGCACTGAATGAAGCAATAAATAGTCAACAAAGGCCGGTGATTCACCCAAAATCGCGCGCGCTAGAACTTCCTACAATACCCATACCCTCCTTCAGCGGCAAAACATGGGACTGGGACAACTTTTGGGAACTATTTAACAATAACGTTCACTCTCAGGATCTTCCAGAGATCCTCAAATTCAACTACTTACTTTCCCCACTGAAGGGCGAAACTCGCGAATCCGTCCGCAACTTTCAAGTCACCATGGAAAACTACTCCAAACCAGTACAATTTCTTTGTTCCAAGTACAGTAACAGGGAAATTCTTATTAACTTATTGATCGGAAAGCTAGAGTCTTGTTCTCTGCGAAGTCCATCCGTCAATGATCAGCGTTCTCTTTTGCAGTTGCAGGTCAGTATTTCTCAATTGGTTGAAAAAGCGGAACAGGTTGACAGTTTGTGGCTTATTCGGAGAATTCTTTCCAAATTCTCAGAATCAATAAAAAGGAGGGTAATCTCTCGAAAACAAGGATTTTCTGCTAGCACCCCATTCACAATGCAGACATTCTTCAGCTTCTTGGAAGAGATTTTGTCAACGGAAGAAATTATTGCATTCTTTCGCGAACCAAGCCTTGCTTCACAACAATCACGGAGTTCAGTGGAAACGAAACCTTTTCAAGGCACATCAATAACATGCATGTACTGCAGAGGAAATCATTCTTCCTTTTGCCTTTAAGGCCTTAAAGGCAGCACTCACGGAAATTTTTGGGTTGAAGATTTCGCGCTATATGGGGGTTTTCAGGGACGAGGATCTCATTGACAACGATGAAGTAGCGTGAAACACGCGAAAAACACAGAAAATGATGGCTGTATTCCATGTATGTCCACAGCGCGGACGAGTGTTCCGTGATGGGACCCTGCAAATGGTACGAATTTCATAAACAAGCCCCCGCTGAACCACATGCGCACACCTTGTCAACGGCGTTAGTTGGCGCGACGGAACCCTAATGTCCAGAGCGGCAGATGTGTCCAAGGCAGTATCTTCACAGGTAGGTGGCCATTCAAGGTGTTCAACTTACTGTTGCGATTGTAGAGCTGCCGGCTACCTGGTGAGCGACTCATTCCAGAAGTGAAGATTTCCGTGAGTGCTGCCTTCAAGTATGCGTCTTCTCAGGAACGCTCCTTGTATTTATGCCAAAATCAACTTTGTTTGATTTGTGCATCAGCCAAGCATAAGACCAGGGACTGTAAGCGACGTCTATTTTTGAAATGCAATGGTGCTCACCACACCTTTTGCTGCTTTAAAACAGAATGCAAAAGAAATCCACATCTCTTGTCGCTTCCCTCCATCCCAATGTTCAATTTAAGTGGAAAATGTTCACTTTCACCCACACCTCGCTCACTCTCCCACCTATTCCTCTACTCAATACACCTTTCCTAACCAATACCCTACGTACAGCAATATGGAAACAAGGTGCGACGCCGGCCTTGAGGTGCAGAAATTCCAGTAGCGCGCGTTCTCTCGATTGTACTGTCGTGGAAGATTGCTCTTGTCTTCCAGCCGAGATTCATGTTAATTGCAAGTGGAAAGACTTTCTGGTTGGCCCTTGGGTCAATAATCTCAAAAACCAACTCTCGGCAGTTTTTCCGCATCTCAGCTTTCATTACAATAACTCTCAAGTACAAGCTCGAATAAGCAGTATGGCAACATCCGAAATCATCATGACGCTACAGGATAATGTGGAGAGCCAGATCACAGTGGACGAGGCGATATGTAAAGTCGAAGCTACGCCTCTTGTGGGGTGTTATAACTGCGCGAAAGGGGCCACCACCCAAGCCATATGCCGCTCCACAACTAACAATATTCAAGCCGAAGTAATCTGCGGCTCACACAGCTTCTTCCCTGCAATACCACTGGAATAGCCTCGACTTTACGATTCAGTTTGTCCATGACTCGCGCTTACTTTGATTGTTCAGTATCTTGCGGTCAAGTGGTAACCATGTTCGAAGTCGGGAGCATCCTCCAGTTCACGATTAATAGCCAAGGAACAATAGAACAATGACTGAGAGGAGAGTCAGCAGAACAATTTACAATTCAATGGCCAGATTTTCCACACATTTTTTCGGTGTTCTTCCAATGGTACAAAACTCTGATAATAGCACTAATTAGTCTCCCTCTACTCCTCGGCATCACCTATGTACTTCTTTGGGCTTATGATTTTCTGGATATTCAAAATATTGGCAAAAATACCTTTCGAAACTTCAAGATGGATTTTTCTTGGTACATGCTCACTGTTCTCAAGATTGTCACTCATAAAACATAACAAGCAGCATTAGGTTTTGGTGAGAACATCCATAGCATAGTGAAATAGAAGACCAGCTAACACTAGTATAACCCCATCAAAAGTGACCCTATTGATGAGGGATCCCTGCAGTATAAATAACAAAAAAAGGGGGATTAACGTAACAACTGATTTTTGATTCTCGAAGAATGAACAATTGAACAATAAATTCTGATTCTTACCTCATTTGATGGGAGTTCTGATCCATTTTTGGGGTGCAGTAGCATATAGTTGATGTTTAGGACATTATCGCTTTTATAAAGAATGGTAGCGTATTGATTTTCGTTTTGCAGACGGTTAGGTCTCGTCAGTTTCTCTAACCTTCCATCATATGAAAAAGCGCAAAGACGGTGATGGAGGGCGGATGCGCAGATTTGCGACGAGTACCGATTAGTGGATAACGCGAAAGGAGAATGTGCAGACAGCGCCTTAGGCTGGATCCTCGCGAGACCTGCGATTTCATGGCCGCCCCATACTCAGACAATAGGTGCGGCCGGCCCGCTCGACCATCGCGGCCGAGCGGCTAGGCGGCGGACCACGATTCGAGGTGTGCTTCTTTAGCGGCCGAGCGGCCGGCGTTCGTTCGCGCTGGGGTCCTGGAGCGACCGGCGGGTCGGCCATGTCTCATGACGTGGCACTTTATCTGCCGGGCGGACTTTCACATAGATATGCAAGTAGATGCGAGATTTTGGTATTTTTGGAGCAAAAATGTGGGGAGACTTGGGAAATTGTTTTGCTTATTGTTTGTTTAATGAAATTACATGTTTAATAGCCCTAAGTACCAAGTCACTGTGATTTCATTTGGGTGTGAACGCTTTCACATGTGTGGTGATGGATGGGCGGGACAAAAATAGTGTTTGGTATCAAGAAAAAACAATCAGTGCTTGGTTTCGAGTAAAATAAATATTTTCTCCACTTCTCATCCAGTACAAATTTCGCGCCAAATGTAAAATTATAGGGCAGAGAATACCGTAACCGCAACACTCTGCGATTGTGAAATCAGCATGCGATAATTGAATATTCCACCTCTTAAGTGCCACCTTTTCAGTAGTTTCAGTTTCTTCTTCTATCTTAAGGTGTCCATTATTTTCTATAACGCTGTATTTTGAACACGTACACCCGAAGTCGTGTATTGTTTGCTATGATTTTTTGGATGTTCGCCATGTTCTGAAACTTTTAGGTCTTGCGATGCCGATTTCTTCGTCATTGTCATTTAATGGACTTCCAGCACCAAGGTTACCACAGATAGGCATACGGGCTTACGGAGGTAGGTGAAGTTATTTATGCAAATTTATGATTGTAGGGCAGTTAAAAGAATTTTTCTGAAAATGTAATGTGCATAAAGAGATTGGTTCATTTACTTGTTTATTTCCGCTCTTCTTCATCTTTCTCCTTTTGCTATTGGTATTCTGTGGCCGTTCCCATCGTTTTGCACGGCCGACCGAAAGACGCAAGGGTGATAAGGAATATCCAAAACGAAATCTTGGGACGCGTGGGATGGTCCAATGTGACCCCTGCTTGCAGTGGTAGTAGAGCAGCAGTGGTTGTGAACTTATTTGGCGATTCTTTAGCTGCTGTAGAAGAAGAACTACGGCAAATACATGAGAGAGTACATGAGCGACGAATTCCTGCCCTTCAACAACGAAACGAAGTAAACTTAAGCAGCAGGAGAGATAACATTGAGGAAATAGGTTCTTTGTACTGGGTTAACTTGCACAAATCAATTCTGTAGATGAGTTATCTAGATTTCCTTTCGACGATTCCGATGTGGACGGAAATGGGCCTAACAATTCGCATTATCGTCATCTACGAGACGTCCCAAGCACTAGTAGTCATCTAAGAGAAGATGCCGCAAGCATGAGTTAGTCATATTACACTGAATCTTGATCTGTACCAACAACGACAAACTTACCCAGGTGTCCAGGACCGTATCATGTATTACGCCATGTATATCCAACATTTTGGGATTTCTTCTGAGGAACTTCTGCGTATGGAGGAACTGATGAAGGTTCTTTATGGAACTTCTCCCCCTGTTTCGGTAAGACTGCACCCACTGTGAACTTGGGTTTGAGTCACTATGGGACAAAGGCGGGTAGGTGTGTCTGCGGTCATTTCAGTCAAAACCTTTCCAGCACTTGACGATCGACACGTACGAATTCACGAACGATTTTACTATTCATGCACATGAAAACATGAATGTGAGTGGAAACGAGTGGGCATCGAACGGCAGGAACTTACCTCCCAAATTTGCTTCATGAAGACCCACAACCTGTAAACAGTGGTGCAGGAATGTTTGGTCCAGTCTTTGATGTGATGTAGATTGGTGTTTAGTATCACGAAGACGTGGAAAAATTCTATAAGGACATCTTACTTGCGTACGACAAGGAGCGATACTATTACTGGGCTTCATGCACCGAAGCAATGGACGAGTCTACGGATGCCTGTTTCAATCGCGGCTGCAGTATTTACGGGTTGGAGCTGGCGTTGTGCGGCTCCTTGCGAACATCACATTTTTTTTGTAAAATTGTTCAGGCAAAACATCAAAAGAGCGAAGCGAATGCGAAGGGTGGAAATTAATGTAATAAACATAATCCCACAGATATGTTATGTCTTGGCTGGGAACGTGGAGGAAATAATTCGAATGCATGCGTATCTTCATAAGCACAGGGTAAGTAGCTAATGTGCATGTTGTTTGTTGCTAGATTGTTGTTGTACAATAGTATTTTTATAGGGCAAGCCAAATGATGACCGAAGCGACATTAGGTTGTTTGATGGTTACTACGAGAACATAGAATCCCCTTCTCATTTTTATGGAAAACGACTAAAAATTTTGCTTTCCTTATCCATCGATGGTTTCAAACCACGCCGATTATCGAGGTAGAGTCTTTTTGGCCGCCTCATTCTACATTCATATTATCCCATACAAGTATTGGTTAGTTTGCCTTTATCGGTTCATCCTTCAGTATAGTGAATAACACAGCAGAGAGGTAGTTGTGCGCCTGCCTCAACTAACGCCTGTGTTCTGATTAGCAAGCTATTTTGGACTCACCCACAGCATGTTGTCCTCGCATGAAGACAACATCTACGTGTGGTTGATGCAAGAAACGAGTTAACAGCCAATGCCTTGCTCTGACATCCCGCTGTTAAGTGGGCACGGTTAAAAAAGAACCCTCGGGAACCAGATCTCGTGAGGGCCCCTGTATTAGGCCAGGGTGCTGTCGAGCCGTGCTGGGAATTTTTTCTAATGGACTAGCCACTGAGAGAAGGCGTCTATGTGAAATTCGTCTTCTTGGACGTGTTTTCCGCCCAAGGCGGGGGTGGGGACCACTTCTCGCATGGCCACGACAGAATTGAAAAAACGAATTTTCCCAATTTTTTTTACTGAACTTTTGCTTCGACATGTTATTTGGCTGAGCCGGTACGGGCCAAGCAAATTAGGTTTCGTGCATTATGGGGTGTGGGTCATGATGAGGCAAAATAGGGCGGCGTCTTCCCGCCCTTCGGCGTCGACTCGTCCCCACTCACATTCAAATTTGCATGGGCAGCTACGGTGAAATCGCGGGCGAATTAGTGCGAGTAGGTCCTGAAGGGCGGGGCGAGGGTTCGAGAACCAATCGCAGACACACTACCCTCCCATTTTTGCCTCAACATGAACCACACCCGGCATTATGCGTACGGGAAGAAAGGCGAGAAAGACGAAGTTCACAATCCTCGCGTTTGAATTGGCAATATGACTAATATAACTGCAAAGGTTACATCCAGAAAAGAAGTCTAGCCACTCTATCTACGTGTGGATGGTCTGCCTCAGTCTGAGGCCAATAGCTACTACAAGTCAATCATAGCGGGAACTATACATACTCGTACCAAACCAACGGAACGAATGATAGAAACTTCGTTCAGCAGGTTAGCTTTCGAAACAACGTCTCCAGACCTAGTTCAAACAATACTAATCTAGGCTAGAATCTGAGCTGCGCTGCCTACGTAATGTGCTCCTTGAAGCTGATGTAAGTGGAACCTTGTGGAGGCTTGAAGTAATCCTCTACCGCGGAGTAGCCGATTTGGCGGTGAGAGCAAATGTAAAGACTGAGGCGAATCCTAGGTGCAGTTGTGTATTCAAGGCTCAACAAATCCTGTTCGTGATACCACGGTGGAATGCAGAGCACGGATGTTCAAAATGCCTCTTCAAATGCATTCGCATTCAGAATCAACGCTGCCGTATAGCGCAAAGTGAATCAGACTATATGGAATGCTGGAGCACGGGATTCCAAGTCAGTTTTTCAAAATCTGACTTATAATTATCCCATTTTAAATATTCAGAACTAACGCCAATAAGGAGACTCATACTCCCGATAGACATTCTCTCAGATGCACTGTATGTTCGGAAGTATAACGAAGGATAGAAAACGTGGTACTCTCAAAAACCATTTTAGCATCATCACCCTTACAAAATCATTATGTCTTCAGACCTGTTCAGTTCAAACTCCAAATATCCGGAATTGAGAGTAGGTAGAGAACATCTCGACGACGTCAACGCTGCCGTATAGCGCAAAGTGAATCAGACTATATGGAATGCTGGAGCACGGGATTCCAAGTCAGTTTTTCAAAATCTGACTTATAATTATCCCATTTTAAATATTCAGAACTAACGCCAATAAGGAGACTCATACTCCCGATAGACATTCTCTCAGATGCACTGTATGTTCGGAAGTATAACGAAGGATAGAAAACGTGGTACTCTCAAAAACCATTTTAGCATCATCACCCTTACAAAATCATTATGTCTTCAGACCTGTTCAGTTCAAACTCCAAATATCCGGAATTGAGAGTAGGTAGAGAACATCTCGACGACGTCAAACACTGCTTAGTGGGAGTTTCCTCCCATACGTGCTCTAACTGTGCAGCACTATCGTTGGACGATATACCATCATGCTCAGCATCAGAAATTGATGCGGTATGCCTACTGCAGCTACATAACGTTTCTTGCTCTCATTTCATGCATTTGTTCAGTTGGCCTCTGTGCTTTTTCCCCTCTGCGCCTCTGTTGGGATCATCCCCTCTCCTATTGCCGCAGCTTCACTGGCTGGTTACTGGTTGTGTGTAACAATCATCTCAAGGTCTCGATTGTAGACCTCAACATTGATAGAAAACGCAAAGGAGATAGCAAGATTAGTCGAAGAGATTTGGATCATGTCCGCACCAGAGATATTCACTATGAAATGTCAAGTGAGTTGGAGTGAGTCAAGGCCACAAACATGAGGATGACGTTGGTTTTCTTTAAATGTTTTTCGAACATGCAATGAAGGAGGAAATAACGAAATATGGTTCAGCTTACAATGGTCATCGTGTTTTTTGAAAGCCATCATCGTCGCCTACAAATTGGAATTAATCAATCAACATCGAATAGTGCATCCAAAATGATAGAGAAGTAATTAGCCTCTCGTGGAACTTTGCCGAACCACAATATTTTTCCGTTTAGATATTTACTTTTGAAGAGAATTAGGACACTTTTCGACCACCAAGGTTCTGATGGGAATGCGATCATGTTAGCAATGAAGGAACTGATTGACAACAAACATAAAAAGCGGTGAGCTTCGGCAGTTCTCGAAAGGGGAAGTGTGCATACTGGATGTACTTTTTCAGATTCCCGGTAGAAATCTCGATCAATGATTCCGTTTATATTCCTAAAAACAGTAGAATAAGTTTCGCTGATCTTCGAGATATCGAGAAGGCTAGGATTTCGCGTTCACGAGAGGAACCTTAGTACGTGTATCTACACCTAAGGGGCAATTTATGCTAGCTGCGTGCGTCAGTCGCGCGTCCATTTGAGAGGGATTTTCCATGAAGACCGGTCAACACGGCATGTACATCCTCAATGAAAAGAGCGCGAGGCCGTAAACGCGTGCGTTTGAGCTGCGACTGCGATGCGAGTGCGCCCTATTCTTCATCATATAGACGCACGCGCGTCAGTCGCACGCATCCAGTATAAATTGCCTTTAATGTAAGCTTATACGTCACATTTCTTTCTTCATTCTATTTGTTGATATTCCAGCTGCAGAGTGGTGTTACAGGGAAAGATTTTTTCATCGCGTGTGTAATGGAAGAAGCACACGTCAGGACCTCATCTGTTTTGTTAGAGACGACGGATTAGAAGCTTATGGCTCTATAGTGTTAATCATGTTTGATCGTCGAAATAAACTGCTAAGGATTTTGCTAGAAGAGTACAAATCAACTGATCCGTTTGCACACCTTGACGACATAGTGAACCACTTCCCTCACCCATGTAGACGAATTGCTCCACAAACTTATAATGATTTCTAGTTTTTTTTTCTACATAAAATGGATCTCAGAAAGTAGAGCAATTTAAGTTATGCATCATCCTCCCGTTGTCTACACTCCTGTTACAAGCCGAGTACCTCGTCACAGGCAATTCTTCACCAGTGTTAGGGCACCTCTGCAAGCGGTACCTTCCCTGAATCTGTGAGTAGCGTTATTTCTTACTAGAAAAAACTGGGTGAAAGTTGTAGTCTTCAACCTATTACAGGAGTCATCCATTTTATCCTGAACCGGTGGAGGAAGAATATATAATATTATCCAATGAAACTGTGATTCAGGCTCAGCAAGAAGTACCAGTCAGTAAGCGTGGAATTAAGCATTATGGATAGAAGTGAATTGAAATACATTTTTAACTATTAGGGAGTATTCACGAACGACCTGAGTCCAACTTCCATGAGGAGTCGCCACGACAATCGGAAAGACCTGCGCAGTCGTTGCACGAATGCATCGTTGACGGTACACTCCACATGGACCGGTCAGCAAAATTCATATTTGACCAGAAACAACGAAGGACTTTCAATCAAGCAACGTACAGTGTAAGAATTTATCTTTTATTTATTTATTTTTCTTAAATATTATTCCTTACTAGATGACGTACCTCAGCTGGCTGCCCCACCCCACTTTCTAGCGGTCCGTGGGGGCGCTAGTAAAAAAGAACCGAGCCGTGATTACAAGATCATATTAAAGGGCTGATACGTTAATGAACAAGTAAGCAGCTGTGGGAGGAAAGCGCACCAATTAGGGTGGAGGCCGTAGAGTTATTTCCCGCTCCCACCTGCACCCAATTCTCGCGAAATATTTGTGTGTGTGTGTGTGTGTGTGTGTGTGTGTGTGTGTGTGTGTGTGTGTGTGTGTGTGTGTGTGTGTGTGTGTGTGTGTGTGTGTGTGTGTGAAACGGAATTCAGTGGTGTGGCTTAAGTTACAGTGCTGAACCATATAGAGTCCGGTGACCTCTGAAGGGTGCGCCGGCGGCCAGCAAGGTGGAGAAAACCAGGAGAAGGATCGAGCGGTGTGATAGGGGTGTGCCGGCGTCCAAAAGTGGGGAAACGCCTGGAGTCGGGTCCAAGAGTGTGGTAAGGGTGCGTCGGCGTCTAAAAGTGGGGGAAACACCCGGAGTCGGGTCTAAGGGTTTGATAAGGGTGCGCCGGCGTCCAAAAGTTGGCAAACGCCTGGAGTCGGGTCCAAGGGTGTGATAAGGGTGTGCCGGCGTCCAAAAGTTGGGAAAACCTGGGGTCGGGTCCACGGTGTGATAAGGTGTGCCGGCTTCAACAAGTAATAGGAATTCGCTAGGCGGGTTGATTTCTGCATAAGGGGTACGCTTACCCTGTATCGGCGGACCCTCCTACCTGAATCACCCAGATGTACATTGTTTCCTTCCGTATCCGTGTTGTTCTCTTCCCATTCCGTTTTTGTCTTATCACTTGAATCACCACAACAACCAGCTGAGTCTAATTCATTTCAAGATAACATTTGCAATGAATATGTTAAACTCAATTGTTCACAGCCGCTAACTTCGCTCAAATGGGTGGGCATAACTTCGTTTATATGGGGAAAAGCCACCACCTACGGAATCAAGGACTTCTCAGGATAGCGATAGAACTGCGTGGTTGAAAACCACGGAAACTTTCACCAAGTCTCTTCTAGGTGACCCACTATCTATTTTTATTGGTTTTTGAAAGGGAAATACGGCGGTTTAAAACTTTACGCCCACCCTTGAAAATGACGGTTACCGAGGATAGGAATTGCGAGCAAGCGGTGAAATGATACGAACTGATGTAGTAGCGCTCAAGAAAACCTTAGGAAACCTTACAGAGCATTCAAAATCAATGCCAAAGGTTTTTCGCCTGTCACTGTTTGAGCAAACTCTCTCCCTAACACGTGTGAACAAAACCAAATTTTTTAAAGACCTTAGTTGGTCGTAGACATTTAGCTGATATTTCCATGAATGATCTTAATACGTATAGATGGAAAAGGAAATATTGGAACACATTTCAAGGTCGACACGATGGCCATATCATCCGTCTGGTCCTCCTCCTCCACATGTCGGCCGATAGAGGTGCCCCAATTTGTGATCCTGGCGGAGTAGTGGGGGCTGTTTTGAACGAAATATGAGAGCAAATGCTAAAAACGAATAGAGCATTCAAAGATATGAGTGATATCTTACATGTTAATGAACACTACAAAAAATGCCGCCCAAGCCTACATGCTGTTCATGTTGTGCCTAGCAAAATCATTCGATCCCAAGGGTGGTGTGGTGTTTGCCAAAGAACAGGCGTTGTCTTCTTGCTTAAAATTTCCTCAAATGCTGATATGCGAAGAGACTGGTCAATTTGAAAACAGATAGCGGGAATACAGTGCTGATTTTCTCCGTAGACACTGTGAAGGAGAAGGACCAGACGGGTGGTACCGGCGGTATGGCAGTCGTGTCGACCTTGAAATGTGTTTTAGTGTTTTCTTTTCCATCTATACGTATTTAGATTATTAATGAAAATATCGGCTAAGTGTCTTCGACCACCCAAAAACTTAAAAAAATTTTGTTGTCTTCACACTTGTTCGGGGGAGAGTTTGCTCAGTCAGTGACAGGTACAATATCTTTGCATTGATTCTGAACGCTCCATAAGGTTTCTTAAGGTCTTCTCGAGCGCTACTACATCAGTCCATATCATTTGCCTGCTTGTTTGCAATTCGTATCCTCCGTAATCGACATTTTCAAAGGTGGGTGTAAAGTTTTGAACCACCACATTTTCCCTTCAAAAACGAATAAAAAATTGAGGGCCATCTAGAAAAGACTTGGTGAAAGTTTCCGGGGTTTTCAAGCATGCTGAAAACGATAGTGAACGCTCTCGAGAAATCTCGATTCTCACCCGAAACTACAAATTTTTAGGGCGGGCGTAAAGTTTAGACGCATCGACGACTACAGCATCATTGGAGATGGTAACATGCCATGTGCAACCGACCCTGTTTCGTCACAATGTCCTGAACACCGAAATATTCTTCAAAAAACTCCATGTAAATTGTAGCCCCTTTCAGTCCGTACGCTCTTCTTCTCTTAGTCTTCGGAGTTGACCACACACGAAACTGAAGAACATTAATAAAAATAAACCATGAGCTTCCTTAATGCAATTGGAGATATGCTATTCGAAACCTCACCCTAACTCCTCTATTTGTGTATGTCTCCTCGTATTCGTACTCAGACACAAATAAGGCGAGGAGATAGGAAGCAAGGATAGGTGTGGGACGAAATCGAGACACCTTCCACTTCCCGTTCGGCTCGCTGAAAATGTATATGTTCAAAACACATTGAAAAACCCATTTGCCCCCATTCCGACACTCATTTAAAATTCAGTAGACAGATAACGCCCTTAAATTATTCGAGAACGAATGTGCTCGTGTGGTTCTCCTTGCTTAACGGAGCACTCTGAAGGTTGTATGAGGTTTCATCACTAGCGGCTTTCTCATAAGTTTGCAATACAGTGCTGCTGATGCAACGTTGCTGCTATACATAGACGTAGGTAATATGTAATATGACTTCTATTTCATTAGGAGTTAACATAAGTCCTTGTGTTTTTTTTTGGAGGCACTTCTCTCCAGCTATATGCTATCTTTTAAAAACATATTTTATACCATTCGAGAGCGCTAATTTTCCTCTACAATAATGATATGAACAGCTTTTCTTGAATGAACAGTTTGCTTAAGTTTGAAGCCTGCGAAGTGGATCAACGTTTCAAGGGAAAACAGCGCAACCGACAGCCACCTATTCTGGCATTAGGTTGGAGCTCGAGAGGGCATCAAAACTGATCAGTCGATCTGTGCTTAGTATGAAAGAGACGTTTTGCTTGAGCTGACTGGTCATCAACGATTTTCCAAGATCAAAGAAGACATATTTTGTCTCGATGACACCAACCACTTTGACCAAACAGATTCCTTCCACAAAGAGCTGGGAACTGCTCCAGAAGAACTGCACGGTGTAGATGGACATATTACTTCTCAAAGTTACCACGCAAGTAAGGTTGTTCTGTTAAAAGAATCCAATCGCAAGTCCATCGTCTAGTCATCTTATCCCTTCTAGTCTCGGACCCCACCCATGCCAGCATATTGAAAGTGGCCCTGCTACGGTTCCACTGGTCATGTACATCCGCGTTCATATCACACAGAGCCTACACGTTCAAAAAGTATTGAGAGCTTTTTGTCCCTATTGAATACAAGGAGGAAATGGGGTTTTCCACGTATGGGCGTTTTTCTTCTTAAGCCAAAAAAAAAACTAAGTAATTCAATGGTTCTGTGTAAAGCATGATGAAGGATTGTAGAGGGAGAAAAGCGGTTTCAGATGGGATAGTGCAGGTAACACAAAAATGGCAATGGGTGGAAAAAATCGCGACTGAAAAAGTACAAGTGCAAAGACTTATGTTAACACCTAATAGATGACGACGAGCAGTCACTTTCAGGGAGTGTGGTGGGTGGGTTTCGGTGTGTGTGTGTGTGTATGTGTCTGCACGTGTGTGGGCATGTGTGTGTGCATGTGTGTGTTTTTGGGTTCACATCGTTTTCGTGTTTGAGTTATTATCGGATACTGAATCTCCTCGTTGCGCTGAATCCAGCGATACACATAAAATTTTACAAACAGCCTGTTAACCCGTTTCTTATTCGTTTTTCGGGACGGATGTTTCTGTTTCTCGAGCTGAGTGGACACGGCAAGCCGTGTTGCCAGCGCTGCAACCATGGCGGCCGGCCAGTACAGTCACGAACCGCTCCGCCCAAGGGGTCCATGAATTGCACATTCGGACCCCCCGAGAACGGGTTTCCTTCCTTTTCATGTCTTACTAGACGCTACAACCGGCTTTGCTCGGGTCTTCTATTTCTCCCGACTATTTGAAGCTGATGGCAACACTTGTTGAGACAAAAGAATGTTATCGAGATATTCATCATTTGGTGATCAGCTTAAAGGCAGTGTGCCACCTCGTTCCGTGAGCTGCGGATATCAGCATACTCTAAACTGTCTCGTCATTTTGATTCCAATGATGTACGTATAAAAATGATGGACACCCGTTTTCGAAGGTTCTGGAAGTGCCGCTCACGGACCACTTGGGCGGAGAGGTCCAAGAGTGTGCTGGCTGCCCGCCACAAGCGTTGGCAACACGTCTTGATGTGTCCGATCAAAAAGATCAACGGCTTCACGCGTCCACACAGCTCGACAAACTGTTCCCAACCCCGTCCTAAAATCCTTAGAAAAGGGTTCCGAGGCGGTTTTGTAACGTTCTATGTATACCGCTGGATTCAGCACATCGAGGAGTTTCAGGATCCGCCAAAATCTCGAACACGGAAACGAAGTGACACACTGCCTTTAAATGACACTTCTCCATCCCGTCCCCTTCCCTCAAAAACAAGGTACAGTTGTTTGGCTAGTGAATTCTTCTGAAATACTTGCCATATTCACGTTGAACGCTTCGGAAAATCCCGGAAGACACGGCTTCAGCGACTCGTGAGCAAAAATACCGCAAAATCAATAAGATCGATGGATCGCTATTTTGTTCAAGATGGTTTTCATGCTCGTATTCAGCGTGAAACTACAGAAGACATATCCTTGCCCTGCCCGTCCCCCCCACAGGGCGAATAGAAAAATCAATAAAATCGATAGTGTTGTACAAAGTGGTTATCATATTCGTGTTCAGCGTATTGAAATACCCCATTAGCCACGTCTTCATTGCCCCCAGGACAAAATTAGCGAAAAATCAATGAAATCGATAAATCGATAGTGTCGTACAAAGTGGTTGTCATATTCGTGTTCAGCGTATTGCCATAGCCCAGTAGACAAGTCTTCACCGCGCCAGGGGCAAAAAGAACGAAAAATCATTAAAACCGATATAATCGACAATCCCAGGTGCAAAGCAGCCTAAAACCTCCGTCGTCCCTTAGGGTACACGTGTGCAAAGTTTGGTTCCGAACGGTTAACCCTCCGCGATTCCTATTCGTTACATACCACACATACCATACATACCATACATACCATACAGGGTGCGTGAAAAGTATTGACCGCCTTTTGTGACACATGAACTACATAGAAAATCGAAATTGGATAGAAGACCACGTGTGACCATTCCGTTGCCTAGAATCTCAGCAACAATGTGAAACTAAGATATACAATCATTCAATCCGTTTTATCTCGATTTTTGCCAGTGGTCAACAGACAAGACGGGAGAAGACTTCACTACGGCGTTACAGGTCATCTTTGACTTGATTCAGAGTTTTTTTCTGAGGAGCTTCGTGGAATTGAACAGTGCTAAGAAATAGTATAGCTAAGCCACCCACAAATCCACTAATGAAAAGTATCAGCTGCTCCTGTCTGTGCGATGATTCGACTTTGTTTCCGTATTTGTTAACGGCGCAGAATAGGTTCCTATCATTATCTATGGTTTTAGCGTCAAAATCAGCATGTGGCAAAAAACTGGTACTCAGCGGAAGCGCACTGCCCGTAGGGTCAATTATAGGTTTACAAGTGGGCCGTTCCTTCTCTGAGAAGATTTTTCTGTAGCTCACAACGTGAAGACAGCGAAGAAGTGTTGCACTAGAAACCATTCTCGAGCCATTCACTTCCAAGCTGCTGCCCACCTTACTCCTCCAGTTTCGAATCGTTGGATCGTACCACGTGCGCACTGTGAAGGAGCCTGCATGTGCTATACCGTACCGCAGTATGGACTCGCGTGTGGATCGTTCAGAAGAAACAAAGGATGAAATCCACGACGGTCCCTACGGCGCATCACTTATGTCTTTTCGTGTGTTTTCCGCAGAGCTGCTCTCGAGAGTGGAGATAAAATTAGACGGACATAGTCTCATATTGCTCGCCATATTGTTTTCTGTATGCTATGAAGAAACTCGTCACATTTATGCGAAATACTGATGTTTTCACGAGCCATTTCAAGCGGTCAATATTTTTCACGCACCCTGTACATACCATACATACCATACATACCATACATACCATACATACCATACATACCATACATACCATACATACCGTACATACCATACATACCATACATACCATACATACCATACATACCATACCATACATACCATTCATACCATACATACCATACATACCATACATACCATACATACCATACATACCATACCATACATACCATACATACCATACATACCATACATACCATACATACCATACATACCATACATACCATGCATACCATGCATACCATACATACCATACATAGATACATTTTTATATATACAGACGACGTACATCATTGGAATCAACGTGACGAGAAGGTTTACAGTATGCTGATATTCATTTACAGTATGCTGATACCATACATACCATACATACTATCCTCGAAAATTCTGAAACTGGATGCGTGTGGCGAGATACGCTGTTTTACGTAAGGCCAACGCTCTCCCAAAAGCCCTCTCACCTCGTTGCATGAGCTGCGAATGTCAGCATACTGTAAACCTTCTCGTCACGTTGATTCCAATGATGTACGTCGTCTGTATATATAAAAATGTATGTATGTATGTATGGTATGTATGGTATGTATGGTATGTATGGTATGTATGGTATGTATGGTATGTATGGTATGTATGGCATGTATGGTATGTATGGTATGTATGGTATGTATGGTATGTATGGTATGTATGGTATGTATGGTATGTATGGTATGTATGGTATGTATGGTATGTATGGTATGTACGGTATGTATGGTATGTATGGTATGTATGGTATGTATGGTATGTATGGTATGTATGGTATGTATGGTATGTATGGTATGTATGGTATGTATGGTATATATGGTATATATGGTATATATGGTATATATGGTATATATGGTATATATGGTATGTATGGTATGTATGGTATGTATGGTATGTATGGTATGTATGGTATGTATGGTATGTATGGTTAGTATGGTTAGTATGGTATGTATGGTATGTATGGTATGTATGGTATGTATGGTATGTATGGTATGTATGGTATGTATGGTACAAGGATTTCGTGAATGAGAGGCAACATGACGTGCAGAGGTGGTAAACGCGGACGTCCCACATGTGCTTCATTTAATTGAAAAATGCGACTATGCCTATCCCTCATCATATACCAATGCACGCCGGTCAAATGCACACATCTATTGGTTGCTGGCCCTGCCCCTCGCGTTTTTTTCATATCAATGCGATCCATGGATCTCCCTCATACGAGGGATACCAGCCGGTAAGTCGCGAGGCTACGTGGCGCGTCCCCAGGTGGCGGATAGGGGGCTAATCGCGGAAAAAACGCGACCTTGTGCCTGCCCTGAGACGCGAGTGGATTCAGCGGATGGAATCCCTGTCTCTCGAATCCCCGTGTCGGAACGATCTATACCTTCTGTCAGCGCGTGGGTATTTTCATGCATGCATGCGTGGGTGTGCTTGCGTGTCTGCAGATTGTATCCTGCCCATCTATCCGACCAAAAGCCCTGCATTCATGTGACTTGGAGGTACAAGGGAGAGAGAAGGAGAGATGGAGAAGAACTGTTCCTTGGAACCTGCGACAGTAGAGGAGTTGGTGGAGTCAGTGTCCTCGTCAACACGAACTTGGTCATGAACATCGATTCATTCGGATAGCTAACAACCCGAATCGGACGTTTGCGATTGAGAAGATGTGGATCAATACCGGGCTTGACAATCTTCGTCGCCATCTACATCCAGCTACGACGAAGAGGAGATTGAGGCCTTATATATTGACTTGGAGAAGTTCTACAGGGAAGACCACACATTCTGCAAGATCATCGTTGGCGAATTCAACACCAAGATTGGTTCTAGGAGATCGCCTGAGGAACCTCACATCGGTACCCACGGCCTGCAGTGGAACGAACCAGGGGCTGTCTGAGTTCACCACGATGACGAAGACCATCCATGGTAGCTCACAATTTCAGAAGCCAAAGGAGAGAAAGCCGCGAAGTTTGAGAGGAGGAGTCCCAAATCCGTCATCAATTGGGATATTCTCACTTCGTTAGCCTGCTTTTCGGAAGATACGGTTGTCGACAACATCGACGAAGAATACGATCGGCCTGTTCAGCATCTCCACGACAGCGCAAAGAGCGCCGAGGGTTCAAGAGTCACCAAGAGACGACTGTCTTACGAGACCCTCGAGCTTATACGCCAACGTGGAGCCGCGAAGGCCGCAGGCAACTACCAGCTAACGTCCGAGCTCACGCAACGGTGCAGAGAAGCGATAAAAGAAGACCTCAAGGTGAGACGAGCAGCAGTGTTGAAGCCGAAGCCGCAGCGGCAGGGAAAAACACTCGCAGCGCCCACCGAGACTTCGCCAATCGCAAGATCAAGATGTCCGCCCTCCGGCGTCCAGACGGAACAATTTCTTCATCAAGACGGTTAATGGAGTAGGTCATCTACGACTTCTACTCAGATCTCTTCGATAGCCACGTCCACCTTCCTCAGTGTCATCTTAGGGAGGACGGGAATGTTGTCCCATCTGTTCCCATCGCCTCATCTTCCTACTGTCCGTCGTTTACAAGCTTTCACGCGAGTGATCCTCAACAGTGTCGAAAGGACACTAGACGAGGGGCAGCCGTGCGAGCAAGCAGGGTTTCGAAAAGGATTCAGTACGATCGACCACATAGACATAGTCACTAGACTCATTGAAGTATCGCGAGAGTACAAGATACCCCTCTGCCTCACGCTCATCGATTTATTGAGACGGAAGCGATGCTGGAAGCACTGGGCAAACGCGGCATGCCTACTCAATACATGAAGATATTTCGTGAGCTCTACAGCAACTTCACTACTAGGATTTCTCCATTCTACGACGACATCACCATCGACGTCAAGAGAGGGGTTCAGCAAGGCGATACCGTGTCGCCAAAACAATCCAGCGCCACTCTCGAAGACGTCATGTGGAAACTGGAATGGGATAGCATGGGAGTGCAAGTTGATCGCCGGCGACTTAGCCATCTTCGCTTCGCTGACGACGACTTTCTTATAACACCAACCATCAGCGAAGTGGAACAGATGCAGGCCGACTTCGAGGACGCGTGTGGGAAGATTGGTCCCAGCTTAATCTGATGAAGACGATGTTCATGAAGAACGGATGCGTCCCGGATGCCCCAACGGAACGACCATATCCGAATGCTCCAGCTACGTATATCTTCATCGGGAAGTCAACATGATGAACGACCTCGCTACAGAGCTGGGGAGGAGGAAAGGAGCGGCTTGGGGAGCTCACAAGAGCATCGAGGACGTAGTGAGGAAGACGAAGAACACCAGGCTCCGTGCCCACCTCTTCAACGCAACCGTTCTCCCTGCTTTGACCTACACCTCAGAAACCTGGTCGTAGCGCAAGCAGGATGAGAATGCGATCAGCGTCGTCGAACGCTCCATCGAGAGGGTGATGCTACAAATAACCCGCCTTACGCAAGTGAAAGCTGGAATTCGTAGTTCCACCCTTCGTCAACGATTGAAGATCAGGGACGCTGCCGCTTACGCCAAGTTGAGTAAGATTAGGTAGGCCGGACACGTGATGCGTTTTAACGACAACCGTTGGACAAAAGCCGTCAGCGACTGGACTCCACGGGACATTAAGCGCACGACAATAAGACCACCAACACGATAGTCAGACTTCTTCACGAAGTCCCTCAAGGATAGATACGATGCTCTCCGTGTCCCTCGAACGGACAGAATCCAGTGGACAACTCTTGCTCGCGAGAGGGACAAATGGAAGGATTGCTGGCGCCCGCTCGGTATACCCGAAGGTCAATGGGAGTCAAGGTGATCAAGGTGACCAGTGCGATCATTCACAGGAGTGGTCTGGGAAGCTTTCCTTAGCCTACAAAGTACCACCAAGACATACCTCAGAAATTTGGATTCGCTAAATTCTCAAGCTAATTTTTAGAAGAAAAATTCCCAGGTAAGGAAAAGACTACTTGCTTATTGTATTCAACCAAAAACACACTGCTCTAACTCACCTTTCTCATTGGAGCTCACTCTTCTGCTAGGTTTAACGCGTTTGGAATAACGTGCACAACCGGTTGTCCGTGCGGTGTCTGCTGCATAGGACCGCGTGCAGGATAAGCCGAGCACGCAGTACTCAAATGAAAAGGAAGATATCTTTGTGGAACGTCCATGAACCCAAAAAAAACGAAAGACAAAGAGGAGCCACTAGACAAGGAACATGTGAAGGAACATCGAAGAACTGCGTGTCCTCGCGGGCGCTCGGAAAATCAGCTCGGCTCTGTTGCAGACATGTTAATGCGTGCCTCAAGAACCTGGAGGCTAATGCACCTTGGGAATCTTGAGGATATCTTATATACTTGCAACCGATTCGAACAATTATTCGGCGTTTCGAATAGGTCATGCGAATTGAATCATTCGCAGAAATTTGCTTCTTTCACAGTTCGAATATTCGAAAAAGACAATTTCCGAATATATTCGACTAATATTCGCAGTCCCCATTATTCGAATGCGTTACTCGAATAATCGATATAGAATAAGATTCAAATCACTGTTTACTGGCTTAGTTTTGGACCAAATCAAATACACAATGTGGTCCCACGACGATTTCTTTTGAGGCTTACAGCATGTGTGCATGTGCGCATGCGTACACATGCTGTAAACTGGTTAGTTTTTTGAGCCCATGCAATTGGTTTTTTTTAGCTGAATTACTCCATCTGAAATAGTACTCTGGAGAAGTGCGATGTCATCTAAACCATTCATTTCCTCTCAAGCAATTCCCACGCCTCTATCTAAGAAATTTGGATGGTCGTGATGGTTGACGTCTCCAGGACAAAATGGGTCTTTTGAATGGTTGTAATGAGTCTGCTGATGAGCGACTGTTCCGAGCACAACTTGCCTTCCTTACATAGCATAGGTCTTTTGAGGAGTTTCTGGTCTTTCGAGCTCCGACTGAATGCCAGGGGAGGCAGGTGTAGATAGTGCTGTTTTTTGGGGTGCAAAACTCCATCTTTAGTGTTCAAATTCAAGCAAATTGTTAGCTTAAAAATAACCAGTTATATTCTTCTTGTAGAGCTTTGCAATCGTCTACGAATTCAAAAGCTGACAGATGCAGTGACCTTCGATGGCGGTCAGTTTATCGCGGAAGCGGCAAGAACATGGCACTGGCTTATCGCGCGCGCTGGATCGCCACCTTGAGTTGTTGTCGGTAGAGGTTTCAGCGGCGGCGATGTAATCGCGTCGCCATTCTTCCCGAGTCCGCAAAAAAAACGCACGCCATCGTTGCTTACTGTAGGTGGAGAAAACTATAAGTGAAAAAAGAGCAAGGACTTATGTGTGCATCCAGTAGTTTGCTGTTGCTTTGTTGATGCCCTATTTTTTCCAATTTTTGATTTTTCATTCGCCTTTTCATCTGTGTGGATTATTTTGAAATTTATTTTCTCATAAATTGGATTGAATTTGCTAGAATTACTTGGAGGTTTTTGATGGTGTTTTTACGACAATAGTTTTGAAGATGGCCGCAAAGTGTATCCTAGATTGCTTGAATTTGGAGTATGTTTAATGTTCCAATCTAGGACCATCATTCGAATGGTTCGTCCGAATAAGTTGTCCGAGTAATTTATCGAGTTTCAAATATTCGAAAATACCGATTTCGAGTATATATGAAATTTTGGCACTATTCCACTTTCACGGACTCAAAAACTTACGGAAAATTTTTCGGCTGGAACTGCCCATAGTGGGGAAGGGGGTATTCGATGTGCTGAACACGAATATCGTGTAAATGGTGGAAAAGAGGAAACACTAATTTCAGAGAGAAACTGAAGGTGTCATGCGAATAACGTTGGTAGTCGTGACAAGTGCAGAAAACAACCCCTCCACGCAAAATATTTGGAGGTTCTGTCACATACCGTATCTACAGTACAGTCACGTACAAGAATAAAAATACTATACCTACCTACAAAAATGGGGTTATGGTACAAAATGGACACGATATTTTTATTCAGCGCTCCAAATACCCCCCCCCCCCCTTCTGAGCAAAGCTTCGGCCGGATTTTTCTCGCGAAGTTTTTGGCTCCGTGTAGATGCCAATAATTCATTAACACTTCCGCTCTAGGAAATCGGGAAGCATGGGCCGGACACTTGATTCGTCTAAAGGACAAAAATGTTGGATGAGAGCTGCCAGCAACACACACAAGACACGTAGTATTGCAGGTTTTCCCACAGGTAGAAGTGTAATTCTTTCCATTCTCGAGCGACAGAGCCCTCTGGATAACTATGTCACAGCAGTATAAATGGATGTATTGTAGGCGCATGGATTGTTAACCGAAGATCAGCGAGCGATAAAGGCGACAAGAGACGAATATCTTTGAAAGCTCGTTTTGCCTAAAGTAATTTAGCAGTGTCATCACGTCGCGCAGTTGTTGAAGTATTTAAAATAAGGTACATCACCCACGTGGTTTCACTGAGTTCGAGTGCGTTTGCGATCGCCTTCGTCCCAACTGGATGAATAATCGTTACATTCCAAATTGCCTTGTACTCTGGCTCATCAAAGCACGGTACAATTGCTCGCGCGCCCATTGGCTCGCACTGGGTGACTGCAGCTATTCTGAAATGCTAGATAAAAAGATGTAGGAAGATAAGTAGAAAACTGTTTGATATTATTCTTACAAATCTGAGGAATTTCAAAATTCAAAAAAAAAAACACTTCTAAGCATTGTATTTGTTTACTGTTCTTATCATTATCCAACTTGTTTGTCACACTGTGCACTGTATTACAACTTCTCGCTCTCTCGCCTCTGTGATCGATTCGTCTCACATGTGAAAAACTCTGTTGTTTGATTCTCGCTTATTGTATTAAGGTCTGAGGCGGTAAGAGCCTAAAGCTAACTGGAGTAAAATACTAACTCAGAAGCTCTCATCAAACACTGATAAAGAGCATCCATTAATGTTAACCTAGCTAATTGATAATATCCACTGTGACTGGACACCCGCATACATAAAGGAGTAACCATCCGCAGAGTGGCCTAGCATCCATGGTAGTTCGCTGCCGAGAGGTCAATTTTCTCAAACACATTAATCGCTACTCGCTATTGCAACAATTTAAAGGCAGCACCCACGGAAAATTCCGTTTTCGAGATTGCAGCGAAATATTAAGTTTTTGGCCATGAGGAGTATGAGTGAAGTGTTCAATTCCGCCAAAACTTTTGCAAAAACAGTCTTTGGATGCTTCAATCTTGGAAGTTTAGAGCGGGGCGGTCGAATTACACGTATGGGGTCGAACAAAAAAGTCGATAATGCTGCCATCATCACCGGCAATTTTCTTTGCACCATCAGATATTTGGCTAGTAAAGCAAGTTTCTTGAAAGAGAAAGAGTATACAGTAAAAGGAAATGGGATATTTATTATAAAGACATAACTCAGGAAAAGAACAAAGTCATGTGGTCGTTCTAGAAACGAAATAATTCAGATACACGCAATATTTGAAAAATTGGATGCTCTGAACGAGAAAAAGGGTTTAGAGAGATTATTAACAAATGAAAAGGGAGTAAATGAAGGGAAGCTGAGAATAAAAAATCTAACTTTGGTCGAAATGAGTTATGAGAACGTTGAAATGGAGGACTTCCACTCGCAATCATTGCACAATCAGCTGATGGCTGCTATTTTTTGCGCTCCAAGGATGATTTTGGAGCGCGGTGGTGGCATGAGAACTCGTAAAACTTACTGCCTTCTGATCCTGCTGATCCAGGTATTATCTGTTATTACTTTTGATGGCGAAAGTTCTGACAAGTACTATTATTGCAAAATTGACCCTACAATCGATTGGATCACGATTGGATCAAGATCTACGAAGCTAAATTTTCCGTGGGTGCTGCCTTTAAGTTTGCATCATGCACCGAATCGAGCCTCTTTTTGTTTCCGTTTTTTTTAGTTGCCGCCATTGTCTGCCGTCGAAACACCTAATAAAATTGGTTAATTTCTAAGTTTGCTTCGATATCTACTGGGGAATGTTCAGATTGACTTACTTTGTGTTCCCTTGCGAATCGTTGTATGGGGTCTGATATAAACCGTGCAATTCCTCATTCACAAAGCCCGAATAGGTCACCTGCAACGATCAAGGTCGCATCGGACACCGGAAATTCGTGGCTGTATTCTCATGGCCGAAAACACCTCTAAATCCGGGTAAAAATCAAAATTTACCACATTTTGGTACATAACTCGATGTGCTGAACACGATGGTGTAGGTATTTCCCGTTTTTGATGGCTGGTTCTCGTGCACGCACACATGAACTGCCAATTAAGAAGAAGTAAGATATCTTCAAGTATCACTAGCGCGAGCTGGTGCAGGAGCGGATGCGTAGCGCCACTGCCCGATAAAAGCTTCATTCATTCTTTGAATGAAACCATTCCAGGCTTACACCGCTGCGCTCCCGCCCTTGCATGAGCTCGCGCAGGTGATGCGTAATGATGAGTGGAATATTGTAATGTGGTACAAAGGAACAACACGGAATCAGGATGAGCATGGCTATAGCTGCTCTTAATTATTTCAATCAACCGGAAGCTGTAGCCTAACCACGACGGGAGGCTACTGCTCTTCTCAATCACAAAAAGTGGTAGGACAATAAGCTACATACGTTGATGTGATTATGAGATGAGGTAATGCGAGCCAAGCAAGCATCAGAAGCATTAGAAGAAGAGAATTAGAAACATTAGGGTCCAATAGCCGGACCTCCAGATTTCTTCTAGTGACTGGTACCTACAAGCCGCTATTCAAAAAGCACTGCTACGACAAAAAGGTGGAAGGCCACAGCGGATGGATCTGAATGTTTTCAGGAAAACATTGTCGGAGGTACAGACTGTTTATTCATAAAAGCTGTAAATTTTCATTCTCACCTTAACCGACACCAACTGATGTTTTCACTTTAGTTCAACTGTCCTCATTTGCGCTAATGATTGCTTTCAGCATAATTGAAACCAGTCTGGGTGTCCGGCTAATGCCGGACTTCCAGACTTTTCAAATGCTCGCTTCGCTCGTACGAATTTATCCCTTTTTCATAGCCACACCTTTTTTTGCTATAATGCGTGCCTCATCCTTTCCATTGTTTTTCCTCATGTAAAACTGGACTTATCAAATGAGATTAACTGCATTCCTCAAGGCAATTTTATCTTACAATTAGCTATTTGTAACTACATTTAACCGACCCAACTTGGGATGATTACAGGAAGTGGTTTGCCATTTTTTGTCTATTACAACTGGTCAAATGATGAGAGGCAGTTGGAACATATAAAGGAGGAAGGTGTGGTGTGTTCATGAACAAATGAGAAATGAAAAACGCGGAAGGTGCTGTGAGATAGAGGGAACCACACGGATCCCTGCTGAGCTCTGACAGTTGGTGTTTTACGATCGATGTTAAGCGTCAGCGGACCGATCGAGCAAAGATGGACTCAACTCATGGTATTTTCTCAGTAGTGAACACATGCGCATCCCTAATCCGTCGGTGGTCACATTTTCAGGCGTTTCTCCACTTTTGGACGCCGGCGCACTCTTATCACACCCTTGGGACCTAGTTGGAACCTATTTCAGGCGTCCTTCCACTTTCCAACCTTATCACACCGCTGGACCCTACTCCAGGCGTTTTTCCACTTTTGGACGCCGTTGTACGTCTGAAGGTGTTCTCCGGCTTGTGGGGTCGGCGCACTCACCGATCTCCGACTCCCCATCCTTTGGAGTTTCTCCTCACTCTTTGAACCTCATCAAACCCATCGCTATCATTTTGTTGACCTCGCAATCACTATCAGTGACCAATCAGGGAATTTCGTTTCACACTGACAAACAAACGTACACACACATTCGGAATAAGTCCGTTATTATAAGTCATGATGAGTGAGATACGTCGGTCATCACAAAACCATTCAGAGGCAGCACTCACGACGATCTTGGTTTTGAATTCGTTGTTTTTTACATTTATTGCATGGATTTATTTTTTATTGGATGTAGAACACACGACTGGTGATGGAATCGAAGGAAACACACAAGTAATCCACGAAGGCATGGTTTCGTCTCCCAAGCGGTTAGGCTCTCTTCACGTCCGCAGGTCCTTCCATGCTAATTTGAGACGCGCTTGTGCACATGTGACCGAGCCTCCGTGGGTATTGCGCGAGCCGACACCGAAACGTCCACGTTGACCTTAGTTTCCGCAGGAATATCTTCACACTCTAGTGGGTTGGCGAGCGTGATGGCCTCAAGTCCTGTCACGCTCGCCAACCACCCCCTGCATCACACGATCAAGTGGGTTGCCGAGCAGCAATCTGTATATAAAACATAGAACCGATTACGACACATTTTTTCAAAAATCCGGACGGCGTGCGCGCCAAATCCAAAAGATAGGAATGCATCTGTGAGCAAGGTAGTGAAAAAGGGGGCTCGGGAACATGGGACACCATGCGAATAGGGTGGAAGGCCTGGGACACAACTCATCGAATAGTATTGATCCAAATGTCAATATATCGATCAATTTTATCGATTTTCCTTAGTTCAGCTCCAATACTGGTCGAAATGGGCATACGGGGTAATCCACCACGCTGATCACGAATCTGATGGATGTGGCTATTGATTCATTGATTTTATTGATTTTTCGCAATTTGTGCCGTAGTCGCAGCGGAACCAGCATGACGATAGGAAAAACCGACCATCAAAACTACCCCCCCCCCTACCTTCTCAACACCCCCCCCCCCCCTCTGCCCCCACTGAGCAGTTTCGAGGAAGAAGACACAAACGAAACACATTAAAAGCCCAAAATTTGAACTAAAACAATCTTGAAGTTGATATTCATCCTTTGTAATCCGATCAGACCAGACAGCGAGCAAGAACGATCACATCATGACGTGTCAAAACAGGATTGATTGGCAGCGCATGCGAGAAGTCGGTTTCAGCGCTGACATTTCAGCGCCCACGGGTTCGATCCCCGGCGCTTCCAATAAATTTTTGCACGGGTCGGAACCGCCTTAGATTTTAGTGTGAAGTAGAGAGGATCGAAAAAATTGAAAATGGAGTGAGGAAAGCGAAATCGTTCGATAACATGTGAGAGTTCGCCTGCATGGCCCTCCAGTTTGTGGAAAACTAGGGTGAATTAGACGTCGTACTGAAGTTCTCTGACACGAAATCAGCAGATGCTTTTCAACGTGTTCATAGAGGACGATCAGCTCTTTTTCTTCTCAGAGTTTCAATTTTCTACATCTTCATATTTTCTTGGGAGCTCGATGGGAAATTTGGCGAATTTCACATCGATTTCCCATCTAAATTGCGGGAAAACGAGCGGACTTCGTTGAACCAGATTCTGCACTCAAATGGGAAATTTTCTCAACTAAAACTCATGAGAGGAAAGTTTTCGTGATATCTGCAAATTGCTTCTCAATGATTTCCCAAACAGATTTACTCCATTTTCACCATCTCGGTTTTCACTTCTTTAATGCCCATGAAGAGAGTTTGCCTTTTACTAGAATTTCACTACCTTCACGTAATAGAGCTCTAAGAATTCATTCTTAGTCCCCATTATCGCGTTCCAGTGTTTGCTCCTGGTTGAGTGAGTTAGACGGGAAATTTCGCCTCAGAGACCCGAAATTTTGAAAAATTTCATCGTCGAGCTCCCAAAAGCATATGAAGCTCTAGAGAAGTGAAGCTCTGGAACAGGATGGAGCTGGTCGCCCTCTATGAACATGTTGAAAAGCATTTGCTGACGAGTCAGAGAAGTTCAGCACGAGGTCTAAGTCACCCTACTATTTCACTTTCTGAAGGGCCTTCAGGCGAATTCTCGCATGTGCAATCGATCGATCACGCTACCCACTCTTCACTTTTTAACATTTCCACCGTCTTTACTCCACACTTGATTCTGAATTAATTTCGACCCTGTCATAAAACAACATGAATTTACTTTCAATAGCCAAGCTGCCAATTTACTTACCCCATCCCCTCTCCAATACGACCCCCTCTCCTCCCCAGGCCCCCTCTTACGACCCTACCATGGGAAGTTCCAATTGGACGCTTGACCCGGAGTGAGCCATACCCACAGGGGTATTTCACCACGCTGATCACGAATCTGAAGGCCATTTTGCACTGCGTGGTTATTGATTCACTGATTTTATTGATTTTTCGCAAGTTGTGCTGCAGGCGTGGCGGAACCGTACCCACAGGGGTTTTCACCATGCTGATCACGAATCTAAAGGCTACCTTGCACCACGTGATTATTGATTCATTGATTTCTCTCAAGTTGCGCTGCAGGCGTGCCGGAACCATTGATTCACTAATGATCCACCAATACTCACTACCGGTTGAATAGATGTGGATCTCAATTCTTGCTTACTAAGCACACTGCTGAACATAGCCAGACCAGGCGGTTCAAATCACGTATGCCTCATAAACTCAAGCGCTAACCAGGATATCCGCGGCACTCACTATCCCTTCTCTGATGACTGTGCAGCACGAACGCATCACGAGCGGCGTACTGGTTCGAGTAGGAATCGTTGCAGCAATGTTCCCAATTGCTACCATCCTCCTCTCAACTACTGCAGTAGTTAGCATGCTCAGGCTTTCTTTCCTTGAGCAGCTGTTGCTGAGATATGGCAGCAATTGAGGGGGGGGGGATGGCAGCAACCGGGAAAAGCTGCTGCTTGGGTTTCTACCCGAACAATTACGCCGTTCGGGCTGTGTTCGTGCTGCACAGTTATCAAAGTTTGTGCACGACCATTATCCATTGATTTTATCGACTTTTCGTGCGCTTCGTTCCAGCGTGGTGGAACGAAGTTCATTGAGGTTGCCCAGCATGCTGAACATGAGCAAAGGCATGAGCACAGTAAACTCTTGGAAATACATTGACAAAATCAGTGAATCAATGCCTGCGCGCGAAATGTTCTTTAGTTGCATCAACTTTATGGGCCTTGAAAGCAGTCCACTTATGGAAATTATCGTGGCGTGAACGAAGACAGTTTTCACACCTAATATTTCGAGTTTCAAACCTACATTTCAGCCATCATGACAGGCCATTTTTAAAATCAAGCAACTAGAGCTGCAATATGCGTGCACTTCTGCCATCGCTATTGATACAGTGCTGCGGATGCGAAAAATTGGCCAAAAAATGGAATAACCAAAAGTGCTGGAAATCAGCAGCATCCTGATATCGTATGCCCAGAGGGAAGAGTTGTCGCGTTTCGAAAATGTGGCGTGCATTTGCAAGAAACCGGCCATTTTCGAGACACGCTCTCTCATTTTTTTGTTTTCTCTTGTTTTTTTTTGTGTCGCTATTTGTTGTTCTCGTGTTTGTTTTCGTTTTTTTTCACATTCTCTTCGTTTATATGTTGTAAGTGCTCATTTTGATTTAGAAGTACGCATTTTTCCAGGTATGCGGCCAACTGGAGAAGCCAGGTTCAGACTTTTCCGACATTGAATTAGTGCAGGGAGCAGAACACGCCCACTGGACATCATGATCAAAAGGGAGAATTACCCCAAGCTAGACGTAAGGATGCTCTGGAATTTTTTTGTATGGAGCTTCCGCGTGTTTCGTTCATAACAATGATGTTCACGTTGCTTTTCTTTTATGTTTTGTCTTCAGTCTTTTCATTTTTGTCCTCATTCCTTTTCTTCTCCCTTGATTTTCTCTCCTCTCATTAATAACATGTAGATTAGTGGAGTTTTTGCGCATTCCGTTAAGAACAATGTGTACCAACGTAGTTCACGCCAGTTTTCTTGTATGTTCCATTTTCTATCGATTGATTCCTGCAATCCCATCTCCTTCTCTTCATCCGTATAGACCTATCGAGTTCCTTCTCCTTGTCGAACATCGGGCGCTGTCGATGTTCGTTCCGATTTGTGAGTTTCTATTAGGTTGGTGCAAAAGTTCTCTCTTTTTTTTTCTTCCAGAAAATCCTTCATTCTCTGCAGCTTTGAAGCAACAAGCAGATATGGTAAAGGACTTCTGGGGCAAATCCTACTGTTCTTTGCTGTAGATCTAAAGGGTGTTCACTGCAGTTAGGAGACAGAATTTGTTCGGTAGTTCACAGACACCGCATTTTCAATGTCCCGTTTTTTGCATAATTTTCCTAGTGGCACCAAGAGCAACGCCTCCGACTCACTTAACCTAGGGATCGCAACCAAGTCCAATGTCGAAGGCAGGGCTAGGGGCTTCCATTTTACAGTAACGCAGAAGTGCATTATTCGGAGCGTTTTCTTAGCGTTTTCTGGGATTCTTGCTGGATGCCCCATTCCATGCTGCTAGTTTGAAGCATTGCACCAAGCATTACCTATAGCTGTCATGGTCCAAAAATTCGAAGATACTTCAATAGAAAAACGCTCTAGATGCGAAAAGGACTGTTCTGCGCAACCGGAATCGGCCAAAATTCTCGTACAAGACCTGCCCTTTGTTTCAATTATTTTGCTGGCGAATAGCTCACTCCAATCACACTCTTCAAGAGCTTTTGCTATGAACTAAAAAATGCTTCAAAAGAACTGAAAAAGGCAGTCTCCGACTTTACCGCTTTGCAGCTTCTGCTGTTCAGAACACAGGACACCATGGAAATCTCATAAAATAAGGAGTGGTCTCTACTGATCATAAAATTTATACTGCTTGTCAAGGTAGGGGTTTGGTGAAGTTGTGGAAGAAAAATAAAGCAGACCAAGAAAAACGACAAAACTTGTGCTCTAACCTAATATTTCTTCATTTCTACCGTTCACTCACTTTCCCTCTCCCGTTTTCTGGTTCTCTTCCATTAATGAGCAGATGTGATAGTAGAAGGCTTCCTTCTCATCTTGTTCTTCTTTTTGCGTTTTATCGCTATGGATTAGTTGATGTCCTACTTGGATGTGCTTTTTATTCTTTTTTCTTGTAACTTTTTAGTTTCTTTGTTCTCCCTCCTGTATTTTCATCTTTTTTCATTTCTTTTTTCATCTTTTCTGCAGGTTTTCGAGAGAAGTTTAGAAGATTCAGTTTAATCTGTTCCTGGCGGTCAAACAATTATCGCCTGAATTTAAAAATCGAGAGTCTTTGAAGGAGTCAGCGGACTGTTCGTGTATCCTTTCAAAGCTCCTCTTCTAAATCAGAAAACGTGGGATGAAATTACAAGAGGTTTAGGCTGCCTACCAAAATGGATTTGGAAGATATTAGCGCGGTTCCTTTTAACTCGGTGTTTGGATTCCATCAGCTCACGTCGGAGCATCGGCGTAACTTGTCCACGTACAACGATTTCGTCTTCAGGTTGGTTCTCACTCCCTCTCAGAGGAAATGCAATTAAGTTGCTGCTTCCAGTAGTCGCCTAGCCAAACTAGACAAGACCGCGTGTTCCTGTCCAAAAGACGCACACTGGAATGCTACGTGTGCTGAATCAGTTCCATTTCCGAGACTCATTCCCAGTCCTAGTGGTATCACTCACTCCATTCTACAGAACGAATGTTCGAGAGTATGTGATGCTTGTTTGCTCCCAAAGTTTCCATTTTTAGGTAGCAGAGGATACCAACGAAATACTTATGTTTTTAGAAACGACGATATCTTGCCTCGTCCATGGCGTAGAAGTCATCGACGAGAAATGTAGAAGTCATCGACGAGATCAACGAACGAGTTGACGAACTGTCCGTTGTTGATGCCTCGACTACTTCAACTCGTTGGGCATGAGTTCAGCCTATTTCATTTCAAATAGACGGTAACTATTCTTCCAAGTCTGCTTCGAATATGATTATGGTCTCTGTTAAGTGTTAAAACCCCCAAAGACACTTCATATTGTGATTTTTTTTTCGCTTCTCTGGACGGATACATAATTCTTGCAAACCCGTTTGAATGCTTCGAGTGAAATTCACTTGTTCAAGATTTGTATATAATTTGTGTAACGTTTTTTTTGATACGATGTAAACAAGCAAAGCTTATGCAATGTTTTTGTCAGTCTTCACAATCAGTTTTCGTCAATCTTATTTGTGCGATTGGCTATTTCTAAGCTTCTTTTCAAAGCCATAAATTTCTCGTGAGTTTTACACTATAAAGTGTCTTACACTTTTTTAGACGTGCACATTATGTGTTTCCTGTGAGTTTACAAGCATTAGGTCATGTTTCCATCTTGAAGACTGTTTTTTGTTGGGTTGATAAATTTTGAAATTTTCGTGAGTGACCTAATGCGTCGCGGTGACGAGTCGAAAGTCACAATTCCAGGGCGGGTATTTTAGCCCCACATTGCCGCTCCACTTAGGTCTGCGGGTCCGCTAGGTTGCCTGCGGACCTAAGAAGGAGCACCTTGCGAGCGACAAGCGGCCATTTCAAACCCAAAATTGAGGTACCTAGCGGGCTACATTTTCAGTGCGCTGGGGCTAGAAGGCCACAATTAGCAGCACCTCCGCGGTCACACTATCAGGCCAATCCCGCTAAAGGGCTGCAAATTCTAGCGCTAATAGGGCTATAGGGATCAAGTAAAGTCACCTCTGGAGTTCTCCGAGAAATGACATGTGAGGAGAGGACATTGGCGGAGACTATAGCTGCTCGTATTCCTGTCTAGTTGGGTGGTGAATATCGGTGTGTTCATCGTTGTTATGATTCTCTGGAGAACTTTTGCACGGTAAACGATTCATCTTAAAAATGAGTACTTATTCTGAAGATAAGGAAACAATATGATTCAAATAAATACCGAAGAACAGGAGTGCAGATATCATTTGGGGACTTCACGACGGAACAACGTGCTAAGTAATGACAAGACGTTGTCCAGCTAGCCCACAATAGGTACTCCGGCGCCGTGTAGTTGGATAATGCCGGAGACCGGATCCAGCTAGAAGTGAGAAAAGCGTCTGCCCTCAACATAGAAAATTAACAGGTAAAGGGCGCTCCCGCACTGAAAAGTGGGAAATTGCAACTAATTGGGGTCAACATGAGGGTACGTTGCGTGTAGCATGGGTGATGTTATCTGAATACGAGGCGACAGTTGGAGAAAACCTGAGAGCTTTGACTGACCGGACGATTGTGCTGTTAACAAATAATAGTGTCTACCTTCAATGAGACTTCCTGGCCAGTATGCAAGGTTTCAGCTAAGAAAAAAGTAGCCATTTCGAACTGCTCTTCAATGTTTACGTTCGTGATTGTCAGCCGAATTCTATTCTGAAAGCAGCAATAGTTATCAAGTGACTTGCTCTATTTTTGGGTCAGATTTCTCTGAGTTGTCAGTTTCGCAGTAGACATCTTCACAGTTTCAGTAATTCATTTTCCATTCTTCCTTTCGCTCATAATTTGTTCGCTCATAATTAGTTTGCTCATAATTCATCGCGTCATTCGTGGGAGTCAGGTGCAACATGGCCTTTGTCTCATTTTTGATCTCAGAAGCAATTCTAATTGTTATCGTTTTCCTTCCTCAATCGTTCCTCAAGTTTGAAATGACCGATTTTAAAGGAGAAGATTTTGAGTAGAGATTTTGAGTAGTATCAAACAGTATGTGGTGCAAACAGTGCAAATATGCAACATGCATCGCCATTGTATTGTCATCTTAGCGCTAGCCTGATTGCGTCGGAAACCTGCAAAGCAAATGCCGAAGGGTGTTTCCAACATCATGCGGAAAATTAGAATTAGTAAATTTCTTCTAGCAAGAATCCAGCGAACATCTAGGAGTTGTGGTTAAGTCGAGCACGGCTTAGCCGGAGCAGTGAATAGGATTTGGATAAACACACTTGCTCCTCAGGTTTAAGCAACGTGGTTTCCTTGAAAATGTAGAAAATTCGCAGTTATTTTAAGAGTCGGACTGGAAAATTTTGTTTATGAGGCATTTCAAGTTGGGTTCCTCGGTAATCTTGCTCTCAGTGATTTTGCTAGATTTCTGGATTTGGTGCTATAGTGGAAACGAATGAAGTGATCATTTCTGTCAATTGCAACAAAAAAGGTCTTCAATGCCACCAGTTAAGCCCGTTTGCAACTGATGGCTGAGTTGCACGGGCTTGATATGGAAGGGGGTGAGGATGAGGCGAAAGACCCGTTTAGCGGAAAGACTCATTCATCTCATGCTCTAATGCATCCCAATCAAACGCTGAAACCCATCCAAGCTCATTATATCTTAAGAATGCTTCCCAGATGTAGTAAGTAGAACAGTCCGATGCCACAAAAGTTGGAGCTAAATGAAGTAGAAAGTAATCTCCTTCCTCTTCTTCTTCCTAGCCATATTGTCAAGAGTTGGGGTCAGCGTGGTTTGTGTGCTCGTGCTACTTCCTTTGAATAAAGACATCGTAGTCTGTGCGCTTCAGTAGCTGCATGTCGTCCCCTATCCTATCCAGCCATCGCGTTTTCGGTCTCCATCTCGGTCTACGTCCGTCAGTGTAGATCCTCACACCTGATTTGGCGACTGAATGGTCGTTTCTCCTCAGCACGTGACCGTACCATCTGATCCTCACGCATATTTCCACGATTGGTGCTGCTCCGAGTATCGCGCGCACATCATTTCGAACTGTGTCGAAGCGTTTAAGTCTATGGGTCCAAAGGAGCATTTCCATTGCATGGAGATCTGCTCATGCTCCAAGGTGGTCGGCAAGCATCCCATTCCATACAATGCCACAGTTCGTAGATCTTCCTATCGCACATCACTCCTGTTAGCAGGCTCCATTTAATCCATCCTGCGTTTGCTCAATACTTAGCTTCAACCAGAATGCTACCGTCAGCTGAAATGGGGGATCTGAAGCATTTGAAAGGAGAGGTTTCTGGAAGTTCGCCATCTTCGACAAGTATTGTCCGGAGTTTGCTGTCCACATCGGACGTACTCTCTCTTCTTGATGGTGGGCCTCATCCCGTAGTGTTCCAACCGATCCCTCCAAGCTTGCACTTTTTGTTGGAGTTCCTTCCGGGTACTCGCGGTAATCATAGCATCGACTGCATACAGGAGTGTCCATTGTCATTTCGATTGTAGGTCGCCCGATATCATGTCAATGCAAAGGATGAACAGAAGTGGGAAAGTGCAGAGCCTTGATGAACTCCCACACAAACTTCAAACGGTGGTATTCATTAGAACATTTGACCGCGTTTGTGACATCCTCATAAAGAATCTGAGCCAATCTGACGTATGGCTCCAGAACTCCTTGATCGAGATCAGAACACGGGGAACCCTGTCGAAGACCTTCTCAAGATCGACAAAGGCTAGGGGCACGGTCTTCCTCTTCTCCCGGTGCCTCTCAATCAGCAGTTGAATCGCGTGAACTGCGTCGGTCGTGCTGCAATATCGGCTATCCAGAGTCCGTTCGAAAATCTTCATCGTATGACACGGCAACCTACTCACACTGTGAAATCTATGATGTCTGCTCTTCTCTTGCTTTTCCCAATTTTCCTTCAGCTATCAATTCGTTGGCAAAGAAGAAAGCCAGCGGCTGAGGAATTTTCTTTTATCTTCCAGATTCTATTATATGTGGCAGGTTATCTGGACCGGGTGAATTTCCGTTTTTCATCCTTGCCAACGCAACTGTAACCTCCCCACCTTTGATCGAAGGCACTGGTTGACACAAATTGCTATTGTTGGGATCGGTAGGTGAGGGAACTTCTCGCTGCTCATGACGTGATAGTGTTGACGCCACCAAGTAGTAGCGAGTATGTCAGGAAGGCGATGGAGAAGATGCACATCATTGTCCTTGATCTGCACTACATGTAGATCTTCAGTGGCGCGTTGTCTCGCTTTGGCAATCCGGTAGATCTTTCCCTCCCTTCTAACTTTTTGTAGAGGGCTGTATGCTGTGCCGCCCTTGCAGCTGCAAGTGCTTTCTTCGCCACGACCTATACGGTATCACATTGGCATCGATGACGTTCTTTAGCTCCTTGCGGTGCACGAGAATTTAGTCGATTTGCGTCTGGCAGACTTGACTGTGATATTTAGTGAAGTGTTCATTCCTCTTTTATAAAAATGTCCTCACTACATCTTAATCTGCAGCTTCGGCGTGGTCAAGGAGCATCGATCTTTCTTCGTGTCCTGTGCCATAACCTTTTTTTTTCATGCCATTTCTCATAACCATTTCTACCCAACGTGCCCTATTGAAGTCTCCACCTAGGATTATGTTTCGTTTCTATCAAACCCCGTAGCTCCACATCGAGACAGCGGTAAAAATGTTTCTTCATGTCACCGATGCATCCGCATCGTGGTGCGTATGCAGAGACAATCTCTCTAGAGTTTTGACCGAATTAAATTAAATTTGAATTTATATCCAAATATTCGAATATTCGAAAATTCGTATATTTGAAAATTTGGAGATTCCTAAAAATTCAAAACTTCGAATATTCGAAAATTCGGGGGTATTCGAAAATTCAAATACTTGAAAATTCGAGGGTCTAGGATTATTCGAAAATTCGAGAATTCGAATATTTCAGGCCGAAAATTCGAATATTTGAAATTCTTTTGCTTCGTAACTGTTACTTGAGTTCCATTTTCTCGCTGAAGAACCGTTCCAATTGGAACCTAATTCCAATTTCTCATTCCAATCTCAACTTTCCAAAAAATCCAAAAAATAGACCTATATTTGAAGGCATTTGAAAGCCGGTAAAGGCATTTGCAAGCAATTCTGCGGTTTATAAGGCGGTGGCGACGATGACCTTTCCAGTAAAACCTACGTGTTCTCCAGTAAAACCTACGTGTTCTCCAGTAGAACCTACGTGTTTACTTTTCTAGACACTTGAAAAACCAGCAGTTTCAACGAAACCTTTTTATTGAAGGCTTTCCTCCAGAGCTATGTAAGTGAACTGCAAGCTATAATACTAACTTTTACACTACATTCTTCCCTATATTTGGCCGATTTCCAACGACTGCTCCGTTGTAACTCTTTCTAGGTACATAACCTTAGATATGGAATCCAAAGTTTTCACACAAAATCTTGAGATCCTCTTATTAACCTTTTTGCCCAAACATACTCCGACATCTTGTTATCGAAGTTCTGTTGATTTTGACATTCAACGTACAAGCATGCAGTTGGACAGGATAAGCAGAAGTAATAATAAGGAACAGGGTGACACGCTGTGATTTTTGGTATCACTGATGCTTTTTTGGTGATAGGTGGAAGCTCATCGATGATCAAGGTAACTGAACCACTGTATCGAACATTATTTTCACCGCGTCATACCTCTACATTGAATTTCTTGTTTTCTTTCGTTTTCTTGAACTGCAACACATATATTAAAGAAAAATCCTTTTCACGGACGACGGGTTTCATCCGCTCCACGATCCTTTAATGATGGTTTGAGACCTCAAAAAAGATAGGCGTTCTTAATCTCAGGAATTTTAACCAGTAACAATTCTAAAACCGTTAAGAGATCAACTTCACACCCGCACAAGATTCCACTCATGATTTAGTTGTGAAAAATTCCGAAACGGCGAATGAAACTTGCTACCCGAAAGGTATCCTGCTTGTTGTGATTGAAAAACATATCACACTTTTCGCCTAATGGAATGTTTTTCGAAATTTCGAATATTCGAAAATTTGGAGGTTCCTAGGAAAAAATTCTGATATTCGAATATTCGGAAAATATTTTCGAATGTAAAACTCTACCTCCTACTGTAATCGCGAATGACGTCAGACGGTTGGAAACGCGCTGGTGAGGAAGCCTCAGCAGCCTTCACAGCCACCTTTGCGTTCAGATGTCGTACGGTGGAAGATGAGCTTGTACCCACCTACTATATCGCGCGATGATAGTCTTCATGGCCTGTGTACAAGAAACGCGACTATCGCGTTTCTTGTACACAGGCCATGGAGACTTTCCGCTTTTTCAGCTCCGCGGCAAGTTGTGGATTCCTTTCTGTCAACGTCAAGATGTTGATTCAAGTTAGACGTATAGTTAGATACTTCCGACTGTTCGAGTGGAATTTGCCGACTAGTAGTCCTTGTCTCACTTCGCAACACCCGAACTGTAGTGCTGAAGTGCGGCGACTCCGATGCACGTTCTATGCACTTCACTTACTCGAATTTGTTGAAATAGCACAATCTATGATTTTATTCAACTCGACATGGTATTAATCAACCGAATACTTGCAGAATCTGACGCCGAAATCGATGAGGCGGACGAGTTTCTTCCCAAGCTAGACAAGGAACTCATTATTAGAGGCGGCCCTATGCTCCTCTCATGCTTTTCCCAGTCGTACAAATGTGGGTTTTCGTATGGATCCAATTTGACGGTACGTCCTGCAATCAAGCAATCCTGTACGCCCACACGTGTTAGCGTGTGCTTGCGCTCACATGCGTGGGTGTACAAGATTGCTGCTTGCAGAACATAGATGCATTCCAGTAAAACAGAACTCAAAAGTCTATCCCCTAGATCGATCCTCGTCGCAGGACAAGCGCACGGCTGCTTTCCGCAAATTGGCTAGAGTCCCTCAAACATGGAAGAATGTAGTAGGTGATAATTAGAAAGAAATAATTAGAAAAGGGTTCTTTCGCCAATACTCTGTAATATCTATACTCATGAACTGCCAGCTCTAATTTCATCAGTAGGTGTTAAATGTGCTGCATTCGCCGATGATTTCAAGATGTACTTTAACATCAAGGATTCCGGTGACAGGGCACGATTACAAGCAGCGGTGGATTCAGTTGAACGTTGGTCAGCCAAATGGGATCTTCCTTTATCGAGTGAGAAGACCAAAGTTCTTCACCTAGGCAAAACGAATAAATGTCTCCCATACCAGAGAGGGTTTGTGATTACAAAGGATCTCAGCTTCAACATGCATTGTGAGCATATTGCTGCAAAAGCGCTTAACGTCATGCACAGGATATTCAGAGCCTTGTCTACCAAAAATCCCGTTATCTTACTAGCAGCGTACAAGTCAGATGCAAGGCCAATCCTAGAATATGGTACTGCGATTTTCAATCCAAGTAAGCAGAAAATCATTGCGAAATTGGAGAGAGTTCAGTCTAGCTTTACGAGGAAAATTATGATAAGAACTATAGGTTCCATGTACGACTCCATTCCTTCATACCAGGAAAGAATTGTCCCTTCATACCAGGAAAGAATTGTCTACTTGAAACTTCCTAGCCTCACTCATCGAAGAAGAAGGTTTGACTTAATCATGTATCATAAGATTATGACGGGTAAATGTGGTCTTAGGCCGGAGGAATTTTGTACTAGAAAAACTTCTATTACCAAGGATGGTGAAATGCGGTGCATAGTTCCAAAAGCTAAGAGTAATTGTAGGCTTTTCTTTTCAGCAACAGAGCGGGTTCGGACTACATAAAATTTTTTAAAAAATACTCACAAGGGAAGTGCAACAGGCCAGACTCGCAAATCGGAATGAAACCTATCTGGCTTGAATCTTTGTTGGAGAGGGTGTTACAGTATATATTTTGTTACTGCCCTCGGCTTCAAAAAACAAAAATCCCACCACAGTACCATATGCGCTGCAGCACTCGTCCGTCAGCGACGATGTGGCCGAGTGGGGAGGATGCTGCACTGTCAGCTCGAGAGTTTGAACCCCGTCATGCGCACCTACCTGTTTTGCTCTCTCATTTTTTTATTCCCCCTGTGTTGTTGAAATCAAATTCAAGGTTAGAAGATAATACTTATCCTTACTGACGCACTAGGCACGGAATAACTACGTTATATAAAACCTGCTTTTCTCCCTCGATTAGCTATAAAGTAGCAGTCACTTTTCACGACTGTAACTCAAAATCTTTCCCACTCGGTTCATAATGTTCGAACCTTCACGCGTCGTGGCCCTTTTGTTGGCTCGGTTTGGTCCGGGTGATGGCAACTGTGCAACTCGTGATGAGCGGAAGTTGGCCGAAGCATTTGGAAGGATTCTTCTTGAGGCTGCTCACTGCGAGCTTACAATAGCAGATGAAGAAGAACTAGAAGTCGATGATGAGGAAAAGATGGACGAGGAATGGGATATAATGTCCGAAATTGATGAGGTTTGCTCTCCCCTCCCGTATGAATCGGGATTTGTCGGATTCGGCGGAAAGCCCATACCCGTAGAGCAGGTATTTTCTTCCCCATTTTCTGATGATGCCATTTGGAAACCACACATTTGGGGAGTACCCCTTTTTAAGGTCAAATCGGCGATTGCTTATTACCGCTCCACGAGCAAAGGATCCCGCCCGCTCGCTGCTATGCAGCACAGATTTCGTTGGATACAGTGCAAAAACCATGTTGATAAATTGAGGCAGATAGAGAAAGAAGGTGAAATTTTGCAAGTTTTCGGGTTCCATATTTCTTTTGGTGATTTAGACGAGATTAGAGCTATTTTAGATGAGATTAGAGCAGAGAAATGTGCATCTCTGAAGAGACTCAATTTTTTGCTTGAGGAAAAAGTTGCGGAAAAGTTCGAAAAAGGTCAGCAATCAAGGTTCAAAAACAAAGCTGCTGTTTATGAAGATTGGATCGAAGAATTTTCAGGCATCTCACTCCATGATTCAGACCTTCAACAAATTGCACTAATTATTAATAAGGAAGAAACACACATTGAGGGTTTCAAGGTACACAGCACTGCCTGATTAAGTAATAACAAAGCCTAATGAAAAAGCAAAAATGCTCTCTCCATCTTACACTCCATAAAAACCGCTGCTTCAGGCTTCTCTCCGCTGGATTCAATACTTCAAAGCAAGAACCGGTATCTGTTCCAGGAGGGTAACAAAATTTGTTACGAAGAAGACTAACAGAAACAGAGCAGTTATCGAGGAGACAGCTCTTAAGTTCGTTGCTGACGTACGAGCGGAAATTCATGACATACCGCTCACATGCATAGCTAACGCGGATCAGTCTGGATTCAGCAAAGTATGAACTTTCCGCAAAGTTCATTAGAAAAAATCGCAAATGAAATATGGGGGAATCTATGTACTATTCAGGAGTTCACTGTGCCTAGATCACTAGCGCCCGTGGGAGCCAAGAGGGTTGAGCGGATCATGCAGTCTTCGTCCGCAGCGAGTCACTCCTATACCATCCTTCCTCTCCTCTACGCGGACGGTCGCCTTGGCCAGTATCTCTTCGTAGTTCTGCAGGAAAGCAACGCAGAATTTCCGCAGAAGGGGCATTTTACCGCCGACAATCTGGTGGTCCGTGCCGGGAGAAGCCATATCATGACGAAGTCACACATGATAGAATGGCTAGAGTCCTGCGTCTTCCAGCCGACATCTCCAGAGTGTACGTACCTGCTACTGGACTCATGGACTTCTTTTAAGGACGCAAGTACCATCGGCAGCATAGCAGCTTCAATGGGGAAAAGAGTCATTGTGCGAAACATTCCAGCTGGTACGACCTCCTTGATTCAACCTTTAGATGTCTATTTCTTCAGGCCCTTCAAAGCTGTAGTGAAAAAGATCACCCAATACGTTATTGTGCACAACATTGACTTTGTTGTCTCAAAGAGAGACAACATTTTAAAAATTCTTTCTGTTGTATATTGGACATTCCGTGCTCCCCGTTTCCGCGCTATGCTTCGTTACCCTTGGAAGGCGGCAGGGTATACTGATTTAGATCCAGGCTCTTTCCTCACTCCAGTGGAAGCCTGCTTCCCCTCTGATCTCTGCAGTGAATGCGACTGTAATGATTGTAGCAGAATTTCTTTCATTGTCTGCGCGTATTGTTCTCACCGCTTTTGCTTTGAACACTTCATTGTCTGTGTGCACCGTTGCTGCCAGTAAATGCTTTCTCATTGACCATCCTTTTTTTGTTTTGAATGAAAATTTTACAATTTTCTAGCGACTCGAGGGAAAGCTGTACGATCACTAAACTACGTTCATAGCATAGTAGTTATTCTATAGCTAGTACGTCAGTAAAGACAAGTGTTGTCTTCTAGCCCTCCAAAATTGATTTCAATAACATAGGAGGAATAAAAAACAAAAATGCAAAACGAGTGTCAATGACGGGATCCAAACCCTCGACCTCCTGCCTATCAGTCCGCATCCTCTCCACTCGGCCACATCGTCGCTGACGGACGAGTGCTGCAGCGCATATGGTACTGTGGTGGGATTTTTGTTTTTTGGAATCGAGGGCAATAATGAAATATATACTGTAACACCCTCTCCAACAAAGATTCAAGCCAGATAGGTTTCATCCCGATTTTCGAATATGGCCTCTTGCACTTCCCTTGTCAGTTTCCTGTAGGTTTCAACACGTTTAAGCGCATGATAGACAAATTCTTGGATTGATGACATTCTTAGTGCATTCTAGTTCTGTTGTAGTGGACTTTTTTTGTAATCTCTTCGCCTGATCTACTTGTATGGCATTTGTTCTAATGGCTTATTTATCATGTTTTACTCGTTTTATCAAGTGCAATGGTTGTTTGTTTCTTTTACACCAGCTTGCTTGTGTAATAAATATAATATATAAGAATATAGTAGAGCGAAACGTGCCGCCACTAATTGATGAGGGGATGAAGAAGAAGAGTGACAGCTCGCTGCGATAACGACCGCGAAAGACTGCTAGGAGCCTCAGCAGCGCATCGCGCCAAGGAAGGAGAAAAAACATTTTTGATCAAATTCTGTTTCTTAAATGTGATTGTTGCATTTCATCGTGGCACATTAAGAATGAATAGCGCTTCCCATCATCCTGAGCACGGCTCCACGTTAGGGAAACGTGTGCATAAGGGATAAGCCTTAGTTCAACTAAAGAACTCACTGAATGAGCCTCGCATTTGTCGGAAAGTAGTATGATATTTCTCATATTCAAAGTAATAAAATTTGTGGTCTGCATCACTACCATCTTGACAGTCACTTCACCATCGGTAGTTAGGTTTCTGCTGGCAGGGAATTCCACATAGAAAGGCAGGTAGACCTTGACGACCAAGTCATAGGACACTGAAAAAATTTAAACCAAATTTAATTGATTTCATTCAATTCAATCAATCAAATTCAATTGTATTCAACAAACAAATATTGCTCTGCTATATTTCGTCAAAATTCTTTAGACAATATTTCTGTTTGGCTTTGTCCTGCTTTGAGGTAATGTTTCATGAAATTCCCTCAGCAGAAATTTAGAAAAATTCAATAATCGACTTTTGTGGGGATAGACGTTACTATATTTGTCTTGAACCTACCAAAATTTCTTCAATTTGTGGTTCGCCTACATTCGTTAAGTGCACAAATGTCACATGTACAATATGCACAATCTGTCTTTCTTCAGTGGAAATTGCGATTGTTTTACCGTTAAGACTGTTGTGCAAATCGCATTGTTTTTGCGAAACAAAGGAGCGGTGGCACCATATGTGTATATTGGGATGTTATCGCTTCATTGCTGCTCGCTATCAAAGCGTTACACCACTTTCAAAAGCCTCGTTACTGCTCTACAATCATGTATAATGAAAAAGGAAGTGCCTAGTTGGCAGAAATTCCACTTACTTTAATAGATCAGGGCCACATAGCTGTTCAAAGGGATGAGGACGGTGTAATATTGGGTGCGCACAAAAATTCTGGGGCAGTTGGCGGTAGTTCACTATTTAAAGTGATGCGAGCAAAGCGAGTTCTAGGTAAAGTCTGGACTTCACCTAGAGCTCGGACTTCCAGACTTTACCTGGCCCCACCCCACTTTATAGCTTCCCGAAGCGTCGCTTATATATATATATATATATATATATATATATATATATACCAGTCTCGCCGTCCGGCTAACTCCGTTCTTCTAGACTTCTACCGATGCTCGCTTCGCTCGCATACTCCGCGTACGATGCAGAAAAAAAGGTGAACGGATTTAGTAGATCCTGTATCCCCCGAGTAAGTCCATCGACTTTTGGAAAGCTCTCGATCGCGTGAGCGGCAGCCTTCCTCCACGTGGGAGAAGTATGGTCTATTAGCTCACAGAAGGCGCCTGATCTGACTTTGTCTGCAATTACGACTTTGCCTGCAGAATGCGTCTGGAAGGATATTTTAGCGAGTAGCAGTAGGGAAACATAAGAATGGAGGGAACCACACCATATGCATATCAAAAAAGTGCAAAAAATAAATCAGTTAGCCGAAAAATGATGAGGGCGTAGTTGCGGACAAAGTCGGATCGGGCGCCCTCTGTGAGCTTAAAGACTGTAATTTCTTTTGATTGACCCCGTTGTTAATTGGACGTAGCCGATTCAGTGGAAATGCTCTCTTGAAATAATCTATCTTTAGCAGGTTGTTGTGGTAACTCAAGTGATAAGGGTCTGCCCATGTATAAAAACAGAGTGAAGGGTCATCCAGACACAAATGGACTGGAATGAGGATGGGAATACGGATTGGAATAACGTGCACGTAGGTCACATAGGTAGAAGGAATAGCCGGAACGGGTGCCATTCATGAAGAAATTTACCTAGGCCGTGACCAACTTCCTTTTCTGGACGCGGGCGCCCTTATCACAACGCTGGACGGTCATGCGTTTCCCACTTCTGGGCGCCAGCGCACCCTTATCGCGGTGATGGACCCATCTCCCCCACTTCTGGGCGCTGACGCACCCTTATCACAGTGGTGGACCCGTCTCCCCCACTTCTGGGCGCGGCGCACTCTTATCACAGAGATGGACCCGTCTCTCCCACTTCTGGGCGCCGGCACACCCTCACCACAACAGTGGACCTGTCTCCCTCACTTCTGGGCCCCGACGCACCCTTATCACAGTGGTGGACCCGTCTCTCCCACTTCTGGGCGCCGGCGCACCCTTATCAGAGCTGTCGACTCGTCTCCCCCACTTCTGAGCCCCGGCGCACCCTTATCACAGTGGTGGACCCGTCTCCACCTGTGGGCGCCGGCCCACCCTTATCACAGTTATGGACCCGTCTCTCCCACTTTCGACGCCGGCGCACCCTTCTCACAACGTTGGACCCGTCTCCCTCACTTTTGGGCGCCAGATCACAGGGTGGACCCTTCCCCCTACTTTTGGCCGCCGGCGCAGCCTTCTGTATTCACTTCATTGACAGACCCGTTGCACATTGTTCAACCTTCTCCTCGATCTCATCCCTACCCCACTCAACCATACCACACCCATTTCTAGGCTTTTATATGACCTCACAGTCACGATCACTGACTCATGGTAGAATTTCGTAAAGGTCTGACACACATACACACTTACATACAGACAGACATGAAAACAGACTGAGCCCGTTATTATAAGTCATGATGTACCAGTCTGGCCGTCCGGCTAACGCCGGATTTCCAGACTTCTATTGATGCTCGCTTCGCTCGCATACTGCACGTTGAAAGCAAACACAAAAGTTTGAATGGATTGATAAAATCTGTATCCTTCCACGCATTTCTATCGCTCTCCTTGATCCCGTAAGTGGTAGCTTAAAGGCCGTGTCTCACCTCATGTTGGGCATCGTGATATCCACAAATTCAGGTGCAGCTCGAGGCGCTGATTCCAATGATGTGCTTGATGTCAGAAAACACCCTCAAAAATTCCTACTTTTAAGGCAAAATTACATACAAAGGCGGACGAGTTTCCCTGCTAGGAAGCTATCAAAAGCGGAGCTGAAATTGCACATTGCACACACAGAGAAGCTGAAATTGCACATCAAAATGAAATTCGAAATTCTTGGCCAAAGAAACCCGTAACTTATGGGGTCTTCGATGTTTCTACGAAACTTAAATTACATCTTTGTGCTCAGCGGCTCGCGTATGTTCGACTGATATGGGAATCTCGAATGCGGCCTGTGTGCTGAGACACTGCCTTTCACCTCATATGAACGAAGTTGTGCTCTCCCGTATTAGCGAAGTTCATGGTCATGAAGAAATGAGTGTGACCAATTCAGTGCAAATGTAATCTTGAAATGATTTAGGCTCAGCTGGTGGTTGTGGTATAGTCCGTCCGAAACGAAGAGTCCGCTCGCGCACGCGGGGATCGAGAAGCTGCCACATTTGCCAGCGCTCCACGTCATCATCCCCTTATCTGCGTATCACGTTTCATCGTTATCTTCATGGTATTGACCAATGATTTGGCTATGACGTGGACGATGTGGCAGCCAACAGCATCCGTCCCAGCCGCGCCGCCTCTCGATCCCGCGTGCGTGGGCGGAATCGTCGTTTCGGGCAGACTATAATTGGTAGGGTCCACCGGTGTATATGAACGGAAAGGAAGGGGTGGTTCATTCAGACACAACGACACACACACGCCGGCGTCCAAAAGTGGGGAAACGCCAGAGTGGGGTCCAACGGGGTGATAAGGGTGCGCCCGGCGTCCAAAACTGAGGAAACGCCAGGAGTCGGATCCAACTGTGTGACAAGGGAGTGCTGGCTTCTGCAAATAATAGGAATTCGCTAGACGGGTCTATTTCTGCATAAGAGGTACGCCTGTCCTGTTTCGGCGGACCCTCCTACCTGAATCACCCAGATGTACATTCTCAGACACTCATGGGGGTCGACTGCAGGTAGAAAAGGGGTCCACCCCCAGTTGTACCTGGGCACCTACCCCCCACATATGGCCGACGACCCCCCACGTTCCCCCACTGACGACCCCTCCCTCACGTGCCCCCACAGACGACCCCCCACGTGCCCCCACTGACGACCCCCCACGTGCCCCCACAGACGTCCCCCCACGTGTCCCCACAGACGACCCCCCACTTGCCCCCACAGACGGCTCCCACGTGCCCCCAACGACGTCCCCTCACGTGCCCTCAATGCTACCCGCGACGTACAGAACCACAACATTGAAGCTGGAATTGATCCGCTGCTTCAGGAAAAAGTCGAGTCCGGGGCTCTCCCGTCCGAGAATGTACGCAAGCAATGACCTAACTGCCAGGGTTGTCGCGCAGTCGTCGTCCAGTTGATGGGAATTGGTGACAATGCTGCCGTATGCACTAGATTTGGGGCAGTAGCGCCTGACGATCTGCGACTTCATAGCGGCCTGAACGCGGACAGTACTCAGGCGGATAGGAATGCAAGTCCAGTTTTCAGCGGCCCTACAGCGGCCTGAACGCGGCCACTTCTCGGGACAAAACACCCAAGCGCTCGCTTCGACCCTCGCTCCCCGCTCGTTCCGAACGGGATTTGCCCCCGAAATTGTCTGAGTAATTACCCTATTATAAGGTAATTTATACTAGCTGCGTGCGTCAGTCGCTCATCAGTCGCGCGTATCCATTTGCAAGGTATTTTCCATGAAGACCGGTCAACACGACATGTACATCCTCAATGAAAAGAACGCACGGCCGCCGCCAGACTGTGAACGCGTGCGTCTGAGCTGCGACCAGGGTAAAGCACGGGGTGCGATTCGGATCTCCCAAATACGTGACCCCCTTTTGCTTTCACATGGGCGTAAACCACGTCCATGATTCCGCCATTCTTGGTGGTACACAGTCTTGCATTGTAATCAGCAATTAAACAGCTTTCATTATATTTTTATCAGTGTTTGGCCTCTCTCAATTTGTAACATTCCAGACATTATAGACAAACCTGCCAGTTTTAAGGAAAAGTGCATAACAAGTTTGAGCATGTTGGACATACTGAACATAAAACAAAGAAGGAGAGATCAGATTGCAAGAAAACTGAACATGTTTGAACAGTATTAGACATGTTTCAACAGTTTTTACCTAAACTTTCCTGTTTTCACTCTCTGCTCCCTCTTCGCTCCGGATACTTTATGCGCATCTCTCCACCACTCCTCAATACTGTAGAGTCTACCACAGGGCAGGTGCGATAAGGGTGCGATACACGCACCTTCTCCGCACCTGCCCTGTGGTGGAAACTGTAGTAATCTTTTGCAATAGAGTGCGGAATCGCGTAGGAGCGCGAAATAGCTCCACAGGGGATTTCAGCCGAACTTTGGTGCAATTCTCTAACGTGCGCGACTTGCACAGATGGAGTGAAACTTAGGAAATTTACCGTGATTACTCTCCTGTGGCGAGCAATACATACTAACTTTACTAATTACTGCGTCTATAACTTATTACTATTACTCTGTGTTGCTGTACCGATTTACTGTTATGGGAAAATTTTGATGTAACAGCAGGGATCGCAGAGGTGTGGAACATCTCATCCACAGCTCGAATAATATGTTAGGTCGTAAACGCCGTTCCCTTCACGATACTTCCTGAATAGAAGCCGTCGGCCATTCTGCAGAGTCAGTGCGTAGGTAAGATAGTATAGCGGTTGCAGGACGAGGATCAATCATAAAGAAAAAACACAACGTACCCCCCTCCCCCTTTTGCTTTTTTCGCTTTGCTCCTCTAAATACGTAGGGGTGGTTTGAAATATCGCACCTGTGCTTTACCCTGGCTGCGACCGCGATGCGACTGCTATGCGACTGGGCCTATTCTTCATCAAGTAGAGACTATTTCTACATATTTATTTCGTATCCTTGGCAAATGCCAAGGCTGGCAGCGCTCATCGCTGGACCCATCTACTCAGGAACGCTGCGGTCTTTCGAACACTGTGTTGAGGAAGAGTTTGGAATAGGTTGTTGGTCCAGTTGCTGGTACAGTTGAGCAACTTTCCGTCGTCTGCCACGGCTCCATTATTTTGCCAGTGTTCTATTCCTGTCTTTATCGCGTTGTGGGCATTCCAACTAAGTACCTGACTGAACGTGAGAACTAAAATCTAGGATCTGTGCTGAAAATCCTTGAAAAAATTAGCAAATGCAAACGCATGGCACCAAGTCGGAATGCCCACAGTGCGATAAAGACAAGAATAGAACACTGACAGAATAATACAGCACCGGTAGGGAACGGAAAGTTGCTCAACTGTACCAGCAAACCTATTCCAAACTTTTCCCCAACACAGTGTTCGAAAGACCGCAGCATTCCTGAGTAGATGGGTGCAGCGATGAGCGCTGCCAGCCTTGGGATTTGCTAAGGAGCCGAATTAAATATGTAGAAATATTCTCTACTTTCTTTATCATAGAGGCGCACGCGCGTCAGTCGCACGCATCCAGTATAAATTGCCCTTATGAGAACTCGTGAACACTCACCGCCGCTCCAAGGAAGTTAAATGATGAAAGTAAAGGTGAGGGAAAATAAAGTTGTTGATTAATCACATATACACGTGTTATCGCGGTCCCGGCGGACAGCAGCACGTCTGGGAAATCCGGCGGACAGCAGCACGTCGGGGGGTATGAGGAGCACGTTCTGCTAGTTCAAAAAGTGGGCGGGGCGATGGGGGTTCGACCTGCTGTTCGACGGCACAGTTGTCTGAGTTGTTTCCTTTCGTATCCGTGTTGTTCTCTCCCCATTCCGTTTGTGTCTTAATGAACCACTCCCTCCTCTCCGTTTATATACACGGGAGGACCCGTATCACTTGAATTACCACAACAACCACCTGGGCCTAAATCATTTAAAGATAACATTTGCAATGAATGGGTTACACTCATTTCTTCACGGCCAGAAATTTCGCTCAGATGGGAGGGCATAACTTTGTTCATAAGGGGGAAAGCCACCATCTACGGAATCAAGAGGATAGCGATAGAACTGCGTGGAAGGATACAGATTTTATCAATCCATTTTCACTTTTGTGTTTACTTTCAACGTGCAGTACGCAAGCGAAGCGAGCATCAATAGAAGTCTGGAAGTCCGGCGTTAGCCAGACGGCCAGAGAGCTGATATACAATTCCAATGCTGATTGAATAGGACTCGGCAACATCAGAGGTCCACATGTCTGGTGTGGCATGTGTAATAGCAAACTACAAAATCTTATCTTGGAAAGCTTTGCCAAACAGAATTACAGATTGCCGTTTTCATTTAAAAAAATTTGAAAGCGAGCGGAAACGATGCTATTGGATTGCGCCAATTTGGCAAGATTGAGAAGCGTTAACTTTGGAATAGGCAAAACATATTCTTCTGTTCAACTTACATGGTTTCAGATTTTTCGGAAGACGGAAGTTGTACGACTTGGCTGTCACAGTTTCTTCTTGATCGAATTCCCTGATAAAAATATGTTCACTTCATTAAGAAAATGGGGTCACTTATTCAGAGAAAGTTTTTAGAAGGAAAAGGAAGAAAAGTTAACAATTCATCGCCACAGATAGAAGAGTAGCGAAAAGGGAGGGCCACCTAGCCTTTTTCGATTGCTTGGCCGGTCATGCGTGTCCTGACGTGTTAGTTGACACGTCGCAAAGGTTTCGACTTATTAGTTGACAAGTTTCTCCTTTACATGCATTTATCACTTGAAATGAATAATCGTATTCATATATGACGCTGCCAACTAATTTGTCCTCGCAAAAATGCAAAGTAGAGAATGAATGGCAGAATCCGAACGCTTCCAGTTATGCCACCATTTCATTTTCACTGTGCCATGCCCCGAACGGTCCGGATTGTGGCCATTCATTCCCAACTTGCATTTTTACGCGGACAAATTAGTTGGCAGCGTCATATATGGTCAAAATGAACTTTTGTGGGCAACCTTTTATCAGGTTGTTGCAAAGATAATTGCCGCTTCGGGGTATGCTCAACTAAACTTTTCTCTTCTGTCCAATTTGAGCAACTGCAGCCCAGTTTGTATAACCTTTCCTGTAGAGCTTTCCTTCCTTGCTTAAACATTCTGGCTAGCTCCTTCCTGAGGATTTTTACAAAGACGCGAACGAATCTTGAGCCTACGCGATTCTCGGCTGATTATGGTTGATGACTTCAAACTTAAACACTCTTTGTCGGAGGTATGCCTTTGTTGTTGCCTTGCATTTGTTTTCGCTTGAAATTCCCTTCCCGACGGTCAGAGAGCTAGAGGTTGGCGAAGTCCTCTTCCTACGATTTTAGACTCAAATGTAACCATGGTCGTGGTCGCGGGATGTCGCTAGACGATCAGGCGTTGAGGGCGGATGTGGAACCTGAACCGGATCTTACCATCTGGATGATGAGATAAGGGGTGGACCCTTACTATACCACAGTTTGAATGCATCTGACTGTAAGCAACAGAATGCGAAAAGTGCGGACGTGAACACCCTACGATCTGACTGATGACCAACGTCTTAACTGGCGTGACATCTTTTCTAACTCAATTTTTTCGTCCCAAAACGAATGATTTCTAGACCTTGCAATTGCTGTGCATAAAGCTCGGTTTTTGAACCATGAAAAGAAATGCGAATGGATGAGGGTGAAGACGACTTCCCACTTCTAATTTTTCCCAAACCAGATCTTCTCTCTAGGGAGGTTGTGTCAGGAGTTTGGTGGTGCTGTAGGGATATGATTGACTGCACCTTTCTACAACCTAGTCAAAAGTTGACAGCAGAGTCCTAGTATGGTTATTCCGAGTTGAGATCCGCAAATCTGCCAATCTGCTATAGATGTAGTTGCCAGTGGTGAACAAGGGCTGGTTTACCCCTGCTCCAGTGAAGCGTTAAGCCACACATTCCAAAAGTCACCCGGCAAAAACTGATGCACTAATGCATCGAGGTTCTCCCTCAATGCCCTTATTCCCCAGATCATTTTCCTACTGTATATGATTTTTGCGAGCTCCAGATACAATCCTGCGATAGCAGCAGGTTGCTGATGTGAAGCATGCTGAAACTGCCTTCAAAAATTTGAGAATTTTTGTGATCTCAGTTTTTGTTAAGGACATAATCCTAGCTATATTGTCGGGAAGGTTCTGCCGAATCGAAAATTTACTAAACTGATGAATAAAGTGGTGTTTAAGCCGAGTTACAACGTTTTTAACTGAAGGGCCCATTTCTTCAATTAATTTTGCAACAACCTAACATTTAAATATTGAGTGATATGTGAAAAAAAAAGAATGAATGCCTAAACAGAGTAGTTGGACTATCCAATCTAGTATTAGACTATGAGATCCCCAATGAATGGCGGTCTGCTTTCACAGATCCCTAACACTATCAGAACTTTCACGATCGCTCAAGTTATCGACCTGTACTGAGTGCCCCTTAACTCCATCTTCCCCTAAAAAACTTTTTTTCTTCCCCCTCAACTGACAGTTGCAATCAACTATGATGCAATACAGAAAAATTGAACTAACGTGAGGTCTCCGTGAAGTCTTTCTGGCTTCTTATAGGCTTGTTCAAACGTCAACTTTCCAACATTTTTTCTAGCGGTATTTTCGAGACTATTGGGAAGAGCGAAAACGTTGGAGGAGAGCATAATAATGACTAGAACCGTCACGACGCAAGTCGACATGAGTGCAGGAGAACACATCAGTCTCTTCTGTCCTTCCTGCAATATTTTGGGCCGGTCCTGAAATAGCTACTTCAAAATACTAGTGTTTCATAGCAATGTGTTTGCCCCATCTTTGACTAGGAATTCGGTGGTAGGGATTCCCAATGAATAATCCCCTTGCAATCCCACCAAACGCTAAGCATTGCCTTCTGGGGATGGAGTTCTGTTTTATGTGCTGGAATCCCAGAATCTACACGTTCGAGCCACTGGCGCCTCCGCCTCTCGTTCACATAGGCCACCCACTTCTCGTCACCGATGACCAGGTTGTCGGGGCAGGCGAAAGTTCGTCGAAATGTTAAACAGTTGATGCATGCAGCCCTCCACACGTGAAGATGATGCCTACTCAGGTCGTGAGGTATCCATACGCTAAACTGCCATGTCTTTCCGAAGCGAAGCAGATGGGCAGCTATAGTGCCGTGATGGCACTGGGGTTCCTCTGCCAGCTCACGCCGCGGATCCTCTCCAACCATCACATACAGGAAACTCCAAAGGGAAGCAGACAAGAGTCAGGACGCAGGCGCTCCGCATGATGAGCGCCCATGGCTCTGCCCAAGTGAGCCGCGCCGCGGTCCCGACCCTCGTCTGCGTCCGTTTGTAGTTCCCTGTACATTCTTCGTTGCCTCGCTTGCGTTTGTAAAGCAGAAGCAGTCGAACTTGCTAGGAGTCAAGGACAATTTTTTCAGCCATAATCGTAGCGAAATACGATGGCAAATTAGATGTAAGTAGACTATTGACCAAACTCTATATACACACGGGATGAAAGGTTTCAAACAATCTTAAGATAAAAGATACTAAACTAAGTGGCAGGAAACTTTTCCGACAACCTAATATGAAAAGAACGGGGCTTAAAGGCAGGGGTCCACCTCATCTTCGTAGTTCAGCTAACAGCACATTCTGCATCTACTCGGCGCGGTGGTTCCAACGGTATACATAAATTCTCTCAGAATGGTCTATAAACCCGTCTTCCAGGACGGGGTCTGTAACAGTTTGCCAACCCGAGTTGACATGTGAAGCCGTTGATCTTATCGATTGGACACGCCAAGACTCGTTGACCGACGCGGCAGCCATGGCAGGCAGCCAGCACAGCTTGGAGCGATCCTCCTCCGGGCCCCAAATTTTTATCCAGTTCGAGCCTTTCAAAAATGGGGATTTCGTCGCTTCTGTGCCTGTTGATGGACATCCCAGGGATCAACATGATGAGAAGGTCTAGGATATGTTGGTAAATCCAACAGGCAGAACGAGGTGACCCTCTGCCTTTACGGCTGATCTTTGATGCAAACCTGTGGCTACTCTGAAGTTGGATGTGTCTCCAAGAGACGTGTGAACAAAGGCTGCTGAACCATCATACATGTCCCTGCACCAGTCGTATCATGTATTGCGGCACGAATCGCTCTTCCCATTGTATCCCCTCTTCTTGGCAGTAGGCAGGCACGAAGCCAAACTGGTCTTCAGAAATTTCTACTATTTTCCGCAACCACTTGTCCACCAGGCGCTCGAATGTCTTCATACTATGGCAGATCAGTTTGATGCCGTGATAGTTGCCCCACTCCAGCATGTCTGCTTTTTTTCCTGAAAACTACTCTGATGTTCATTGGCAGCACATTTGGCGAGGCTTGTTTGGCAACCTCACAGACGAGCTTGCCAACTACCTAGGCAAACGAAGCCCGTCATATGCATTGCCAAACAAGAAGTCCCGTTAAATGCATCGCCATTCAAACCCCGTCAGATGTATCGCCACACGAACCTTGCAAATTGTATCGTCAAACAAAAGGGTTATCAACCGCGCAAAAATTTCGATATCATCAGTAATCGTGCCATGATACCAATTTTAAAAGTCCGCTGCCTTACCGGCTGAACCATCTGGATCGACACCACCGTTGGTTAAGCCTCCAACAAATAATGAAATAAACGCCTTATCAGAACACCCGTAAAATGTATCGCCATGCAAACCTTGCCATTTGTATCGCCAAGCAAACCTCGCCAAATGTATCGCCAACGGATTCTCTTGCCTTTGGTATCGCCAAACAGGCTCTTCACTCATTCTCCCGTAAATCATATTGCCAAGCAAGAGTTTATCCCTTAAAATGTGTTGCCAAACACATTCTCTCGCCAAATGTATCGCCAATGAACATCAGAGTAGGATGATGACACTCTTCCTCCATGCTGTTGCTATCCCTGCCCGCGTGGCGATGTTGTTTGAGAATTCCGTGAGCCATATGAGACCTTCTTCCTCTCCCCATACCTCGAAATTGTCAGAACCTGCAGCATTTCCTTTCTTCGCTTTTCTCAATATTGATCCAACTTCTTCCACAGTCCATTTTAGAATCTGTCCCGGTGGCCTTTCCTCGCTTGGCTGACTTGAGAACTCTTCCTTGTACAGCGTCATGATGTATGTTCTCAGCCAGTTTCGAACTGAAGCTGGGTTCAGAAGCGCAGTTTCTTCTTCGCCTCTGATACATCTGCCTTCTGCAATATCCGTTGTTGCTTTACGCCGTACCCTTGCTAGTCGAAACACATGATTGTCAGCATCTGAACGTTCCAGCTTCTCGACAGGCTATTCATTTCCTCGCATTTGGCGTGCGACTGCAGCTTTCTCTTCTTTCTTCTTCTTTTTATATTCCACAATATTGGCATTACTCTTGGTTTTCTGCCACATCCTGTATGCGGACTTTTTTCGCGTTAACACTCCTCTGCACCTCTTCCAAAACCATGTTGCTTCATCCCCTTTTCTTCCCTTTTCTTCCCACTTCCCACTTTAGTCGCTCCGAAGACCAACTGTGCGCAGTTTACGATGGTGTGCGCCACATTATTCCAAGCAGAATCCAGTCTCTCACTTGGATCAGGTAGTCCGTCGCTGAGGACTTTATCACGAAGCTGTCTCGCTGTCTGTGCGTTGAGTTTCCACCTTCATATCCTAGGCTTGGCCTCCAATCACGATCACCTAGGGCATGGAGAAAAATCAAGTCCGCTAAAACGGGTCTGTGCTGCCCTGCTACATCTTCACCAGATATAACTTTGACATTCTTTAACCAGCTACGTCTAACAAGTACGTGGTCCCTCTCGGTTTTTCGTCCTCCACTGCAGTACGTGATCTTCTGGGATCGATTGCGTTTGCGAAGGAGGTATTGGCTATCGCTAAATCGTGCGCTTTTGCCAAAGCGATCAGCCTCTCTCCATCGATGTTAATCTTGCTTATGTCTTTTGCTTCATGAACTCTCTCTATTCCACTTCTACCTTCTCTTATATGTCCACTGAAGTCCCCGCCAACTATTAAGTGATCGGTTCCTGGTACTCTTCTGGTAAGTTCTCGAGTTGGTCAAAGAATTTATCTTTGACTTCTTCAGTTCATCCGGCGACCGTCCTTCCATTTCCCTTCTTCTCCAGTCCTCAATAGAACAGTTTTATTCCTTCTATAATCTCCTCCACTTGGTCTCTTACGAGCACAATATGTCCAATCTTCTTCTTTTCATCAATTCTCTTGATTTGCCGTTGACACATCGATATTCAGCGATTCCACACGAACTAGCCTCTTTAGCCGAGTTCATACTCTCTCCCTCGGTAGCCTTCACATCTTAGTCACAGAAGTCGGGCGGGTCTGCGTGTCCTCTACGGGTGTCGTCGTAGCATCTGTCATATTCATTATAGAACCTCTCATTGACACGTAACTGGGTTGTTCATCACTCTGCTTGTTGACCTGGGCCTGGGGCTGAAAAATCGTGATGAATGCTAGAGTTACCGTGCAGCATCCGTTTGCACAGCTTCTGCACCTTTGCCGTCTCTGTACAGCCGTTTCGAGATCATATTTTGAAGATGGTCATATTTTGAAGAGGTGATCATATTTTGAAGAGGTCCGAAGAAGAAGCCCCACTGTCACTCTTCTATCTCTATTCTCTTCAAAAACGTAGCTCGTGCTTAATTCTTGCAATGCTCGTGTGTTGTGGTTGAAGAAACATAAATTGACTTAATTTCAGAAAGAGCAGTTACAATCACCAAGAAGTTCCATCTCATTCCGACGTCCCTTGTATCTCGATTTTGTAAAATTTTGGATCAATTTAAATCACAACGTACTGAGCTAGGAATTGACACAGCAGTGGTACTATAGCGACCTTTCTTCCGTAGAGTTCAACAGTGAATGAGTCAGCCGAGAAATGTTCTGGATTATCAATCTACTTACTATTATTTGGCATTTCTAGTGTGTATGTGTCTGTGCACAAGAACCAGCCATCAAAAACGGAAAATGCCAATACCATCATGTTCAGCGCATCGATTTATGTACGAAAATGTGGTAAATTTCGGTTTCTACTTTGATTTAGAGTTGTGTTTTAGAGTGTTTCAGAGTGTTCTGACCTTTTGTCATGTTCCGACATGATAATGACCGACAGTTGTTTTCAGCACACTCGGAGTGAATGGAATAGGTGTGTCATTACTGACTCATTGCTGCCATCCTCCCCTCAAATGTTGTTGCAAAAAGGGAAGCTTGAACAGCATTCAAAGGTAGGATGGCGCAACTGCTAGGGTTTTTAATGGAAGCATTACGCTGTTGGCCTGCGTTCCTGCTGCACAGTTCTCAAAGTCGCTTTTGGGACTGGTACTGTAGAAACGAATGTTTTTCGAATTTCAGCCTGTTTGGACAATTTCGGACCTCTGCTGAGTGATGTACGACCGCAGAATGCGATGAACTAAAGTGTGAATGTGATGAAGCGGTAGCCGAAGATCGCCCAATCGCAGTAAACTTTGAGAATCAGCGAAACACATTGCGTCTTACTGCTCTGGCACGAGTTGCTCTTAGATCTGTGGCTGGGTTGCGCCACACAGTTTCGAGACGGTTGTGAATGCCAATAAATGTGTTGTCTTTTGAATGAAAGTAATCCACAAAATGTTCCTGTTCTGACCTGTTGGACGGATTGACTTCGGAGAACCCCGATTTCACTAACTTCTAAGCAATAATTTAGCAAGGAAGACGTCAGAACAGATGATTTACTAGCTTTTCGTTTCACAACTTTTTAGCGAGGAGGAGGTCAAAACAACTATTTCACAAGCGTTTTATTTGTAACTACTTAGCAAGAAAGTGGAGAAAAATATTAGGTTGATGCAAATAGAATGTCGCCATTTTTTCCAAGGACATATAATTTTATTTAGACAGAGCATTGCATCTAGATGTGGTGACATTCTTGTAGAGCGGAGAAAGCCTGTTATTCTATGAGTCAAAGAGATTTTTCCGGCAGTTAGCAGACGTGAAATTATTGAAAATGACCAGAAAACTCGTTGTCAACTTTTCAAATTTCCTTGGGTTTTCTGTCAGTCTCCAAGCAATGCTGTCTACAACTCCTTCTTTGTATTAGGTCATTATGTCAGTACTTAGTCCACATGTGAGCTCTGATGCAACGGCTTCGTTGTTGGAGAAACGTGGATCAGCACTTTGTGAAGCATTTTCCTTGTTATTTCTAGGATTCTTGCTGGATGATTCTCTCCAATGTGCTTTTCAGAAAATGCGCCCTCAGCAACATCTATTGCTGTACTGGCCCCAAAGAGTCGCGAACCGTCCTGCTGGAGAAACGCTGAATATGCTCAAAGGCCCATTTTCTGCAACCCAAATTTCGGCCAAGGTTTGCATCTGCTCAGACCATTCCAGAGGCAAGAATCTGGCAAGCAGAGTTCCGAACGAGCGGGGGGCGACGCAAGAAACGAGCGAAGCCCCATTTTCGCCCATGTCGCTAGCTCGTTTGAGCCGGAACGCCCTGGTATTAGCCCTCTTTAGGTCCCCAAATTCTGCATGCTTAGAAAGCTCTAAGGCATCATTCATCACTGCTACTGACCAGTTGATTGTTCTGTTTCAGTGCAGCCAACCGGTTAAGAACATTGACAATGACACCTGAAACAATTAAAACAATTGAACAATTGAAACAATTAAACGATTATATGACCAAATATATGTGTTAAAAGCTGTTTCAATACAGTAGAAAGGCACTTCATTGGAAACTTATGACTACATGACTACACATGCAACTAAAAATGAGTGCATAATCGAAAAAGGAAAAAATTAGAAGCTAACCAAGAACTTCAAGTGCGAAAGACACGATATTGCTAAAACAACGTGAGGGAAGATGGGCTGCACATGCAGCTGAAAAGGAATAAACCAAGGGTGAATATCTAATGAGAACCACAGGCAATGCCAGACTGGAGATGGAAACAGTTAACGAAGCTCGTAGTGAAGGAAAGCTCGACTGGAAACCGTACTTCATATTTTAAATAACCGAGGATTGCTTTGAAACGAGAGATGAGGTAAGAAATTCAGATGACAGAGCAAAGTGAGGCAAGGTAGTCACACTACTTAAAGATGTGTCAGTTTGAAACCGTCATAGTCAAAAACTTCTCCACTTCTCCGTATTGGAGATATCGTTTGCACTACTATTCGGTTAGAATCAGGAAAAAAAGCTAGCAGTAGGTAGCAAAAAAAAGAGCTTGTCAAAATGGACTTCTCACTGACTTCCGTTTTTTTTTTTGTAGAAAAAAGCGGATGTAGGCAGAGTTTCGTTCCTTCTGGAGAAACTAAGCGATCACACAGCAAATGTTTTGCGAGTCTCTATCTCTATGTGAGTTATTGGAGCACTGTCCATTGTCATGTCAATAAAATGGTTGTTCCTCCCAAACAGTGAGAGGAAGTCTTCTTTGCAGAAACGTACATATATATATAATATATATATTATATATTATATATAACTAGCACCCCTTCGGGACGCTAGAAAGTGGAGTGGGGCAGCCACTTGGGACATGTGCAAAAGCTTTGCACTCGCCAAATCTCTAGAAAATTGATAAAGAAGTAGAACCAATCTTTGAATGCGCCCAGAAATGAACTCCTTCTTATGAGCTGAGTAGTGTATGAGAAGTCTGTTCCCCATCGTATAGCGTATTCGTGCGTATTCCTCACTACGACGCAGACGCGTTCTTCATGGGCAGAACTGTGTACTGCCGTTCCCCACACTACTGGACCAAGGCGAAATCGTATCCGTGTGTTTTCCACACTAATGGGCCGCAGCGGGCTTTCTTCCATCGGTGGACCCGTATTCTGGCGTCATCTTCACTGTTAGGCCACAATGAACCCGTTCACCGTCGTTCACCGTCTGCTGAACCGTATTCTGGTATTCTCCACTTTTCCGAGTCACAGCGGACCGATCCTACATTGGTGGACCCGTAGCCTGGTGTTATCCACACCACTGGGCCGCGGCGGACCCTTTCCTCATCGCTGGACAAGTGTCATTGCATCCCCCGCACCATTGGGCTACGGCGGGTCCTTTCTCCATCGCTGGACCCGTGTCATGGCATCCCCCGCACCATTGGGCTACGGCGGGTCCTTTCTTCATCGGTGGGCCCGTATTCTGGCGTTGCCAACACAACTGGGCCACAGCGGGCCCTTTCTCCATCGCTGGACCCGTATATTGTTGATGAATCCGTATATTGTTGACTGGTTACACAATGTCATGCCTTGATATGTTGAGGCCTTCACTCTGTGTTGGCGCACAAGCTTTCTCGAAAACATCGGACACCGTAACTGCACAATCGCTTCGAGACCTCATGGGGGGATGAGACAGATGCATCCCCGAATGGGCCGACGGCATGACTGCGAGCACCACACTGTATCCGAGACGTTGTAGAGTTTCCAAAGAACCCGCTGATCGTTCACTGGAGGTGGCTGGTCCGCCGCAACTGTGGAAGGGGGATTTTCCTGTTCCGTATGCTAAACTGCTTGAAAGTTGTAAACACTCCCTCACTCCTATGCGGCAAGACCGCCAGCGAAGGCGATGAAATCACCATTCCGTGCATGCGGGAGAGCCAGCAGTGACGTAATTGCGTGTCTCGAAGCGAACGTGTCTGCGTCCATGGAAATCGGCCATTTCGCCACACAGTCTGCGCCTCAAGATTGCGGTGTCTATGAGTGCCGCCGCGTATCTCTAGCCGCTCTAGCCCCCTTACGGCGCTTTGTTTAATAGATGGTAGTCAATGACGTAGTTGCTGAATCCGGAAGGCCACTCCTGAGCGGTTCTTTCTGGCATGGCATCATATACGCATAAGGCGCAGCTTTTGCCACTTCCATTTCGTGGAAAACTGATAAGACGAAGATGTCAGGAATAGTTTTCCGTCAAGTGCTTTTTTTTCTGATCGTTAATGTTTGATTAACTTTGTTTTCTCATGTAAGGAGTAGGTGAACGGAGGTGCTTCAGGAAAGCACTTATTTTCGCACTCAACAGTTTTGACATGAACCTCAAGCGGCTGCCACATCCACACTGTCTAGCGTCCCGTAGGGGCGCTAGTCCGTGAAAAAATCTGAAACGGCACATCAGCGTAGCAAAACAAATAACGAGAAAGAGTCCTCATTCGGTTTTAATATCGTGGTAATAAAAATTCCTATAAAATTGGATGAGTCTAATGAAATGACAAGATAAAGAGTGCTTTGGTCTCGAGGGATGCATAATTATTTCGGTTAAAATTTCACTGCGGTAGCTACTCTGTAAGTAGTCCAGGCCGGAAACTTTTGATACCCCTGTATATGATTCCATAATCATCACCACTGAATAATCGTAGGCCGTGGGCACACACACACGCACAAAGTCATTTCTGTAACATATATCCTGTATCTACTAGACGGCATGCCTGGCTTCGCTCGGATGTTCTACAACAGTTGCCATTACCCGATAAATTCGTTGCAAATGCCCATAATTTTGGTGTGGTGAGCACATTAGCGATGCTCAAGTAACCCTTATTCACCGACCGATATGCGCAACGTCAGTAACGTTATTTTGATATTCATATAAAAAGTTGCATATTCGCAATTAGTTGTTTAGCATGTGCGATTGAGCCTTTTCCAGAAGCAGGAAAAGATTAGAGCAAATAACTGAATCGACATATTCGTGCACAATAATTGTCATGGTCGTGTACCGTATTGCAGTACCCCAGTAGACACGCCTCCACCGAACCGCGGGCGGGGCGAAAACAGCAAAACATTAATAAAACTGATATCTTGTGCAAAACTGTTATCATATTCTTGTTCAGCGGGCAGGAAATCCACAGCAGACATGACATTGCCCGTCCCCAAACGAAAGCGAAAAAACTGGTGAAATCAATAAATCGATATTCTCCTGCAAAACGATTGTCACAATCGTGTTCAGCGCATTGAGATTCCCTGGGCAGCATGTCCTCATGGACTCCTGGGTAGAAATAGCGAAAATTCTCGTGCAAAACGCCTGACATATTCGCGTTCAGCGTGTTCACATGCTCCTTTAGCGATGTCTTCACCATCCTCTGGGCAAGAGTAGCAAAAATTCAATAAAATCGATGTAAACGATAAATCAATCGACATTTCCTGATGAAATACATATGGCCCGGGTAACCTCCGCAGGCCGACTCTGAGTACGTGTGCAAAGTGTGGTTGCGATCGGTCCGCAATTTCTGTAAGGAACACACACGAATTCTACTTCAAATATACAGATGATATAGAGTACGATCTCCATCATGCACGGTCCTTTTTTCTCTTCAGTCGTTTAAAACAAAGCATAGTCCTTGGGGACTTCAATGTACGCGGCGTTGACCGGTTACATAAAAGTTTCTCGCCAAGCTATCGCAATTCCATCGTGGTTCCATCTTCACTGGAGTATGGTAAAATTTACTTTTATTTATGCTATAGTAATTGCTTGAATAAGTATTTGTTAACTTTTATTTCTCACTCCACTGTTGCGTTCAGTGTTGAATTAAAGACGACGATAGTTCCTAATACGTATTTAGAATGAATAAATAATGAATGAAATAATGAATGAATGAATGAAAATGAATGAATGAATGAATGAATGAATGAACGAATAAATAAATAAATAAATAAATAAATAAATAAATAAATGAATGAATGAATGAATGAATGAATGAATGAATGAATGAATGAATGAATGAATTACGGTCCGGCTGTGACGTTTGATCCCACACTATCACGGGCTCTGTGCATCGAAGTACTTCAAATTGATTTCTCTAGATGTGTATGAAACGATCGATTTTGACTTACTTCTTCTTCTTTGAACGATGAACTGAAATTGTGATTATGTACAAGAATTGCAAGACTGCAGCAGTATTCCAACTGAAATAAGTAGAAAAATATTACAGGTGATTTGCTCAGATACAAAGAAATTATTGCGACTTGCCATTGCTAAACAATCTGGATGTGTTTAGGAAAACTTGCATTATCGTTTATTATTCCTTTCATTTCTAGTTGCTCTCTTGTGCATAAATTTGTTCATATTTCAGATTTCATCCATGAGTATTTAGCCATAACTCGGTCTTTTCGCTGAAGTTCGAGCACAACCATGCATTTGCTGAAGTTTTTCTATTGGAGCGCCGGAAGCAGAACTCGCCCGAGTTGGAGCTTATATTACCATTTCTATATGAGATACAAATACTCATAAGTTCTGAGCAGAACCGTTGTTTTCACTTATACTTCCGTGAAGAGCATTCCGCGGAGGACGTTAGATGTAATCGAATACCATTTCAATCTAATTGGTTTACCGTTTCGATCGATGCGTACTGAAGAGTTTGGTACGTTGAAAATTCTCTACTTGCTCATATGCAGACTAAATGCAGATGAATTTTTGTAGGATATGTATTCAGGTCCTAAAATAATGAGGAATAGAGATCATGAACTCAGTAAAAAAAATACCCAAAATTTTGGTGCAGACGATAGTACTTTTCTACGGAAGATTTTATTAGGTTGTCGGGAAATGATTGAGACACTCTAGATTTTTTTCAGTGTTCAAACTTTTTCTCTTCTATTAAAGAACTTCAGGACATGCTGTGATGACCATGTGCACATATCACCTGGGGCCAGCTATAGGGGACAGTTCCAGCACTGCGTGCTCAGTAATTATGTTAATACAGGTCGAAGAAGTCATCAGTCACGGATCAAAAATCATCAAAGTTGGCGAACTGCTGCTCGACCAGGGAGAAATTCAGCGCCCAGGCGAGGTGTTATTCAGAGAGCATGATGCTGGGCAAGTGTGGTGTGTATGGCATTGTGATCCGTGTTTACTCCTCCGAGTGGCGATGAGTTAACAAAGCCATTTGAGGGTGCGTTTCATACAGCAAAACGCACCGTCGAATACGTCGATGTCTCTGTTTCCTCAACAGATAGTTGTCGCTCTGTTTTGACTATTGTAAATGTTGAGGTTGCCCATCACGTTGCTTGTCTACAATTCTGGTAGCACACACCCTGCACTTGAGCTCAGGAGATCGAAAAATAGGAAAATGGGTTTGGGGAGACATATCGCTCGAAAGGAAGCGTCAAGAACGACGGCTCACGATTGCTTTGCTGACGATCTCCGGTCCAAATGTCATGATGATATTGCTGTCCCTCTTGCTCGCACTGGCGCTCCGCAGGAGCTGAAAATCGCTTGAATCAGTTGCTCGCCCATTTTCGCTCCTAGATAACAATCGGCGCAGCGCCACCTTCTCGCATAGTCATGACGAAGATGCTCAGAGGGCAGGGTATCACATATTCACATGTCATGGACACAGGTTACGTGGGAGGGATACCAGGAAGAATTTTTGGTAAAGTGTCTCAATCATTTGCCGACAACCTAATATAACAGCTATTACAGACAGCGAAAAATCTTCAACTACGCCTGCCTTACCATTTAACTGACAAGAGGCAAATTTTTGGAGTTTTGCATCCTAACGAAACCTGCCACTTTATTCTGATGAAGTGACATCGTACCAATGAGTTTGGCTCTATTTCAAATAGAACAGAGACCGTTCCAAGCAGGCTGCTGGATCCTGTTGGACCAGATGTCTCCTCCCTGAACTGTCATTAAAGCCAGCACCCACTGAAATTTTGCTCTCACAGACTCTGCTATATTCTTTGGTTTTTTCTATAATGGAAGAGAACACTGTGTCCAATTTCGTTAGATCAGTTTAGTCCGTCTGCAAAGAAAGACGTTGATTGGGCTTGAGTGGAAGGAGGCAACTGCTATTTCAAGGAAGGAGAGTAATTGCGAACGAAAACACCCATTTATTTCTCAGACACACTTATGTTACGTTACGTTTTGTTGTTATGTCAAATAACGCACGACGAAAGGTAAGGAATTATACAATCATGAGAGTTTTTGACGATAATTGGATTTGAAAAATTCAACAAGTTTCTTAGCATATTTTCTGTGCCACGCTATTCTGAATCTGGCAGCTTCAATATGTTGATCGATTGCACGGAACTTGCCAGCGTTTGGAGCACTCTTCTGGAACGCTTCTACCTAAAACGGTTAGATTGGCTAGGAAGACGCAGTATGTACATGCAAGTATGAGATAGATGCAGAGAGGACACATGATCTAGCCGAGCGTCCGTTTGGATTCCCATGCTTCTAATTTTCGCTTCGTTTGCATACTTTGGGGGCGCATGTGGAGCAGTGGTAAGAGGCTCGCGGCGCACGCACACGATCGATGGTTCGATCCCGCCCAAGGCCAACCAAGCCTTCCATCCGTCCGGGGTCGGTAAATTGGTACCAGAGTAAATTGGTACCAGAGGAGTCTGGGAGGATGAAGCACTGACTTGGTACATCGGGTGCCCCCCGCAAGTCATTGTATAGGACACATACGCATTCAACGCCTCTACGATGCTCAGATGAAGTCGAATGCGTGGCGCATCCCTCGTGACGGGATTGATTAACGCCGACCACTTTATCCTTTATCCTTGCATACTTTACATTCCATATCAATGTTGAGAGACACATACAGGGTGTACCAAAGTCTCTGGACAAGCTTAATCGCTCGCTAAAAAAATTTAAAGCGGACATTGAAGAACTAATGGTTAATTTTCATTTTAAACTAGTTGTGCGCGCAAATAGCATAATCGATTTCAAGGCTTCCTCCTCTCATAGGTACGCAGATTTTGGAAACTCCCGGTGTGACGTGGACTCTGGCGCGCATGTATTGGAGGTCGTTTTCGCTCCACCATTTCTCTGTGGCCTCCAAATTCTTGTGTGAAGTAGCGGAAGCCTTTACTAAGGAACATGGACATTGTTACCTTTGCTTTTGGCAGTGGCCAAAATTTTTGCAAGTAAACACGAAAGTCGCACTTCAGTAGCTGTTTCCGCTTGTCGAAGGGCGATTTCACCATTGTTTTTTATGGTGGACTTGTTGGTTCGCTTTTTGTACTATTATGTAGCGGGTTTTTATATGTTCAATTTTTAATTATGTTATGAGCACAACTGGGTTAGATAAGCACATTTTTGATTTTCTAAACCTGGTTTAGCCCAACATAATACAGTGATTACACTAGCTAGTAAACGAGACGAATCTTGCTTGTTTTGACAGCTTTTGGTAGAAATGGGCTCAGTCACAGTTACGTCGTCCTGCAGGGAAGTGCGACTTCAAAACTTTACACCACTCAAAATTGAAGAAGAGTGCAGATCAAAGTCAGCGAAGTTCTCAGTCCAAAGTTTGGGTGGTGGCACAGGACTGCTCATTTTCAAATTCAAATTTTTCACTAGCTCCTGTAACGGCGTGCATCATCCAAGCCGTCTGGCCCGTCTCTCCTGTGTGCACAGGTAAGACGGGCCAACTTGTGTCTGCCCGTGAAGATTGAGAATTCGGCCAAGTCTCACCCCCCAAACTGACTGTTCTATCGAGCAGCTCTCTGTACTTCAGCTACTGTGAAACTGGTTGAAACAGCGAGCCTAAAACTTAGATCAATTCGCTGATCTGGGACAGGAATCCCACATTTTTGAATTGAAAAGTGTTTAAGTGAGAGGATACATCATGCATTGTGTGGGTTGAACATGATGCCAATTGGAAAATTCGCTTTCAGTCCTGACTGTACAGCATATGGGGATGTGCTGGAGATCCATTCTGGTCGTATGTAGAAGATCTGCTGAAAAAAAGGTCGAGGCTCCGTGGGAAGAGCGCCGAAGGTGTTGGCTACAGCATGATTTGAAAAGCCAGGTGAATGGAGGGGTCTAGCTTGAGCCTATCTCCTCAGACAAGGAAGGTGTGGCTCGTAATACTGATGGAGGGGCTTGTAATACTGATTACATAATAATGATGTAATTTTTCTACACATCCTTCGTTTTCGTAGTTCAGATTGAGCTCAACCTCCAGTAATTTGAGTTGTTCTTACTGCCTATATATTTGTGAAACGGTCTGATATCGGGCTAATATCGAGAGGACCAGACTACAGAGGTGGTGATATGAAAATTGGGAAAAGGGGTTTACCGACATTTTAATACCACTAGGCAGGGTGATGGGTTCCAAAATCAGCGCAACATAGCAGAACTTATAAATTTTGGGGTGCCTACATATCTATGAAACGCACTGTTTACACGCTGATTTGGGATTTATTGAAGGACGAAGTTGCTTTCTAAAGTGAATACTCTTCTCCACAGCCAAGGTGGGCATAATTATTGAAGTTGAGGTTCTCCATCTATGTATGCTGCTTCCGTGGAGTTCCGTAGATTCTATGGACTAATGTTTTTTAACGCCATGCATGAATTCGGACTCTCTTCCAAAACTCCGGAGAAAGTTCGAGATGAATATCTGTCGCGACTCCGTGCGACTCTGTTTGTAACACCTCGGAAGGGTCCCAGGTCGCTGCGCGCAATGATCCTGCGCTAATCGCACGCGCACCTCAGGCTCGCCCCCTCAGGCAAAACTGCATACATAGCCGGCGCGCGCGTACTAACTATAGCTACTCATCGAGTGTGAACCACGGGGAGCGGAAGCTTCGGAAGGCAATAATATGTATAGAGCAGCACATGTGCCGATTAGCAACAACATCAGTCCACATGGTACGACATGTGCAGGAGCTGTTCTACGGAGAGGTAATCTGGCGTTCCTGGCTGTGCAAAGAGGCATGGAGCACACGCTCCTCCTGTAGAACACGGTTCATACGCCGGGGAGTTGTGTTTTGCCAACCAACCCCTAGCGACGGCTCGGTTGTGTTCTACCCTTCAGTCATTATATTGTATTGTATTTGTGTATATTCGTAGCGTACTGTGAATACAGGCAGTATTAATGTTCGCGTTGTGTAGCAAGAGTGCAAACAGATGCCACAAAAGGTATTAGCCACAAAATCTGGCTTAACTACCATCTTACATGTGTATGAAACAGTATGACGTCTTCTGGCAGATGATGGTGGCAGCGCATCCGCATTATCACATGTGTCGTTGTGTCATTGTGCTTCGCATATGGGAATAGATTGTGTTACTGGCGTCGTAGTGATATGGCCGTTAGTCTAGGGGCTTCCACTGCAGTTGTGCTTAAGTATGTGGCAAGTCGCTCCTTGCATTCAAACGTAAGCCAGAAAGAGACTACTAGCCCGAGAGGGTTACGACCCGTCTGTTGCCGCCATTTTCCCGTTGACAGCTAACACGTGCTAGGCGCCAGCATTCCACCAATGCTTTTCCATCCTTTTACCACAGTGAAAGAAATTCTGGAGTCAAAAATTTTATTTCTGTTTACAACTGAACTGCTAATATGTAATAACTATGTACCACTTCTTCCAATCTTTCCTCTACATTTTTTCGATCGATATCGATCGATTATGCTCGTCCAGGCTTGGCGCGCCCTGCGTTTCTTGACCGCGTCATTATGTACCCAGCACACAGAAGCTGAGCTTTGTCACGGTGCGTCCATCTATTGATCCATCCGTCTATTGATTTTCCAGGTGTCTGGCATAACACATGGCAAGAGAGTATGTTGACGACCTATTTTCCGGGTGTTTGGCAAGACATTGGCAAGAGAATATGTCGACCCATTTTCCTGGACAGGCACGTACGACGCATCGGCTTTGCAGTCGATGAGTCGGTTCACAAATGTGAGGTGCGTATTTCAAAGGGAGTCGTATATTAGGAGAATGCCGGTGTCAGTACGAAGTGTCTGCTAGACAAAATCACAGCCTGATTTTTGCATGAGGATATCTCCGTGGTCCTAGCAGCAACACGCATGACAGTGCGCAGCCGGCTGAACACCACGACGACGTCCACGTATTTCGTGCCTACAGGCACGGAATCGATGGGTGTCATCGATTCAACTGCTTGAGGAGCTACTTCACCCAAACTACATCCTGGATCTGATCACTAAATGTAAGGCTTGAACATTGTGGTAAATTTGGAGGCTTCTCCTGGCAATGGGGGGGGGGGGAAATACGAGTACGTGGCGAAATCTCACGTACAATTCTGAAGCGCAATTTTTGCATGGCGACCCATATGGCGGGACATCATGTTTGGCAAGACATTTGGCGGAGTTCGGCTGCCTGGCTCGTTTGCAAACCTCCCCAAATGGGTCGCCAATGGACCTCAGAGCAGTTTGCGTTACCTATTCTCAAGGGAAGTAACCAAGACTCTTTTCTACAATTCCTACTAGTTTCTTCTACTCCTCAGTCCTTTCTTTTGGGGCAGGTTTTTGTGCAAGCGCCAAAATGGTGCGACTGAGATGGTGCCTCTTTATCAGCACTCACCTTTTCAGTAATTTTTTTGAGGTTTCGTATCATTTGAGCTGGTGACGCACGCCTTTATGGCCATAGGGTGGTGCCCCGTTATCACGCCTAGGCTGTTAGCTACGCTGTTTATCACAATCGCCACCTTACGCTTTTGACATGGCGTGTCACATGGGACCCACGCGCTTTTGCACAAGTTGGACCCGTGCTCAACCGCTTGGTAGGAATCAGTCCCACGTGGTAGGAATTTTTCCACCACCGCATAATACCCCGAACTTGCGTAAGTCTGAGACCGCTCATTTTCTCTTGTGATCTTCAAGGGTGTTTCCAAATGTTTGTCATCCATTCACTTGATACTGATTGTATTTTCTTTTTCATATGTATCCGTTCTCTCTGGTGTGTGTTTCAACCACATATTAAAAATATTTGAGTGAAGATCTGCCAGTGCATGTATAGGAAGCGGAGAAAGCTTGAATATTTGTTAGTATAACACTACATAGGTGTTTGCTAATTATGACTGCTTGACAGAAATATAACTCTGAAAAGGGTGTGCTCAACCGATTGAGCACGCGATAAATCAGCTAGCTATCGCCTAGTTTATGGCCAAATTCTGGGTGGTTAACATCACTGCAGGAGTTTCACATCTGGCAGTCGGCAATTTTTTTTCTGTTTACAACTGAACTGCTTATCACTATATAGTAAAACTCATCTGTTTGTAGCGCTTCGCATAGATGACATTGATTTTCTGCACAGGAGGGCACCATTCTGAGTGAAAGGTATAGGTTTCATGTGCGAATGTCAACGTTATCACAGAAAAAGGAAAGTTTTGCGTAGTGATTGAATTCTCGGGGTTCTCCCAGTTATCAATGAAGCGTTTTGGAAGGGGTTATATGCCAAATTAATGTTTCTATTTTTATGTGGAAACAGGGCGATTATCAACACATGCAAATTTGTTACATCCCCACAAGTGCTCCGACTCGTCTACGGCAAGCCTCGCAACTGTATGCTTCATCCTTTGAGGAATGGAAAGTAAAGGTACATGAGTACCAACTCAGAAACTTCTGAGCACCGGTGCCGACCCAAACGGGCACATGTGCCTTTATCGGCGCCAATAGCGGAACTACTCACTACAGCAAAAATAGTGGAACGGCACCATTTCGTATTGAGAAGAGAGCGCGAAATAATGCATGTATGGACTTTTCGTGCGCTGTGCGGTCACTGATGTGTCGCCATCCCTGTCGCGAATGGATAGTGGTGCCAGCCCGGGATCTTTACCGTCGCTGCTGTCAATTTCGTAACTGGCACCGGTGCCCGTCTGGATGCGCACCGGTGCCCCAAAGTTTCTGAGAAGGGCACGCGAAGTGCGAGACTCTCCGGAGGCAAGTCGGAGCACTTGTACGTAATAACTACCACTTCTTCCAATTTTCCCTACATTTTGTCAATTGATATCGATCGATCGTGCTTGTCCAGATACTCTTGGCGCGTCCCGCCTTTCATGACTGTTTTGTGATTATGTGCCCAGCACCCACAATCTGAGTTTTGTCATGATGCGTTCCATCCCACTTCACTCTGTTTCATACTCACAACAACCTATACCCGTCTCTCCTCTTCCATGTCCAGCATGATCGTCTGGCTAACATCGGAACCCAGATGTCGTCATAGGTTCGAAAATGGGAAATCGGTTTGCGTTACCTAGTCTCAGAGGATGTAATAAGTGTTTTCTCTATTACTTTTTTCTAGTCTCTTCTTCTCGCAACTGTTGTAACTCGATAGAGTACCGTTCACTGGAGGCTATCTTTTCATCATACAGAAGAAAATTGCACTAACTAGCATTATTTGTCCTTCCGAACGCATTGTTTTGAGGCAAGCGTTTAGAATCGACTGGATCAGCTGGAACTCCCCTCCAAGTCTGAACACAATGTTTTTAAAACATCTCGAACAAAATATTATTAGCAGATGGCATTGCTGTTTCCTGGACTGGACAATAGGTGTCAGTTACCTCGCATTAATTATTTCCCATTTTTCAAGAAGGAAATTTAACATGAACTCCTCCGCTATAGGATTCATGGACACTTCATTGAAGATAACAGCTACATCAGTCATGCGAATACCACTTGTTCCGTCTATTGCACTTAGCAGTTGCCTGCAACTGATATTTGCTCCTATGATTAATTCAAAATTCAAAAATTCGATTTTGAATAAGTCATCAGTTCTGATTTTTGAAAAGGGGGGGGGGGGGTGCAATACAATCGTTCTGGAATGGTAATGAATGTCATTTGTGGGATTGAAGCTCAATGAGCCATTTGGGGCATTGAAGCTCTTTATATGTAATTACATTTAGTTTCCTATGGCATCTTCGGCACTTACTCTGATGTTCATTGGCAATACATTTGGCGAGTTTTGTTTGGCAACCTCGCAGACGAGCTTGCTAACTACCTAGGCAAACGAAGCCCGTTAAATGTATTGCCAAACAAGAGGTCCCGTAAAATGTATTGCCAAACGAAACTCCTCGAATGTTTCGCCACGCAAAGCTTGCCATTTGTATTGCCAAACAAGCCTTGCCATTTCTATCGTAGACAAAAAGGTTATCAACCGCGCAAAAATTCCGATATCAGGAATCGTGCCATGATACCAATCCCCGGAGTCCGCTGCCTTACCAGCTGAGCCATCCGGGTCCACACCCCCAATAGCTAAGCCTCCAACTAAGAATGAAAAAAAACGCTGTATCAAAACACCCGTAAAACTAAGGACCGCGGTCAGCCAACTTTCTGTGCGCGGTCAGCCCGCTGAGCACACTTTGGTACCGCGATCAGCCGGTTGGTACCGGTTCCGTTGTCTGAACAGTCAATCAATAGTTGATCAAAATCAACAAATAGTTGATCCAAATTTCGGAATAACTCCTAAGCCTTTACCATTACTGTCAAGATTCACAAAGGGTACGGGTGCTCAGATAGACAACAAGTGCGCTGTGGCCCAAAGGAACAAAAAAAAACGAAAACGCTAGGATACGGCTTTGCTGACGGCTCCGTCTGTTTGGCCTACTGTGAGGAAGAACACCGGAATAAGGGTTGATCGATGGCTGAAGGGATTGTGATTTTGGCCCAGTGATGTGGAGCACACCAGCATACAGGTCCGCCATTATAGGACCGGTTCGCTCTGGCTCAATAACGTGGAGGAGGATATGGGTCCACCGATGGAGTAAGGGCCAGTGTGGCCCAACAGTGACGGAAACGGAAACAGATTCATGACCGCGCACCCAAACCCTAGCCGCGGTATGGGCTAGCCAACTGTGCGGCTAGCCTAGCCGTGGGTTAGGCTGCAGGGTGATTCACGACACGTTCACGCGTGCGGTTGGCTAGCCAATGCTGTCGTGTGTGCGCCTGCGGATGCAGTGAGCTACGGTATACCGAAAAGGGGTCAATGTTCGTATTTTGCAATAATTACACTAAGACTTAAGCATTTGCGAAGCTCGGAGGATTTTGAAATCACGATCGTACGTCCTTAGTTTGGCAATAGGAGGAAGCCAATGACTCGAAATCGACTCAGGTGAGTTTTTGTGGTATTTTTACGCCTTTTCTTCACTTCGATTGAGGTGAGTTGATTGTAGATGTCTTTTTCTTCATTTTTCTGCCATCCATTTTTTGTTTCTGTCACTTCTTTATGATCTCTGCTTACGAACGCAAGTATCTAAGGAATGGTTTAACCGTTTCTTCCAAAACTGGTTTTTTTTTGTCGCCAACCACGCAGTCGAGTGTTTCTTTTCTTTTTTTCCTTTTGCAGGCCTCGGCGAACATACTTTCTATCCGTCGATGACGGCGAGTTAATGAATGAGTTTTTTCTTGGTGATCAATTGAGGGGAGCAATCGTTTTTCCGATCACATGGTCCATTTTCACTTGTTTGAGGTTCTTCAACTGTTCTAGCATTTTGAAAACACTTCCTCTTCATGTTTACGTAAATTAATGATTTTTTCACATTTTTCGACCAGTGAAACCATCCAATATTCGCCGACGCCTGCGAGAAGAAAGAAAAGAATGTGCTGCCAGCCTGTTTTTGCTCAGTATCCGCAAGGAAAAACTGGTTTTCAGAAACGAAATTGAGCTGTTCCATTCAAACAATACAACTGCCGTAAAATGACAAACACAACAACCGGATCATGAAAATTGAGAATACATAGATTTACAATCAATTCGCTTCGAAGGAAGTGAAAAAGAACCGTTCTGAATAAAATACCACAAAAACTCTCCCAATTCGGTTTTTTTTCAACCAGCATAGCATAGATCACCGTCAACGCTCAACCAATTATTATCACTCCTGTGATCACTGGCATGTATCCGGTCCTGCAATGATGGAAAAGCAAGCGAATTAGGACGTAATTAAGGTCGAGCAAACGATTTCGTAAATTGCGAAAAACGTCCCAAAAGTTTTGTGTGCCTACGGACCACACTTCGACGTCTCTGAGGCTAGCCATGGGTTTGGCTAGCCAAACCATAGTTTGGATTAGCCGACATCATGAATCAAAAAACACGCGCTAACGGCGCTGAGTAGTCATGGTTAACGTGGTTAGCGTGTCATGAATCTTAGGCCAGAATGCTGGTCCCCCAGTGGACGAGAGACCGGCCGTGGCCCAATGGTGGTGAACGCCAGGATATAGGCTCGTTTTGCTCCACTAGTGTGGAGAATATTGGGGTGCAAGTCCACCTATGGAGAAGGGGTCCGGCTTAGTCTAACTGTGAGGAAGATGCCAGAATGCGGGCAGAGTGAGGAACGGCCTACCGTGGTGTGGGAGAACGCCAGGATATGGGTCCACTGATGAAGTAAAGGCAGGTGTGGCCCAACAGTGACGGAAACATCAGAGTGCTGGTCCCCCAGTGGATGAAGAGCCCGCCGTGGCTCAATGGTGTGGAGAACGTCAGATTTCAGGCCAGCCGACGGAAATGCGTCTGCGTTGGCCCAGTATTGAGGAAAACACGCGAATATGCGCTACGATGGAGAACAAACTTCTTATACTCATATTGGTCAACTCATAAGAAAGACTTCATATTCAAGTACATTTAATTATTAATCTGGCAAGGCAAGTGCGAAGCTTTTGCAAACTCCCCAAATGGCTGCCCCACCGCACTTTCTAGCGTCCCAAAGGGTCGCTAGTCCTCAACAAATTCTCCATTGAGTTCAGTACCAGGTTGCACTTGGGCCAATCCATGACGTTCGCTATGTTCTCCGAAAGCTAGCTTTTGGTTACCTGGCTGGCATGCACTACGGCGTTAACCTACGGGAAGGTATAATTCTGTTGACGATATCGCTCGAAAACGGCAGTAAATGCATCTGTAGAGTGTTCTACAACTCCGTCGAAATCATTTGACCCGAAAAGAAGGCTATCTCCAGTTTGTCGCAGGAAGAGCACTCCAAACCATGAATGATCCGCCTTTAAAGTTGCGGCGACTAAAGGTGGCGGGGTTCTTCTGCAAACCGTTCCAGTAGCTTTTCACGCCATCAGTTCCATCCAATTTGAACTTCTGCTCATCTGTGAAAATGATTTGAAACCTTTTTTCAAAGCCTCATTCGTACTACTCTGACTTGGCAAATTTCAGTTACCATGCTGCAATCTGCTGTCATGTTTCGTCGAGCGAATTTTTCCTTATTCGTTTTCTTGAAGAAAAGTCAGACGTTGGAGCTTTCTTCGTAATTCCTCTCACAACATTTCCGTTGTGATGTAGCGCTCTCCACGCGATGATGTTCAAGACAGGGAGTTTCAGTTCTGCTCGGATCTGGTTGAGCGGCAAACAACTGCTGAAAGCTTGCGTGCAGATCTGCCTCTCGTCATTAGCTGTGAGAAGTTTCGTCTTCTAGTATCCCTCTTCTTGTTGTTTCCATCAGAATTTCTCCAATAAGTGGCAACGAGGCAGTGTGTACGACCATTCTTCATCCCAATGGTTCAACCACTTAGTACTGCATCGTTTAAAGGCCGGAACTGAGCTTTCTTTTCTGTGCTCAGGGATGTACTACGTGGAGTACTGAGAAAAATGTGAAACCCACGATTTGTCATCCTTACATGCCCAAGCTGGGGCAACAAACTTCTATCAATCTTCATTATTTGTTAGTGGACGTATAGACATGAAACGTGGGAAAAACGGTAACACCGCATCTTAAAACTCAGGAAATAAGTGTGCGGTGTAGAATTTTGTGCCCCGTAGCTATTTTGTCCACTAAACCTATTGCCAACCATAGAAAAATCGCAAAATTGCAAGACGATGCACATCTGCAAAAAATAGAGTGGACAAATAGTTATGAAACGCTGGGTACAAGATTTCTGTTTGTTATGTAAAGCATTTTCAAAAATTTGGTGAAGCACTCTCGGGTGTTTCTCCCCTGCGTCCGCCACTGCCTCGAGAATAATCTGATATAATCTATTCTTGCAATGATGTGTAACTCAGAAAATACATTGCAAATGTCTTGTATGAATTCTTGAATGGTTCAGAATGAAAAAGAATAGTTCACAAGTTCAAGTCGAGTTCTCCTTAAAAATAGAGATTGGATACGAACAACGCAAAGATTATAGAATGATCAACTCATTATTTTCGCAGTTGAAGACGGGGATAGATGCAGGGATGGATCGTGAACCTTCACAAACAAGTTAGAAGATCTATTTGAGTGTCTTTCAGTTAGTATTCCTTTCAGAAACTCCGCCTACGGTTTCCGTAGCCGGTCCCAAGCCCGGATAAAAGAGGAGGGTTGATCCCCCACCGAGGGATCGTAAAACTAGGTGTGAACCCATATGACATTGCAAATGTAAATTCTGAGTTCAAGGCTACCTCGTCCGGGGTTTTAACCGACGCATTGGCGCTGGCGGAGTGCCGGGGCTAGGGCGCTAATGAAGAGTTGGATACTGGTCACAAAATGAAGCTGCGAAGACGTCAGAAAATGATGACACCAAAACGACTCTTGAAGATTGCACCATGGAACATCCGCACTGATCATCATGTTGGACAAAAAGCTGTCATCCGCAAATTGCTTCGCTATGGGATATCGATCGCAACACTATCGGAACTCAGACTGATTGGCTCTGGACGCCTGCGACTCGCTTCTCCTGACAACAACGACGAATGGATGATGCTGTATTACTCAGGGGGTGAACAACTCATGGAAGGCGTCGGATTTGCACTTGACCGGAAGACCTGCGACAGTGTTATCGCCTTCCAACCTGTCTCAAGCAGAATAGCTGTGCTAACACTCGAAGGCACTTTCAGAACACACATTGTCGCGGTCTACGCTCCCACAGAGATCACTGCTGACTCATCAAAGGACCAATTCTACTCACAGTTGCAACAAGTCATCGACTCCCTGCCTCATAGTGAGTTCATTATCGTAGCAGTAGACACAAATGCTCATGTAGGCTCACGACGAGAAGGATGGGAAGAAACGCTAGGACACTTTGGACATGGTGAAATGAATGGCAACGGACTTCGCCTCCTAACATTTGCTGCATCTAACACTTTCCTATTGGCAACAGCTACTTTCAACACCCACGGTAACACAAGCTGACGTGGCGTTGCCCGAAAGGAACAGATTCAGCAGTTCTGGATTACTTCCTCATACCAAGCCGATTCCATTCCAGCTTCCAAGACATTCGCGTGATGCGGGGCGCAGAATGCGGATCTGATCACCATCTTGTGGTAATGAAAATGAAACTGCGGCTCAAGAGAAACAAAAGGATCTCTACACCCGTTGGTCGCAGAGACTGGTCTCGACTCGCTGATCCTATTTGCAAGCAGCAATTTGAGTTGAAGCTAAGGAATCGATTTGAGTTACTAAAGGAGCCAGAGAATGCAGATGAAGCTGCCGAACAATTCGCTAGTGTCACAGTAGACTGCGCCAATGCTTTCTGTCCCATAATGCGGAGACGAACACAAGCTTGGATTTCAAACGAATGGTGGACGATGGATGGACCAGCGAAAGAAGTGCAAGTGCACCGACATCAAGCGTTATCGCGAGCTACATCATGCGGTTAGACAACGTCTCAAGCAAGAGCGAAAACAGCACTGGGACAACGTCGCAACTGAACTCGAAAATGCCACCAGCCGAAGAGAGTTCCGGACCCTATACATCACACTGCGTCGCCTAAGAGGGCATGATAGGGCTGCCGATGAATGCATTAAGAAAAAGAATGGCGAATACGTGAAAACAAACGCTGAACGGCTATTTCGATGGCGAGAGTATTTTCAAGAGCTCTACAATCGCCCGATACCAGAAACGCCTCCACCGACTCCTACAGATCTCCAGTGCTCGAGCCAATTGATTTCCGACGAGCCACCTGACATTGAAGAAATCAGGAACGCTGTGGGAAGACTGAAACAAGAAAAAGCTGCTGGTTGTGATAATGTGACGGCAGAGGCACTGGAGGGAGGTGGCAACACCCTTCTTCGACGCCTACATTCGCTAATCCGGCTGGTGTGGACTTCCGAACAAATACCTACCTCGTGGAAGCAGGCAATAGTCACGAAGAGCAAGCTGGATTCCGGCCCGGCCGAGGATGTTGCGATCAAATATTCACACTCCAACAAGTAATGGAAGAGCGCATACGATGCGGAAAGCGTCTTATAATAGTGTTCATAGACTTTGCTGCTGCTTTTGACAGTGTATACAATCCAGCTCTATGGAACACATTGGAATGCCGAAGGAATTCCAGGAAAAATTATAAGGCTTCTGCAAAACACCTATGACGGTTTCAAATGCAAAGTTCGAGTGAGAAGAGGCATGTCGGAAAGTTTCACTGTGTCCACGGGAGTCAGACAAGGATGTGTCATATCACCATTGCTCTTCAACACTCTCATCGATGATATCATGAGAAGGGTCTTCAAAAAGAGAGCTGGCGTCGAATGTGGACAGCAACAATTTGTTACGGATCTGATGTACGCAGATGACGTAGCAATATTCGCGGATGATGAAGCTGAAGCCACGAGCATCCTTAATGACATCAGCGTGACTGCGCAGCCACACGGCCTAATCATAAATTCTAAAGTTATATTGAAGTTTCTTGTGTTCTGTTCAGTTTTCGTTTCGTGCATGAAAACTAAACATAAAAGTAGGTTTCCTCCTGCACTCATCAGTAAGGTGAAACCTACTGAATAATGTTTATTAATTAATGTTCAATATGTGCACATATTCTTAAAAATAGACTTGCTTAAATATTAGCTACTAAAACTTACATCTGGTTAGATTGATATAAACATCCAACCACATATAAGCAGTGTGAATAAAAAATGAGTATTACCAAGTAGAATATAATCAACAAGAAGATATTGATTATTTGCACTGTGTTTATTGGTTTAGAATTGTTCATTTGTGATAGATTATGACTAAATGGATGTATTGTATGGCTGGAATGGATAGATGTATATATTGATTAGAGATTTAATTTATTATGGTATTTCGAGTCTTGAGTCAACATCTTTTAGGAATCTTTGGCTAATTATAATCTAATCAAAATATTTCTTTTATAAATCCTAGAGTTCTAGAGGTATGTATGTCAAATTTATGTAAAATATAATTATTTTTGAACAAACAACGTACATATGAGCTTTCTATTACAGATCGACTGTAGTCCATGGCTAACAGTATGTTTTTTGTTCGATTCAGTCTGTTTATAAAGTCTTTTCTAGTACAACAAGTGCGGGCGATTCGTAAAACTTCAGTGTAAATGGTAGCTTTTTTAATACCGATTGAAATATTAGTAGAAGAGTGTGGGAATCGTTTAATAGCAAAGCCAAAAGAATCAGTCTTATTATACATTCTTGTCATTATGACGTTGTTATGTATATTAATCTCCAAATTTAAATAGTTACATTTGTAATTGGACTCGTGTGTAGTTTCCAACGACAGTATTTTATGATAGACTTTATCCAGAATTGCTAAAATTCTACTGTCTAAAGTATTATGTATTATCAGCAGATCGTCCATATATCTGTAAGGATAGAAGTATATGTTCGTATCCAAATAATTTTTAGCGTAGATGTATTCATAGTATGATAGAGTAAGGTCCGCCAAGAGGGGGCTGAAATTGCCACCTTGCGGTACGCCTACGATTTGTTTGAATACCAGTGGACCAAAAGAACAATAACTATTATTGAGAAGATAGTCTACCAAAAAAAGAATATCTGGAATAGTATACTGTTTGCAGGGGTACTGGTCATAATTTTCTGAATAGAAAACTTTGTTATACTTAGTGCAAATTAATGTATGCTTATTAGCATTGCTAAAACACAATTTAAGAATTTCCTTAATGTTAGTAAGGATAGTGGTATGTGGGAGATTGGTGAACATATTAGTGAAATCCGCAGAGAAAAGCTTGAGATTATTGGATCTATGTCTATTTAGATGCTCACTTATATTTATATTATTTATCGACCAGTAACCATGAAATGAATGGATACGTGTTGTAATAGATTGTACATATTTTTTGAAATGGTTTTTGATAAAAGTAAATAATCTTGTAAGTTCCAAAGCCAAAGGTTTTATGCTGCTGTTGAAAGCTCCTGTAATATAACGGAATTTTGGTGGGATTTTGTGTAGTTTTGGTAAAGCATATAATATAGGTATATCCGGGTGATCGAGGGGTTTCAAATGATTATTTGTGAGAAATGTTTTGTGTCTGAGAACAATTTCTTCTCCAGTTTCTCTATCATAGTACTCGTAGGTATTGTTGGTTTGAGAGGGAGTGAAATTTTGTCCATTGCAGCTAACACCCATTTCGTTCATGATTTGTAAGATATAAAATTTCTTACAAATAATTCCATAGTTTCCTTTGGCTTTATCCAGTGGGCAAAGAATGAAATTGCGCTGAAACTTTCTTATAGCTTCGAAATCTTTTGTGATAACGTATTTCCTTGTGCCAGTATTCTTTGGTAGGATTTTGGTTTTAACTTAGATTTCAATTTGTGAATTAATCTTCTACCAATCACTGACAGTTTTTCTAGGTTGAGTTTATAACGTGATTTTATAACTTCTAGATATTTTAATACTGTGGAGTACACCCACTGATGCAAAATGCGTTTATTTATTCGAGGAACGGGACGGAAAGTGGTTCCTTTTTCTAAAAATTGTATCACCCTATTGTTATTTAATATGTTTAAATTCCCCGTGATAATATGCTTGTGGTGTGGGTTAACGTAGGGTTTATAGTATTCATGTTCATTTTCACACATACAACTTGTTGTTAGTAATTCTTTTACTTTGGCTGGATGTAAGTCTTTCAGTGTACGGTTATAGTTAAAAATCTTTCTTGACATTGGCAATTCGTATTTGTATACTATTCTGAAAGGAACATATTTCACTTTAGTGCTGCTTGTGATAATTGATTTAATTACACTATCGTTGACTATTTTATTAATATTTAAGTTGTCAAGTATGTTATGCATGTAAAAGGTTGGGAGATTACAGTAATCTTGGGATAAAATTTTGCTCTTGTTCTTGTTCAAATGCTGGAAGTGAAATTTAAATTAAATATAAATATTTAATATTATTTAAATTTAAATTTAATTTTAATTTTAATTTTAATATTTAATATTATTTAATATTTAAATATTTAATTCATAAACGCAGAAAAGACTAAGGTCCTCACAACGGATGGAGCTCCAGTGGTAGTGCATCTAAATGAGGCAGAGTTGGAACAAGTACAGAACTTCAAATATCTTGGATCAATAGTGCAGGAAAAGAAGATTGCGTCATCAGTGGAGATTCTTAGTCGTATCGGAACTGCGTCCGCTGCATTTGGATCACTCGCCTAGTGTTTATGGCGCAAAACAAATGTCTCCACCTCCACGAAAATAAGGATATTCAGGGCACTAATACTACCGATACTGTTGCATGGAGCGGAATCCTGGACAATTCTTCACTCGGATGCACAAAAGCTGGAAACATTTCAAATGCGATGTCTTCGACGAATTCTTGGTATCACTCTACGAGATCGAGTCCGGAATGAAGAAATTAGAAAGAGATGCTGTGATCAGCCTACCATTGCTCCTGAAATTAGGAAGAGAAGATTGAAATGGTTTGGCCATTTGTGCAGAATGGAGCCTTCGCGCTTGCCACACAAACTGCTGTGGAGGATGCGCCCGACGGGATGGAAGATCCAACGAAAAGCCCATAAGAAACCTGGCTGAAGCAAATAGAAAAAGATCTATTGTTTTCCAGACTGAACTTGCAGCAGGCCAAGATTCCTGCAATGGACAGACGTCGCTGGAAAACAATAACGAAATGCTTGCAATGTCCTGTGGCACCTACAGCAGCGTCACCCATGTGCGCGAGCTAAGGAGGATAAGTAAGTAAGTATTCCTTTCAGAGCGTAAATTTAATGCAACCCTCATTTCAAGTGTTGAACCACATCATAGGCTGTGTCACTACTCCAACTATGGAATAAAGAACCCTTTACTGATTGCGCAAAAGCCCAATGTAATGACTTGAGGGATATCCCCGATGTATTGTACAAATCAGCACATCCTAGGCAACTATTTATTATTATTATTGTTATATTTATTATTATTATTTATTATTACTATTACCTATTTTACCGCCACCAAGAGAATCAAATGCGTGGTCGCCTGTTCTGGATGGGCAGTCACAGACCGTGTTGGCGATATCACCGTTTGCTAATGTGCTACTCATAATGGTGAAATAGAACTAGTACCAAATTAAGGTAAGCATATCCTTGGAGAAACCTAACACATTGAGTGAAACAGTTCATTTTACTTGAGAGGTGTGATTCAACATGTTGTATGCAGTAAATGTTGTTAATTTATCTCTTCGAAGGCAGTGGTTTTGGAAATGATGGCACAAATAATTTACGCACCGTTTTAGTTCAGGAACAGCCTCTGAACACGACATTCCTTTAATGAGGCGTCTTCTCTCTTCGTCGTCATCTTCGAGTTTATACAAATTTTTTACCTAAAATGGCGAAAAGGGTGCTTTCTATTTCATGTAAGAGTGGAGGTTGAGTTCCCTTATCTCTGTGGGCTTGTACAATCAAGCCCATCCGCGGCCTCGAGGAGGACGCGCGCGCCATGACCGACATCTTCTGCTACTGATATGCTATTTCTAGCAACACTTCTATCCGATCGCAAGGTTTTCGCGAATCGGGAAGGAACGCGACTAGGAATAGCATTCCGGCGGCAAAGGACAGCAATCCCGGTGCGCGCGGCTTCCTTCTTGAGGCCGCGGATGGGCCACCGCCATTGACGTTCATTGTATGTACATGAAGCGACTGTAGAACACCGAATCCAAAGTTGTTCAAGTCGCGCATATCACTAATGACTTCAAGGGACCCACATCCGGTTACCAGTCAAGCAAAATGAAGTTCTCGGGATTCGTTGGTCAAGTCCGTCTTCGTGTCTGCCTCGGCAAGCAAGTTGATTCAGAGAAAAATTTCTGTCTTTTCTTTCCTAACTTTGATGTTTATCAGATATAGTAGTTTACCTAATGTTTCTTCATGAGATATAGATCTGAGCTATCTAGTCTCCTCGTCCATTTAAGAATATTATTCAGGCGATATTGGAAGAGACTGTGATACAACAGCGGTAGTGAGTCCAAAAATCGACATCAGATTATCTGCATAGATTTCCCACTTAGGAGAGGTTTCCCTCTCTTTATCCAAATACTTATTGAGAAGTGGAAGACGACAACCACAACACCAATTAAAGGGATATTTTCGATTCCCCGATGGTACGCGACAAAGAAGAACGCGGAGAACGAATTGGCAGCGTCGGGCAACATCATACACAGTCATCAGGAATACAAGTGATAAGGGTAATATTTACCCGTTAGAAACATCTTAGTCCCTTTGACCTTGTTCTGAGAGGAGTTGCAAGTTTTATCTAAAAAGGTCAAATTAAAGAAAAGTTTGAGGATCACCTTCTCCAGTGCACTTTCTCCCAGTTCCTTCACTCCATAGCAGTAAGTGCATCCTCGGAAATGTCTGCGAACCCTGTTACAGTTCGTCTATGGTTTTTGTAGTTTCACAGGACACACAAACAATAACCCCTACCTTACACATTGGCTCGCTTTTTCGCCGTCCTCGCATCGACCATATACCTCTGTCTCGAATATTGATCGAAATGTTGAGGAGCAGTTCTTCGAGCCAAACTTGCAATGTGCTTCGATAAAAGATCCATCGAAAAAGCTGCAATCCTTTGTTTTGAACGCAAAATTGTTTAGGGAAATTTTCATTGGGGGTTGCGAAAAAAAGAAAATATTTATTCTTTTCTTCATAAAATTTTGTTTAGCCATCCATTCCATACGATCAAAAAGGACGAACTTGTGAGGAGAGAGCTTACCTCACCCAATTTTTTCAAAGACAAGCTGAAGTTCTTCCGGTCTCATTTTATTCCACAACTTCATCGAAATACGACTCAAGAAAATTATATAAGCTTCTGACGGCAGAAGTCATTTCTTATCATTTACTGGCTCTGTTTCCCCCGGAAGATTCCGATGGCGGCCACCAAGGCGTGGATCTCCAATTTTATGTCATGTCTGAAGGATTTTCCGAAGGGGTTGTGCTTTTGTGAGGCTGGGAGAAGCAAGGAACATGGCGAAGTTTAGAAAAACGCAGAGAGATCATGATGTCACTCAGTGTGATGGGTCTCTGATAACTATGCAGCAAGAATACACCCCCGGCAGCAACGGTTCCCAGTTGCTGCCATCCTACGTATTCAGATAACTGGATAAGGCAAACGCAGCACAACCTGGCAAGCCACACCCCAAGAAATGGAAGGCAGACATCACTGCAAAAGGAAGAAGTGCTGCATTCCGTCTGCTAAGAGCAGCAAACCCCGTGTTTCGGCTGCGTTTTTTGCCCGATGAACTGTGGGACAGTTCAACCTGCGTTCTGCCTGCTCCTTGCCACGTGGCGGCACGCCCCCTAGAAGGTGTATATAAGCCGAAGGTTGGGCATCAAAGTTTAGTTGTGTCCCCAGTGCAGTAATTATTATTTTTGGATGAGCTTGGGTAAGCATCCACTTACCCAAGTCTGCAGTACGAACACAGCACTGTGCCCAGATTGAGCCACGATCCTAGGTTTGAGACATGCAAACCAGTTCATCGCCCCCTGAGACACAGCCTTCTCAGGGCGAACGCAGCTCGTGGGGCGACAAAATAAGCCTTCACCTCGCGGTGCAACTGCTCTTGAAATGTGTTTGACCTGCGTTTCCCGGCCGTCTCGGAATCTCTGAGTAATGGGACACTAGCCAGCAAAATTACCGGTATGTACGGGGTGCGGCGAAACTATTGACCGCCTCTTCTGACACATGAATTATATAGAAAATCGAAATTCGATGGAATATCAAGTGTGACCGTTCTGCTGTCTTGAATTCTCAGAAGAATGTAAAATTAAGACACACATGTATTCAATCCATTCTATCCCTAATTTTGCCAGTCGTCAACAGACATGACGGGAAAAGGCTTCACTACAATGCAAGTAGTCATCTTTGACTTGATTCAGAGTTTTTTCTGGGATGTTTTTGTGAAATGGGAACAGTGCTAAAAAATGAAAAGCACCAGCTTCCCCTGCCTGTGCCATGATTTAAATTTGTTTACGTTTTTTTTTTTTCTTACTAGCGCCCCTTCGGGACGCTAGAAAGTGGGGTGGGGCAGCCACTTGGGGTATGTGCATAAGCTTCACACGTGGAAAATGCTTGGAAAATTAGCAAATAAGCAAAACTAATCATTAACTGAGCTCAAATACAAAATCCTTCTTATGAGTTGCGTATATTCTACGGGCCTGGCCGCCTCGTCAGGCTTCGAGTCTTCTCGCGACCCTAGCGTTGCTTGCAAATTTTTAATCACGCACCTACATGTAAAGCTAATTCCCGATGCAATGATATTACCCACTTTTTTGTCACATTTCTTACATGCCTATGGACCCGTTATGAGCGGCCACCTTCAACTCCGCGCAGGAGTATCTTTCACATGGCTTTAGTACTTGTGAACAACATAGTGTAACCAGTGCCGTGCGAATAATCACCTGAAATTATTCAAGCTTCCCGTTGTTGAGATAGTCCAGCTGATGAGCTTCTGCTTCAGTATGCAGGGAGGAAGAAGAGGTGGTCGACTGAGACATAAATGAGTGCGTAGCGTGCCCCTACTCCACCGCTAGACGTGCATCTTGATGTTTTCCCCACTATTGGGCCACGGCGGACCCATTCTCCATTCGTGGACCCGTACGCTGGCCTTTTCCCCACTGAAGGGAATCATGCGGACTCATTCTCCATCCGTGCACCAGTATCCAGGCGCTTTCCCCACTTTTGGGCCAGGGAAGACCCATTTTCCATTCATGGATCTGTATCCTGGCGTTCCTTCCATTATTGGGGCAGGGCAGACCCAATCCATCGGTGGGACTCGTGTCCCATCGCTTTCCCCAATATTGGCCCCCTGAGGAACAATTCTCCATCGATGGATCCGTACCCTGCCGTTTTCCCACTGTTGGGCCACCCATCCTGATTTTTTCTGAACTACAGGGCCCTGGCACATCAGTCCGTCATCAGTGCATCCGCACTCCCAAATCTTGAAAAAAAATGGAAGAAAGGTAGGAAATGTTTAGAAAGCTTGATCAATTGCAAAACTGGTTCCAGAAAATGTCACAACAGCTTATAATGACGTGTTCTTCGTTCATTCATCCTGTGTATTCGATTGTACTGCCCTTCTTAAAAACAGACGGGTCCTCAAGCTGCATAATCTCCATGGGACCTCAATAATGAGAGGTGCTCAAAGAGCACATTTTATATAATGGAACCGAGTGAATCCTATCGCTACGACCTCCACTAATTCTTTCAAAGGGGTTCACGTCCAGCGTTCCTAAGATTGTGTGCAGTTACTGACAAAGCTCCATCACAGGGGCTACTCTGCTCCGTACATTGCTGCTATGCATCGTCAAATCGTTGTAAACACTGTCTCGCCCGGAGGGCTCGAGACCGCTAGACGCTGGTCCCACGGCGAAATCTCGAATGTACGCGACTTCCACTATGTCTGTGCACCTATGACGAAACATCGGCCGAATGTCCCGTCAGCTGCGCATCCTCGCGAGCCACAGTCTATATATGAGCTCACGGCTAAAGCGTGCGATCACGTGCTATTCTCCCTACGCCTGCGCTCTAGAAAATTTTGTTGCACTACCATGATTTATATAAGAGGATTTATTAACCGCGCAAAGGAGCTTCATATCATTTCCTTTGGTTCTAGCGCCAAAATCACCCTTTAACCGAAAACGATATTCGGCAGTAGCGCACTTCTCGTAGGATCGGCTATAGGTTTAGAAGTGGGCCGTTCCTTTTCTGAGAAGATTCTTCTCAGGCTTACAACGTAAAGGCAGCGAAGGGGATTTGCACAAGAAATAATTCATGAGCTCTCTAGTTCCAAATCAGCGACCACCGTACTCCTCCAATTTCCAACAATTGGGTTGTGCCACATAGGCGCTTTGAAGGAGTAAGAATGTGCTACACCGCATCACAGTATGGACTAACGTGTGGATTGTGTAGAAGAAACAAAGGATGAATTCGACCACCGTGTTTTGGAGCTGCTTTCAAGAAAGGAGATAAAATTAATCGGACATGGTATCATTTTATTGGCTATGTTGTTTTCTGTATGTTATAAAGAAACACGTCACATCTACGCCAAATATTGCAGTTTCCACGAGCCATTTCAAGTGACAATACTTTTGCCACACCCTGTACATGACGGATTCTTGTGTAATAACCCTTTCTGTGAACCTGATTGTAACGGACCAGTATAACCTATTGCGCTCGCTTCCATACGTAAAAGCACCTCTCAACTCAGGTCAAGTATTCGGAATCATTGTAATTCACAAATCTCTGGCAGTACCAAAAATCTTATCACCTTCCCGCACAATTATATACGATCGCAACTATCAGGTTGGTGCGAAATTAGTTGCCTTTTTTCACTATGCACAAATAAACTTTTCTCTTCTGTGGAATTTGAGCCATTTTAAGCAAGTTTGTGTGAAATTCTGAAAGGGCTTTCCCTCCTCTTTCAATTGCCACTTGGATATTTTGGCTAGGACTTCAACAGCTTTTTGTGGAGTTGCGAACAATTGGTGAGTCGACGCTACTTTCGGGCGGCCATGGTTAATGAAAACAAACTCAAGCACACTGAATCGCAGGTCTCTGATAATCTTGTATTTGTTCACCCTTAAAGTTGTCTTCCTAATGGACAGTGAGCTTGGGATTCGCCAAGTTTTCTTCTCACGATTTTAGACTCAAATCCTACCATGGTCGTAGTCAGAGATGTCGCTTGACGATCAGGCGTTGAGGACAGCCGTGGAACCTGAACCGCATCCTACCATCCGGACGAAGAGAGCAGGGATGGATACTCCCTATACTACAGTTTCAAAACATCTGATCTCCATTAACTGGGTAAGAAAGACGCGGACGTGAACACCACAAGATCTTACTGATGACCAACATCTCAACTAGCGTTACATCGTATCTAAATTATTTGCGTCCCAAAACGACTCATTTCTAGTTCATACAATTACCGTAGATGAGGATCGGTTTCTGAATGACAAAAGAAAGTGCAGATGGGTATGAGCAGAAACGTTTTCCCACTTTTAAGTTTTCTTAAACAAAATTTTCTTTCTAGGGAGGTTGGAGTTTGGTGGTGCTGTAAGGGTGTGACTGAGTGTAGCCTTCTCAAATCTAGTCAAGCATTGACATCATGGTCCTAGTATTGTAAACTTCTGTAGATCTCCGAAAATCAGACGTAGATGTGGTAGGCAGTGTTGAACAGAATCAAGTTTCAGCTACTCCAAGGTAGCGCTCACTCAAAAATTCATCCGGCAAAAACTAGTGAGACATCGAGATTCGCATTTATTTATTTACCATTCTGGCCATCCAGCTAACTCCGGACTTTCAGACTTCTGTTGATGCTCGCTTCGCTCGCATACTGCACATTGAAAGCAAACATAGAAGTGTAAATGGATTGATAAGATCTGTATCCTTCCACGCAGTTCTATTTCTCTCCTGAGAAGTTCTTGACCCCGTAGGTGGTAGCTTCCCCCCACAGGAACGAAGCTACGCTCTCCCATTTGAGCGAAGTTAGTGGCCGTGAAGAATTGAGTGTGACCAATTCAGTGCTAACGTTATCTTGAAATGATTTAGGCCCAACTGGTTATTGTGGTACTCTGAACTTTCGTACCACGGTGAGCCCCCGATTATGGTATCCTCCCCCCCCCCCTTATACCACCATTAACCCAACGTTGTTATCACTCTCATGGTGCGCCCACCATTTCCCCATGGTGGGCCCACCGTGCTTGGACAACCCACGGTGGAACCTCCGTTTGCCCACCCTTTGCCCACTGTTAGCCCACGTTCCCGTTTTTTTTTTTCACAATTGAACCACGTTTTGCCCAACGTTATCTCACCTATCCCAATTCCTCCGTCCCCCCTTTTCAACCACCAAATGCCCACTATTCGCCCACCATTCGCCCACCTTTACTTCATCTAAAGACCTGTCCCGCAGGAGCGTGTTCGCAGAATGACATAGGTATCTGATGAAAACATGATCATTCATTGTGTTTCCTGGTTCCAATCCATTCATCCGGTTCCGCTCCCACTTGTGGTGAGTCCGGCACTGCAAACGGCGTCGTAGCGGCTGGGTCCTGTCGTAAAAGGGGCGTGGCGTATGATGCCCTATGGATGTAGGTATCAGGTTGGTGGGAAATTAATTGCCGAAACGAACACTTCAGTTCAATGTGTTACTGTTCGGCTCAAACACAACTTGATCAGTTTAGCATCCATTCCATTCGGCAGTTCCTTCCCAACAATTTAGTGGATATTGCATGCCTTCACAACAAAAACTGATATAGCGACAATTCACAAACTTTGGGAGAGCTATTTTGGCATGCTCCAGATCAGCAGTCTGCTGCTCTCACACATTTGCATCTGTGTCTTAGAAAAAGTGGTATTCAGTAAGGAAAAGGTCTGACGAATAAGGAGGATGAATGCGAATCTCGATGCTTCACTACACCAGTTTTTGCCGGGTGAATTTTTGAGCGAGAGGCTTAGCGCTACCATGGAGCAGGGGAAACCTGATTTCGTCACTGCCTACCCCATCTACGGCCGATTTTCGGAGATCAACTAGAGTTCACAATACTAGGACCATGCTGTCAATGCTTGATTAGGTTTTAGAAGACTACAGTCAGTCACACCCTTACAGTACCACCAACCTCCCTAGAGAAAAAAATTAAGAAACGTAAACGGAAAAACGTCTCCACCCATACCCATCTGTACTTCTTTTTATCGTACAGAAACCCATCCTCATCTACGATAATTGCATGATCTATAAATGAGTCGTTTTGGGACGCAGTATTAAATTAGAAGCGATGTAACGCTAGGTGACACGCTGGTTATCAGTCAGATCTTGTGGTGTTCACGTCCGCGTCTTTCTTACCCAGTTGATAGAGATCAGATGTTTTGAAACTGTAGCATAGTGAGCATCCATACCTGCGCTCTTCGTCCGGATGGTAAGATCTGGTTTAAGTTCCACGGCTGCCCTCAACGTCTGATCGTCAAGCGACATCCCGTGACCAAGACCATGGTAGAATTTGAGTCTAAGCTCGCAGGAAGAAAACTTCGCGGATCCATAGCTCACTGTCCATTAGGAAGGCGACTTTAAACCTAACCAAATGCAAGATTATCGGAAACCTGCGATTCAGAGTGTTCGAGTTTGATTTCATTAACCATGACCACCCTGAAATCGCGTTGGCTCATCAATAATTCGGAACTCCACAAAAAGCTACTGAAGAGACCTAGCCAAAATATCCAAGTAGCTTTTAAAAGAGGAGGAAAAGCCCTTTCAGAAAGCCACACAAAGGAGAAAAAGCCCTTTCAGAAAGTCACACAAACTTGCTTGAAATCGTCAAATTCCACAGGAGAGAAGAGTTTATTTGTGGATATTCAAAAACGACAACTAATTTCGCACCAAGCTGATACTATACTGATACTACACTACTTCTGTTGGCAGTCACGCACAGTCACGAAGAAGCGAGGACTATTGAGAATCTGGACAAATCTTGCTTACCATTAATGATGAGTAAATGCTAAGAAGCATTTTGAATGAAATTTTCGCCTAGGTTCGAAGAAATGTAAATTTTGAGATTGGAATTTGAGACGTGTGCAATAATGTAGAGGGTTAATTGTTGCGCTGATCACAAAGCAGCTAGCCCCCTCAACCCAGCCGAAACACGGGGTCTGCTGCTTGCAGCAGTCGGACTGCAGCACTTCTTCACATGCAGCACTTTTAAATACATTTTAAACACATCGTTTCAAACCCTCTTTTCATGAATCTTCACTAATACCGCACAGATTTCTATTCCAAACAGAAAAAAGCGCTATCTCTAGCGTTCCCCGGTGACGAAAAGGCACTTTATAATGAACGCACAGCTCATCATTTATTATAGAAGGGATTGTAGCAAAAGTATGATGCGAACTCTCCTTGATGAAGTGAAGATTTTGTTTCAGTACTTACTTCGGTACTAGCCCTTTTAGGTATTCTTTGCAGTAATCAGTGGGCACATATTGTAACAAATTGCTAGAAGAGAAATAATTGAATCGACACTCGCGAATGCTCAAATATCGTACATCGTTTCTAACTTCTTCACGAGGAAGAAGGCCTGTCTAAGCACGTGAGTAGATAACCTCCAAAATGTTCGTTCCAAGTGGATCAAAATCCTGCTCATATTCAGGCCACATGGAAATGTAAAGTCGTTGGTTTCGCTCTACTCGCGAAACATTGTTGTTCTGTTACTCTCATGACTGTATTGTTTTTAAATGTCAATATGTTGGAAATAAAGCTCTATGCTGTTATGTGGTGTTTATCCAGAAAAAGGCGATCAGGACACGGTAAGAATGTGGGCGGAAGAGCATGGTGACCCCAGCCCAATGCGTTGAATTACCCCGATTAACCCATGGAGGTGCCCTGATTAACCCTCGGAAATACTCCGATTAAACCCTGGAAAATCCCTGGAAATATCCCAGTTTCCCCACGGAAATTCTCCAGTTTCTCCACGGAAATCCCACCATTTCCCCATGAAAATCCCCCAGGTCCCCCTCGTAAATCCTTTTAGCTCAGGGTGGCCCCAAGAATAGCCCGCGGTGGCCCCACTGTATGCCCATGGTTGACGTGCCGAAAATTAACCATGGGATAACGGTGGGCCCACCGTGGTACGAAAGTTCAGAGTAATTCAAGTAATAAGGATCCACCGGTGTATAAACGGAAATGAAGGAGAGGTTCATTCAGACACGAACGGAATGGGAGGAGAACACGGATACGAAAGGAAACAATGTACATCTAGGTGAATTAGGTAGGGGGGGGTCCGCCGGAATAGGCTAAGCGTATCACTGATGCAGAAGTTGACCCGTCTAGCGAATTCCTGTTACTTATGGAAGCCGGCGCACTCTTATCACACCGTTGGACCCAACTCCATGCGTTTCCCCACTTTTGGACGCCGGCGCACCCTTATCACAACGTTGGACCCAACTCCAGGAGTTTCCCAACTTTTGGACGCCGTCACACCCTTATCAAACCGTTGGACCCAACTCCAGGAGTTTCTCCGCTTTTGGACGCCGGTACACCCTTATCAAACCGTTGGACCCAACTCCAGGCGTTTCTCCGCTTTTGGACGGCGGAGCATCCTTATCACACTGCCAGCCCACCTCTAACACTACACTAAGGCCTAATCTTCATCCATATCATCCCTCATCCGCCTCGTTCCTCCTCTTCGTTATGAAGGGACACTATCCATCTCTTTGCTTTTATACGGTTCTTCAATCACAGGCCTATCTAATTCATTAAAAGTGTGGTGAAAACAACTGTCGGCCATTAACATGTCTGAACATGACTGAAGTCGCCCGAAACACCTGTAATTCAAGGTAAAAATCAAAATTTACATTTTCGTATATAACTCAACGCGAGGGAGCGTGTGGCGCAGTGGTAAGAGGCTCGCTGCGCACGCACACGATCGATGGTTCGATCCCGCCCGAGGCCAACCAAGCCTTTCATCCCTCCGGGGTCGGTAAATTCTCTGATAACTGCGTAGCACGAACGCAGCCTGAACGGCGTAATGGTTCGGTGAGAAACCCCAGCAGCAACGGTTGCTAGTTGCTGCCATTCTCCCCTTGATTGCTGCCGTCCCTCAGCAATTGCTGCTAAAGGGCCGACAGATTGAGCAGCAATCGAGGGGAGGATGGCAGCAACTGGCAACCATTGCTGCTAGGGTTTCTACCCGAATCACTACGCCGTTTGGTCTGCGTTCGTCCTGCACAGTTATCAGAGTTGGTACCAGAGGAGTCTGGGAGGATGAAGCACTGACTTGGAACATCGGGTGCCCCCCGCAAGTCATTGTACAGGGCACATGCGCATTCAACGCCTCTACGATGCTCAGATGAAGTCGAATGCGTGGCGCATCCCTCGTGACGGGATTGATTAACGCCGACCACTTTATCCTTTATCCTTTATCCTAACTCAACGCGCTCAACACAATGGTGTAGGTAGTTTCCGCTTTTGGTGGCTGGTTCTCGTGCACAGACACACATGCACTGCCAATTAAGAAGAAGTAAGATGTGTTAGTCATTAGTCAAGACTCGAGCAACAAAAGCAGTGGTGAGCTCGGTGGAAAAATCCATGGACTACGGAATGGGTCTATGCAGCCTTCGCAAATGGCGAGAACTTATAATCTTCTGGCTTAAGCTGATATCAACACAAAGAACGCAATCGATTTTGCCAGCAGAGGGGTCTTGAACCCTTTTCCAGGTGTCTCACAACTTATGGGCGTGGACACACCTTTGTCGCAACATTAGTCCAGTCTCCAGGCGTTTCCCTATTTGGCTCAGGCACATATTATCACACATATTATTACCCTATTCGGCTCAGGCACATATTATCTCCAAACGTCTCTGGCATCCTTATCGCAATCCTTAAGCCGCTGCACATCACCCGACCTTCTCCCTCATCTCCTCCCTAATTCAAACCACACAACTGTTCCCAGCTTTTTATATGATCTCACAATCACTGACCAATCGTAAAATTCGTAATGGTCTGACACACATTCTTACAGACACACATGTCAACAGGCAAAGCGGGTCATTTTATAGTATGAATGCCTCGGCGATTGCCTTTGTGCAAGCACGGTAGCTCAAAAGTGATTTCTGAACATAAGTAACGTGTTGCTTACCTGTTCAACGACGACTCCGCTATTTTGTGTTCTTCGCTGCGTTTTGAGAGATTTTTTCTGATATGTTGTCCTTTCGTGAAATCAGCAATATGACTGGATATCTCCTCGTACGTATGGGACATTCTCCCATTCACTTCTTGTTCTTGAAGATTGATATTTTTAGATACTCTCTTTGCTGGTTTCTCCGTAAGCTTCATTGCGTAGATCTAAACATGCACATAAACATGCACGATATATTTATGAGCGCATCATTCTTTAAGAGAGTTCAATGTAAAAGGAAATTGACCTGTGCCCACTTCTTATCTGGATCGTTCCCGTAGAACTCCATTATTCCTAGCAATTCTGTGTTCACCACATGCCACACTATGTTGCTCTATAATTCGTAAATCTCAATTTTTCCTTGAGTCGGTTCATGCAGTTACACTTCCAGTTTTTTCGTTAGTTTAAATGAAAGAGCACAAAAATTTGGTAAAAAGCAAAAGGCACAAGAGAGCAAACGAAACAGCGCAGCCATTGTCTTTGCAAATCAAAGTAAGAGGGAGATTTCATTAGGGCAGGCAGCAGGATGATTGATGTCTGGTGAAAGAGTGATATTCTTATCATTCCGACTGAAGGGTTAAGAACCTCTAAATGCTGGTCATCCAGCAGTAGTAGGGATGAAGAATTCGGCAGGAAGATAGGTGCACTGCCCGTACATTGATGGTGCTCGTAAGGATATGGCGCGCAGATGCGCTAACTGTCTCAGTAATCTCTCAGAAACGACTGGAATGAAAACATCGTCGTTAGCGAGAATGGCAAGCAGTTAGAGTAGAACAGCTTTGGAAAATGTGCGACGAATGAGAAGATGTCTACATCAAGACTGCTATCTCTCTTACCTTGACTCTAATGGACAAGAAAAAGGTTTTGCTGGTACTTGATGGACTGAAGTGAGATATCTAAAAACTAGAGAGGAGAAGGCCAATGGGTAGAGATTTGGAAGTGGTCCTGCGTAAAGAATGACGCTAAACACTAGGCCACCCGAGCTACCAAATTTGTGGGCGTGGCCTGTCACCTGTTGTTGTTATATTTCGTAGTAATGGACACTTTTCTCGTAGGCAGATTCGCAAGAAATTTGGATGACTTGCTCGTGCGGGAGTTCTGCCTGACAAGACATCCGCTTATCATTTTCGGCACGAAATCGGCGGGAGACGTCACTTTTGTTTTGTTGCGGGAATTGACCGGAGACTGATAAGGATTTGTGATTGTCACGTGGTAGTCCTTACCAAGTGAAGGGTATACAAGGTCCTCAGTTTGCAGGTAGACCTCAGACCCCTTTCCGCTTTGGCGAGTATTGCTGTCCCACGGGACTCGACGGGCCCACTGAGGCCCGCTGAAACCGCGGCCCAATGCGAAGACCAGGCGAGATGCGTAGGACCCGGTTGCGCCCGGACGTGGTGCGGACGCAGAAACGCGTCCGAGTCCGCCAGTAGTGACTGACGCACGCTGTGTCCGGACGCGCATTTTTGTTTCCTCATGGTTTCGGTACAAAATCGGGTCTCCTGCACTATGATAATGCTATCAATGTTGGGACAAAATTGGGTCTCCCGCGGAGCTTGCGAGACAAAATCGGTATGTTGCGGGACGAAAGCCCTCATTTTTGGATGACTCCCGCTGTATGTTTCCAAAGAATGGTCTCTGGGAGACCAGTCGAATTTTTGGGTGAGTCTCCGAACAAATTCACAGGTTGCTCATGGAATTTAAACAAGGATCATGCATATCATCATAAGAACTTGTGAAATCCCCAAAAGAATCAACAAAAAATGGAATTGATCCCGGATGGAGCACATGTGGGTGACAACTGACAGAGGCGATCCTAGATGATATAGGTCTGACAATCCTCCTACATAAAGACTGGTAAGGATCCAGATTTTTCTGGCGTCAGACCGCAAGAGTCTTGCGAAATTTTTTGTTCAGCGCTGTGCATAGGCAATGGTGGAGGGAGAGATGCACAGACGTCATACGAAAAACCGATTTATAGAGCGAGATTTTGTGGCGGGACCGCGCTCTAACGGTCTTGAGCCCTCCGGGCGAGACAGGTTTAACAACAATTTGACATTGCATAGCAGCAGTGGGATCCCAGCTGCGATGGAGCTCGCTCGTTGCATGCTTTTGACGCACCTCTCATTGAGGTCTTCGCTTTCATCGTTAAGAAGGGCAGTGCAATTGAACAAACTCTAAATATTTCCGAACTTTCTTCCGTTACTCTCAAAATTTACAAGGAGGGCGGGTGCACCGATTGCGGACAAGGGTGCTGGGGCCCCGCAGTTTAGAAAAAAACGCCACGATACGGGTGCGCGAATGGAGAATGGGTCCGCCGGGGCCCGGTAGTGGGGAAAATGCCAGGATACAGGTGCACAAATAAAGAATGGGTATGCGTGGCCCTATAGTGGGGGAAGCGCCAGGATACGGATCTACGGATGGGTCGCCGTGGTCCAATAGTGAGGGAAACGCTAGGATACGGACGCTCGGATGAAAAATGGGTCCGCTGTGGCCCAGTAGTTAAGAAAATACCACGATTCGGGACCAAGGATGCGGACTGTGCCCGCAAGGGGTCCATTAGTAGCGAAAACACGAGGATACGGGTCCACAGATGGACAAGGCTCCGCCGTGGCCTAATAGTGGCGGAAATGCGAGGAGCGCGAATGAAAAATTGGTCTGCCCTGGCTTAGTAGTGAGGGAAATGCCACGATACGGATAGAGATGGGTCCGCCGTGGCCCTATAGTAGGGAAATCCTAGGATACGGGTGCTCGGTTAAGGAATGGGTACGCAGTGGCCCAGTAGTTGGGAAAATGCCCGATTCGGGTGCACTGACCCGCAAGGTGCCCATTTGTAGGGAAAACACCAGGATACGGCAAACAAATAAAGACTGGGTCTCCCCTGGCCCAGTAGTGGGGAAAACGTCAGAGTACTGGTGCATTGATGGAAAATGGTTCTGCCCTGGCCCAGTAACGGGTGAAAACGCCACGATACGGGTGCGCGAATGGAGAATGGGTCCGCCGTGGCCCAGTAGTGGGGAAAACGCCAAGATGCATGTCTGCCGGTGGAAAAGGGACAAACTACGCTCTCATTCGTGTCTCAGTCGACCACCTCTTCCTCCTCCCTGTATACTGTAGCGAAAGCTCAGCAGTTGTACGTGAAGCTTGAATAATTTCAGGTAAATGTTCTCACTGCATTGGTTACATTGAATTATTCACAGATTAGGAATTTGCAAGCAAGGCTAGGATCAGGAGAAGACTGGAACACCGCTGTTGGTGTGGTAGAATATACTCATTTCATAAGAAGAATTCCGTATTTGAGCTCAGATAACGATTAGTCTTGCTTGTCTGTTAATTTCCTAAGCATTTCGCATGTGTGAAGCATTTGCACGTACCTCAAGTGGCTGCCCCACCCCACTTTCTAGCGTCCCGAAGGGGCGCTAGTAGTATGAATGTACAGATATCTCCTCAAATGGATCGCATGACAGAGAGATTCTAGTGGTCACACGGAACAATGATCATACCGCAGCACTGTCCAGGACGGACACACACAACCCGACAGTATTGATTTGCTGAGATATACGTAGAGTCGCACGCTCTTCTGTCGCCAATGCAGAAGTTTGAAATAACATTCTTTTTATTTGATGGGAGCTGAAGTGAACTACCTTTTCGTTATGAAGATACTCCAGCAGCTGGAACACTGTTTCGTAATCCACGAGGTCTATTTGTGCCGCAGCAAATGCATCACTAATAAGACCAAATCTTGTGTTTTCACTGTAGATCTGCAAATAAGTCTTAATTAGATGCTAGAACTAAAACTGTTTTTATATTCAACTAGACGGTGTACCCGGCTTCGCTCGGGTGTTCAATTTCTCCCGGCCATTTAAAGCCGGTGCCAACATTTGTTGAACCAAAAAATCCTTTCAAAATGTTCATCATTTGGTGATCAGCTCAAGTGACCCTCCTTCACCTTGCCCCCTTTCCCTCAAAAAATGGAGTGAAGTTGCTTGACTGGCAAATAGATCCTTATAAAGTGCTTGCCTCATCCACGTTCAGCGTTTCGGAAAGTTCCAGAAGGCACGTTTTCGCCGACCGTGCAAGAACGTCGAAAAATCAATATAACAGATAAATCGATATTTCGGTCAAAACGGTTATCATATCCGTGTTCAGCGCTTTGCGATACCCCGCAAGACATGTCTTTACTGCTCAGTATGCAAGAATAGCGAAAAATCAATAAAATCAATGAATCGATATTTCCCCAAAATGGTTGCCATATCCGTGTTTAGCGTAACGAGATGCCCCAGTAGACATGTCCTCATCGCCTCCTGAGCAAAAATGGCGGAAAATCAATAAAATTGATAAATCGATGGTGTCATGCCGGTTGCCATATTCGTGTTCAGCATTGAAAAATCAATAAAATCGATATAATCGATAAGCCAATCGATAATTCCGGGTGCAAAGTAGCCTATAACCTCCGCCGGCCTGGAGGATCTGCTTGCAAAATTTGGTTCGGATCGGTTAATGCTCCGCGATTTCTATGAGTAACATACAAACACACAAACACACAAACTTTCACTTTTATATATACAGATTCATCGAATGTCCTGATCCCAGAACACTAAGATTTCATCGATTGTCAATTTCTAAATAGCGCAAATCCGGTTTTATCTTGAAAGACAGCGCCGGACCTCATCTTCGTGATTGGCGTTCCGTCGTGCTGGAGCTTTTTATGAACGTAGTTTCTGTATGAAATCTCGCAAAACAAAGATAAGTCTGCGAGAACTTTGTACTGCATTCCATTACTTCGATTGGCCGCCCAGTGTTGTGGAGTCGCTTTATTAAGTGACCTAGCGCGCAGATGCTGAATCCGCAACCACGGCCAAGCAACTGGGTTCTTGCAGGACCGTATAAAGAAAAAGAGATGCTTTTTTAACGAAGAGGAGGAACCAGGAGGACCAGGAATGACTCGGATGAGGGTTGCGTCAGCACGGATGTCGGAGAAGATAATAAAAACGGGCCCATAACTACGTTACAGGTGTGCCGGCACACGGGTGTGGGAGAGTTGCCAATAAACGGAACAGCAGTTCTGAGAGTGATGCGCCAGCGTCCTCAAGTGGGAGAACGCCTAGAGTCAGGTCCAGCGATGTGATAAGGGTGCGTCGGCGTCCTAAAGTGATGGAACCCGCTAAACGGGTCGTTGTTCGATGACAAATGTGCCTGCACACACTCCTCCTACATGTCCTTCTCATGGCCTAGATGCAACTTATTTTCTTGCACGTACTCCTCCCACATTCCACTCCTTTCTTCCACTAGAAGCTTAGAAAAAGAATGCAAAAGATGCGCACGGCAATCCTGCAAGTGTGTTCACAACGAGCGGGAGACTTATTTCCGTTCCATAACCGCTTGGACTAGTGCTCCTGCATTCGTGCAGCTCTATCTTATGCTTCTGTTAAAAAAGAGCGTAACTCCATGCAGGGACAAGTCTCAGGAAAGGTGTAACAGTGTCGCGAGATGTACAAAGTGGTGTACACCGAGCCACAATTTCATGGTATTCATAATATCCTCCCCTCGCTATGTGGGATTCTGAGATTCTGTAGACCATTTAGCGAATTTCAGCTAGCTCGTAACATCATGTTGGACAGGCTGTGTACCCATTAGGTCTCGTCGTGGATTAGCAGCTTTTCTTTTTGCACTTTACTTTTGAGAAAAAACTTTTGTATTTTCTGTTGGAAAGAGGTCACATCTCCAAAGACCTCAGTTGGTCTTAGTCATGCAAACAGAGCGTAGTCGGCTTCAGCTGTAAAATGTTCAAATATTTAAAATATTTAAGGTTTTAATTAGTGGAAAGGGAATTTTTACTGGTGATTCATGGTGCTAAAGTGGAAAATTTCGAAAAGTCAACTCCGTCCACTCCAGTTAATAACCTACTTATGATACAAACGTCATAAAGCCCCCTCCTTGAGTCTATTCTGGGATGCCAGTGGCATATGTTTGCAAATTACTAATTTTATTTATTTTATTGTCAAGAAATCCAAAAATGTACCGCAGTGAGTGCTTCACCATAAGCATACTATCTAAGCCAAGACATGAGTTGTGGCAGAAAGCCTCACTCTAGAGACAAGTCTAACGCGGGTCACTGCCAAGAGGTACCCGAGCCAATTACCGCCAGATGGCCATATCAGGCTACTGGCAGCCGGAAAGGGCCCGTTACCGCCCCAGCGCGGACCACCCCAAGCTCCGCCCGCATAGCCAATGTCGCGCGCGAGGCTCGCCATGCGGCGAACAAGTCGGAGACAATGGAAGCGAGCGAAATCGAAGGAAAAGGATTAGATATTTCGTCCTGAGAGTCAGTAGCTTAGAAAATGATATTGACCGAAATTGCGAAATTTTACGCTCATAAGGGAACGCGTGAAATTTTGCATTTATCACGGAATGAAATAAGTATACCAAAATTATCCACAAATCATAAGAAATGATTTACTTTCCTTCATTTGTACACATTCAAAAAGAATTAGTCATCATCAGACTTCCACAAGGAAAATTACGCATTGGCGGCAACTTCCATAGGGAAAATTCCGCAGCCGCGGCATATTAGGAGGGGCTTGTGGCGTACACGGCGGATGAGTCTGATGGCGCTGTTACCAGCTGAGCAGCGCTGATCTGGGCATTTCCTGGCAGCCGCAGCGCCTCCTCCTAATTAGGTCGGGTACCTCTTGACCGTTTCCCGTCTAACGCCTTCAGTAGTCACCGAAAACACCACCGTTCTGTGGATCTGCGAAGGTCAGATCTTGACCTTCAGAGGGGTTTCGTGATTATTGAGTATTGCCTCCCTCTGATGTCTGGCTAAGGAGACGTTTCTGCTACCTTCATAGATCGTTTCATTCTTGCCTTTCAGGACCTGACCGAGGCAAAGCGCCAAAACTTTGGCCAATAAAGAATATTACTGGCAATCTTGTGTTCGTTTAACAGGTTTGTGGATCTATTGAATCACAAATCAATATTATCATAGTATCAGAAAAGAAATAGAAAAAAAAGTATCAGAAAGAAAATCAAAGTATCAGAAAAATTGGATGTGAGGAGAGCAAAAGAGAACTTGAAACAATATGAGAGGTAACGGAAGGCACGCCAAAGGCACGCGCTCGTCGAAGAACCAAGGGTAGCATTGAGCAGCAGATGTGTGGGATGGTTGAGGTGGTACCATAGCCTAACGATCCCCATCTAATCCTATCAGTTACTTCTTCTCATCAAATTGGATTGAAAGCCTTGATTTCTAGGTGGTGATCAAAAAGAACTATCGTGTTCCAGGTCCGCTCTCATCGAAATGTTGTGTCTCTGTCTTCCGTATCGTCTCACTTCGATTTGAGCAGGAATTATTATAAATCTTATTTTGAGCGAGTAATTTGCTGAAAACGTAATTTTTTTCTTTAAGAAAACGTGATATTGCCAAAAAGGCCAACAAAGCTGGGGGGAAAGGATAATATTTGACACCATTTCAAAAGCAACTTTTCCGACGAATGATATTCCTGTGATGACATCTACTTACAACTATTCCGATACATGAACCATGTAATCTTGTCAGTATTCTTGAGATACAACAAGAATATTTCGATAAGTTTGATCACCATTTATAGTACTTTGCTCCTCGCATTTGAGCAGAGAAGAAAGGTGCAGCGATAAATTCCGGTTGAAACAATAGACGAATACATACTATATGCCTAATCTGTATCAACCATCTTTCTCAGAGGGTGGTAGTCAAGATATTGAACAAAACCCATGAGAGCCGAGAAGATTGGAATTCAGACCCAATAATGCCAATTGAGCCTCTGTCTATAAATACGCAAAATAAATAAATAAATATATATAGAGTGGGACGAGATGGCCTAGTGGTCTAAGGCGCTGCGTTAGAGCACCATGTTCCCACGTGGTTCCGGGTTCGAATCCCGCCGTCGCCGCCTCCCGTATTCGAGCGACAGGCCGTCGTGAAAGGCCGGCTCAGGAAGACGTCACACCATCACGCCGTCACACCGTCACCACGTCACACCCATATGATCAATGACAACAAGTGGTACTAAGATAAAAGCTACGGCGTCCACGGGAATCGACGCCCACTTTCGGAGCCCGGTTAGTGTAAAAAATATGCGAGAGTCTTCTATGTTCCGCGAACGGTGGCATCGGGGGGAGGGGGGGGGGGCAAGAATGCGAATCGTTAAGGATCACAACGTAGCCAAGACGCGCATTGCGACTTTGAACGTCGGCACGTTGACAGGCCGTTCATGTGAACTGACGAGATGGTCTGGTAGCAAGTCAAAGGAGATAGGTCACGACTTCAAAGTAGTCTAGAACGGCAGTCCGAAGACCAGGAATGGTGTGGGCATGATCGTCTCTCAACGCTTCCGTGACTCGATAGCCGAGGTGCAGCGTTTCGATGACCGCCTCATGAAGGTCGTCATAATCACAGCAAATCAACGCCTTCACTTCTTCTCGGCGTACACACCACAGACAGGCTGTTGTGAACAGGTCAAAGATGAATTCTGGGTGCTGCTTGACGAGAAAACCGCGGAAGTACCACAGGAAGACACAGGAGATCTGAATGGGCAAGTAGGAGTGGCAAAGGAGGTTACAGATGTCATGGAGGCTTTGGCTACGGGACACGAAATGAAGATGGTGAGCGCATCTTTGGAATATGCTGACTCTCACAACCTCGTCATAATAAATACAAAGTTCCGAAAGCGTCCTTCTCACCTTGCCTCCTTCTACAGTGGCAGCGTGAAGACCCAGATAGACTTCGTTCTCGTACGACATCGCGATCAAAAGCTAATTACTGATGCGAAGGTTGTACCCTACGAGACCGTGGCCACGCTACATCGTCCGCTTATCTGCAGCATGAAAATCATGCCGCCAAGGATGATGCGTGACGAACGGACCAGTACGAGTCAAGTGGTGGCGGTTGAAGGAAAAGGAAGCCAAGGTAACTTCCACCATCAAGTTGCCACCGGTCACAACCGTCGACGAGACCTGGAGGAACGCAACCCAAGATATTGTAGAAGTGGCACGTTCAGAGCTTGGCACGACTAAACCAGGTCGCCGGAGAATTGACAGACTGGCATGGCTAAGGACGGATGAAGTGAGAGTGAAGGTGCGCGAAAAGAAACGTCTCTACCATTCCTCGGTAACAAGACGGATGATAACAAGCAGAAGTATCTAGAAGCGAAGAAATCAGCAAAAAAGGCTGTGGCCGCCAAGAAGGCTGAGCACTACGACAATATTAGCAAGAAGCTAGATGAAGAAGATGTCGGGGAACGCCTCATCTACCGTCTGGCGAGGTCTCGCCAGCGGCATGCCGAAGACGTCGAAAAGTTCTACGGAGTTAACGACGAACACGATCATCTCATATCAGACCGCAGGAAGGCAACGAAGAGGTGGTGTGACTACTTCGAGAAGATCTTCACGTAAGGATTTAGCCATCCACCCATTCCACAATTACCACCAACTTACGGTCCCATTCAGCTGATCACCTTGGATGAAACCATGGCTGCGCTGGAGCGGATGAAACCAGGAAAAGCGAGTGGCCCTGATGACGTAGCGGCGGAACTATGGCAGTCGAGACACTGGAACTCAGCTGAATAGCTGACGTCGTTTTTCAACCAGATCATCGCAGAGGAGAAGACCCCTGTGGATTGGCAGAAGAGTGCCACAATCTCGATTTGGAAGAAGAAAGGCAACCCTGTGGACTGCTCAAACTATCGGCCAATACGTCTACTGTCTCAAGTGTGAAGATATTCGAACGCGTTATTGATCGCCGAATACGCGACATCATCCGAGTCACCACGAACCAGTGTGGATTCGTAGCCAACTGCGGAACTACGGATGCAGTTCATGCGGCTCGACTGATGATCGAGAAACATCGAGAGAAGCAGAAGTCACTGCATCTAGCATTCCTCAATCTGGAGAAAGCCTTCGATCGCGTGCCACATGAAATGATCTGGTACGCGTTGCGGTGGCACGGCATTCTAGAGGAGCTCATCGAGTGGGTTAGGATTCTCTACGCGGACCTGACGAGTCGAGTGCAGGCGGCCGCGGGCACGTCAGCGGAAGTTCCCATCTCCGTAGGTGTACATCAAGGATCAGCCCTCTCACCGCTTCTCTTCATCGTCGTCATGGACGCTATTACGAGAGACCTCCAGAGATCGATGCCATGGACTCTGCTGTATACAGACGACGTCATGCTCGCATCTGAACAAAAGGAAGACCTTGAACGACAGACACAGGCCTAGAGCGAATGTCTAGCCCAGTTCGGTCCTCGGCTCAATGTTGAGAAGACTGAGTATATGACGACCGATATGAATGAGCCCGCCACCATTCAGGTTGACAGCAATGACCTTCCTAAAACCGATTACTTCAAGTATCTCGGCTCAACACTCTCAGCCGACGTCATGATGGCAACCTAGCCCATGAAATCGTCAGTCGCGTCAACGCTGCATGGCTGAAGTGGCGCTCAATGAGTGCTGTGCGACAAGAAGATCCCGGATCGCTTCAAGTCGAAGGTGTATCGAGCAGTTGTTAGACCCGTCGCACTGTATGGTCAGAATGCTGGCCGGCCACCAAGGAAGTGGAACGCCGCCTGGTGTGATGGAGATGAAGATGTTACGATGGATGGGTGGTATCACGCATGTGGACCGCATACGCAGTGGACAGATTCGAGAGCTGTTCGGCATCGCCACGATTGCTGACAAGCTCCGCGAAACCCGCCCTAGATGGTACGTCCACGTACTGGGCGCCAACAAAGACACCGTCTGCAAAGTAGGCCTTGATCTAGAAGTACCAGGAAAACGACCGAAAGGACGGCCGAAGCAACGGTGGCTGGACACACTGCATGCGGATCTGAAGCATGTGGACGTCCACCCAGACCAGGCTCACGATAGAGCTAAATGGCGTCAGAAGATCAGAAAAGCGGACCTCGCCAACGAACGGGACAAACGCTAAAGAAGAAGAAGAAGATATATATATATATATATGTAGTAACGAGCAAAAAGATTGCAATTTTTGGTTTTTCGGCTGTAACTTCTTCCAGAGAAGAGTATGGGAGTTAAAATTTTTATGGGAGTTGTAGATACTCATAGGAGTTAGAAGCAAGGAATAACCCCTTTCCTCCACTGACTTCACCTCTTTTAAGAAACATTTTTCTTACAGATGCCTCAATTTGTAATTTGGCACCATCCGCAGTGTCTCATAAAATGACATCTATTGTTAGGATCTGAACACGAATTGGTTCCTTGCAGCAGCCAACCCGTATGTGCTTGGAAATGTGCATGCGCTGACCACTATTCGAGATATACAAAGACTATGTGAGATTAGTTCAGCAGTCAATCTCTATATTAGTTCAGCAGTGAATCTCTATATAATCTATGGATGTTTCTGGCACCCTGGCTCCACCTATCGGCTCTATTTGAAAGGGAGGGATGCCCTTGATGGTTCTATAAGTTTGGCTGCAAGTGTTCGGTTTCTAAGCAGCTTATCGCTCGCCCGCAATTCCGAAATATTCGGGCTTGATGCGGTGCAGCTAATATTCGGGCTTGATGCGGTGCAGCTAATCGTGCACATCAGGGAAAATAAGTTTTGGAATTTTTCTTTCTCGAGGAGGGAGATACCTTAAATACAAGGTCCGGTCAAAATCTTGCTAACCCAGGTTTTTTTTCTCTGGAGCCCAAACCATATATGTAGCACGTATCCCAAGTTTGAGACCTCGATATAAGCTCTACCGCTAGATATGGGACAAAACGTCCGAGCACTACGGTAGCCTTAGGAAAACATGCTCTAATCGACAAAAGCTGCGCGCGTGCATACTGAACAACGATGGACGCTCAGGTACATGCAGCCTAACGAACATTTCGTGAAACGTTCCCCATCTCATCAAACGAACCACCAGTCCTTTGAATGCGACTTTTTTCCTTACGACGCCACAATAGACAGCATGTATGGCGCACCGTACATATCTTTGAAAGCACGGACGCTGCAAACCCGCCAGCACCGTGCCGAAATTGGGGAATGGAAAGCGTTCTTTATGGGACTTTTGCAGGGATTTTCCAATACTTTTCGTCCAAGACATGGCCGTGGGCTACGAATCTAGTAGAAATTCGGGAGATGGAAATTTGCCCGAACCTTGCCTTTGAGGACCCCATGAATGATAAAGACTACCCAGAGTCCCTAGAATACTGCAGTGTGCGTGGCGACTCATGCCGCTGCGAACTTGATGAGGTAGATCTTGCTATAATGCAATGAACTCAACGAAACATCACCGAAGCGTTATACTGCGACCTGCACTAAAAAAACTGGTTAATTCAGTTTGAATTAGATGAAACAAACTAAGCGAGACATTTTTAAATAGAAAGGTTCTAGGCGAAGTGAGAAAACTCGCAGATGGAGCAAGGGGTCACACGTGCTCGTGCTAGTGACCAGCACTCTTCACTTCGAGTAGCCCTGTTTCGATAAATCCAACGCGCCATGAGTCGCCACGCACACTGTAATATTCTAGGGACCCTGAGAATCTTCAACATTTATGGGATCCTTATAGTATCTCCCTCCTCGAGGGAGAAAAGATTCCAAAACTTATTTTCCATGATGTGCTCGATTAGCTGCACGGCAACAGGCCCGAATATTTCGGAACTGCGAGGGAGCAATAGACTGCATTGAAACCGAACATTTGTAGCCAAACTTATAGAACCATCAGGGGAATCCCTCCCTTTAATTAGAGCCGATAGGTAGAGCCAGGGTGAAAGAAACACATATAGAGGATCACTGCTGAATTAATCTCACATAGTCTTTGTAGATGTATGGTTATTCCTTGTTTCTGTCTCCCATGAGCATCTACAAGTGGGGGAGACGGGTGCACCACTGTGATAAAGGTGCGCCGGCGCCCAGAAGTGGGGAGATGGGTCCAACGCTGTGAGAAGGCCCTGCCGGCACTCAAAAGTGGGGTAGAAGGGTCCATCGCTGTGGAAAGGGTGCGCCGGCGCCCTAAAGTGATGGGACGGGTCCAACGCTGTGATAAGGCTCCGCCGGCGCCCAAAAGTGGGGGAGATGGGTCCAACCCTGTGATAAGGGTGCGCCGGCGCCCAGAAGTGGGGAGGTGGGTCCAACCCTGCGAGAAGGGTGCGCCGGCGCCTAGAAGTGGGGAAGACGGGTGCACCACTGTGAGAAGGGTGCGCCGGCGCCCATAAGTCGGCGAGATGGGACCACCATTGTGATAAGGGTGCGCCGGCGCCTAGAAGTGGGGGAGACGGGTGCACCACTGTGATATAGGTGCGCCGACGCCCAGAAGTGGGGAGGTGGGTCCAACCCTGTGAGAAGGCCCTGCCGGCACTCAAAAGTGGGGGAGATGGGTCCACCACTGTGATAAGGGTGCGCCGGCGCCCAACAGTGGGGAAGACGGGTTGACAGCTGTGATAAGGGTGCGCCGGCGCCTAGAAGTGGGGAAGATGGGTCCACCACTGTGAGAAGGGTGCGCCGGCTCCCAGAAGTGGGGGGATGGGACCACCACTGTGATAAGGGTGCACCGGCGCCCAGAAGTGGGGGAGACGGGTCTACTTCTATGATAAGGGTGCGCTGGGGCCCAGAAGTGGGGAGATGGGTCCAACCCTGTGATAAGGGTGCGCCGGCGCCCAACAGTGGGGGAGACGGGTTGACATTTGTAATAAAGGTGCGCCGGCGCCTAGAAGTGGGGGAGACGGGTGCACCACTGTGATAATGGTGCGCCGGCGCTCAGAAGTGGGGGAGATGGGACCACCACTGTGATAAGGGTGCACCGGCGGCCAGAAGTGGGGGAAACGGGTTGACAGCTGTGATAAGGGTGCGACTGCGTTCAGAAGTGGGGGAGGTGGGTCCACCACTGTGATAAGGGTGCGCCGGCACCCAAAGGTGAGGAAACGCATGACGGTCCAGCGTTGTGATAAGGGCGCCCGCGTCCATAAAAGGAAGTTTGTCACGGTCTAGGTAAATTTCTTCATGAGTGGTGCCCTAGCACACGTTCCGACTATTCCTTCTACCTATATGACCTAGATGCAAGTATTCCAATCCATATTCCCCTCCTCATTCCAGTCCATTGGTATCTGAATCGACCCCAATTACCAACGGGGCCAATCAAAGGAAGTTACATTCTATTAGCTCACAGAGGGCGCCCGATCCGACTTTGTCCGCAACTACGACCTCATCATTTTTCGGCTAACTGACCTATTTTTTGCAGTTTTTTGATATGCATATGGTTTGGTTCCCTCCATTTTTATGTTTCCCTACTGCCACTCGCTAAAATATCCTTCCAGACGCATTCTGCAGGCAAAGTCGTAATTGCAGACAAAGTCAGGTCAGGCGCCTTCTGTGAACTAATAGACCATACTTCTCCCACGCGGAGGAAGGCTGCCGCTCACACGATCAGAGCTTTCCAAAAGTCGATAGACGTGAACTGTTCCTTGGAACCTGCTACACTAGAGGAGTTAGTGGTGTCGGCGTCCTCTTCAACAGGAACTTGGTCATGGACATCGATTTGTTCGGACAGCTAACAACCCGAAATCAATAGCGGACTTGACAATCTTCTTCGCTTACGCTCCAACACCCAGCCACGAAAAAAAAGATCGAGGCCTTCAATATGGACTTGGTGAAGTTCTACATGGGAAACCACAAGTTCTACAAAGTCATCGTTGGCGACTTTAAAACTAAGATCGGGCCTAAGAGAACGCCTGAGGAACTTCACATAGGTACCCGCGGACTGCAGTGGCACGAACAGGTAGAGAAGCCGTCTGAGTCATCACGACTACGAAGACCATCTATGTTAAATCCCAATTTCAGACGCCAACCTCCCTATGCTGGACATGGGAGTCATCCGGTGGAGAGTACCATGAAGAAATTGACTACATCATCGTCAGTCGAAGGCTTTGCCTGACTGACATCGGTGTTGTACCGAAGTTCTACACCGGATCCTTTTAAAAATTACAAATTATTGCAATTACCGCCAAGCCTACGCCTAACGCAAGATCAAAATGACCACGCCCAGATGGAACAGTTCCTTGTAATGGAGACAGTCATTCTCAACCTCTACTTGGATCTCTTTGATAGCCACTTCCACCTCCCTTAATGTTATCTTAATGAAGACAGATATGTTGTCCCATCAATCCCCATCTCCCCCCCCCCCCCCCGAACACCTGTCTCCGTGCCACTTCTTCAAAACAACGGTCGTGCCTGCATTGCCGTGCGCCTCAGAAACCTGGGCAATACGCAAGCAGAACAAGAATGCTTTCAGCGTCGTCGAACGCTCCATCGAGAGGGTAATGCTAAGAATTACCCCCTCAAGCAAGTGACGGCTAGGATACTGAGCTCAACACTGATTCAACAGTCGAAAATCAGGGACAGTGCCGCTTTCGCCGAGTTAAGTAAGATCAGGTGGGCCGGGCACATGATGCGTCTTAACGACAACCGTTGAACGAGAGCCGTCGGCGACTGGACTCCAGGAAAAGTCAAGTGCACAACAGGAAGACCGATGATCAGACCTTTTGGTGATTGTACGTAATTATTAGGAATTTTATATAGAACGGCGTTAATTCGGAAACATGATATACCTCGTGGTTTTCCTTCAACTGTTTTATGATATTCTTCCAACCTCCATCATCGTAATTTTGTCTGAAGAATCCATGTCTATCGACGTTAACAACTATTGGTGCTTCTTTTCCAATGTTTAAGTACAGAGGTTCTTCTGCAAATGACAGTCTTCATGAAACAACACTGTAATTTTGTTCACAAACTCAGACAACTATGCAGAGAAATACAGTCCGAGCAGTAAGAGGGGTGCAAAGTCGAGGGCACCCTCTTTCAGATGCCCCTCTCCCCACCTCAATTTCTGCCATCCATCTTTAAATGCTGCTGAAGGAACAAAAGCTTGAGGAGCAAGGAGGAGGGAGAATACGCACCAAGGGTTTGTAGTCGGCGTAATATGGTGATCGGGCTGCGTTTTTTCTGCGCATCTTCAGAGGCACGTTTCTCCCGTGATTTCACTAATGAAATCCCAAGACTATTTCGACTCTACTTGGACTTCATCCACTTTCAGAGAAATCTATTTTCACCTCGGTAAAGATTTCAACTTCATCGGACACTTTTGCATGCTTTTAAGGAAGCAAAGCATGGGGAGGCACTTCCTCCACCTGGTCCAAATGTTACCTCTTCAACAGATCCTTTGCAGTCAAGCTTGGTAACTGTTTATCGATCTCAAGACCAGCACACGGGAGTGGCTCGGAATAGCATTCTTTCCCTATTTTCTTCATTGTCTACACGTAGGACCTCATTACGTTCCCCAGTTCTGACCTACGTAGTGATTTCGCACCTAACGCTGATGTCATCAGAGTATACGCATCTTGTGAGGAATTAGAGAAAATCTTTGGTAAGGTGAAACTCCGGAAAACAATCTCCAGGATGGAAGCCGGGCCTACTACTCTTCTTCGCTCGTTCTGTCAGTTCCCGGAAAAAGAATCTTTCGCAGAGAGGATCAATCGTGAAAACCTGAGATGAAGGTGAGTCAGGCGGACGAAGAATGGTACGGATGAGGACTGCGACGGCACGAAGTTGCAGAAACGATTGGGAAGGAGCTACTTCCATGGAAGCGAAGCGCTAGCTTCCAGTAGTAGAGGAACGTCGCTGGATGGATCCACAACTGCGAGAATGGTGTGCCTTAATAGTGGGAACAGTGTCGTTGGACGGGTCCACGTCAGCGTGGGTGGTGCTCCTGCTCTCGGCAGATGGGAACATATACAAGAATGCGAGGCGAGCAAAGCGAGCCCGAAAAAGGTATGAAAGTCCAACGTTAGCCGAACGATCAGGCTGGTAAATCGATAATTTTAGCGCTACATTTACTTCTAGTCACTCCTCACAAACCAGCTATGGTGTGATTACCGGTAATGCTTTAGAGATTGGTTTTTAGGCTACAATTTGACCGAAGATAACTCTTCTGTTTCTTTTTCCAAAAACCTCGTTTAGTCGGAACGTGTGTGCTCTTCTACTCAACCCACCATTATCAGATTATTTTGTTCCTCGCGCAAAAATGACTTCAGAGCTTAGATGCATCATCAAAGCAAACCATGCTCAACGTGCTACCACACCCAAATTTGCTTTTACAACTGATTCTGTCGCATTGATGCTGCTACAGTTATGCATTGTACACAAGTAGTCTATCATGTGTGACCCAAATCTTATCACACTGTCGTTTTGTGAAATGGCCGAATCTCGCAAAAATGAAAGTCCCACGAATGATGAATGCCAGATGATTAGCATAACATTTCTTGGTGCAATCTCTTGGATGATGGCAATTCTGCCGATTTTCTTGCGGCCCCACCTCTCTTCAACCACTTCATACCAAATTTTTCTCTTCCTGCTTGATAAAACAGAGGAACATCCCATTTGTATCTGCAAAGAGAAGACTGCACCAGCATATAATTTAAGCAGTTTATCTCTCACTTACCGATAGCTCGAAGAGCGATACTTCTTTAGTTCCAAAGAGTATGAGCCCTTCAAGTACCTTTGCTGACTTATTTTTATTGCTGTGGAGTTTACGATCTCCAATGTGACGACAGGGAAGCCCATCTGCAGCTATGATAATGTTCAGTGGAACGAAATAGTAAGAAGATGAAACCACCTGTTTCGACCACTGACTGCCAAAGTACCACATTTTCAGTACACCTCCATTAGGTCCTTTGGGAGATCTTTCGTTATCTTCTTCTAATACTTCATCCAGTGATCTCCACAAATCGTCTCCTTGAGCATTTTGAAAGAGAAATTTTTTTATATAGTGCTGGAATAAATTCATATAACTATCCTCCTAAATTGTGCATTTGTAAGTACCAAAATCTTGTTTAGCTGAAATAGCTTTAGCTGTTCATTTTGACACAGTCTACCTCCAATGCCAAATTTGCCCATATTGGAGAAACCGAAATAATGTCTCATAGCTCCTCGGTAGATGAAAGGACTCGTGATCATTGTCAAAAATTGGATACAGAGATCTGCATCTTAGTCGGAATTTCGGTAACCTCCCCCTTTTCGCCCCACCTCTTCTCGAATACACCCATGTAGGAGGCTAATAAGCTTCGACGACCAACTAGAGAGATATTTTGGGGCTAAAAGATTGCATTCATCCTTCCATTACCTTCAAAGTGGTGCTCACTTATACTCGTAGAAGTTTTTTTTAAAGCGATGCTGTCGGCATGAATATGGTCACGAAAAAAGTCTAAGGTGCCCACATGTGTTAGCCTTTGCAATTAGGTAGTTACGCTTTCCTCAGTTTCATTAGTTAGTCTTGGAACGGAATTGAATTGAATTGAATGACATTCCTTTTTTTTTGCAGAGGAGCGCTAATTTATGCGAGCATCCTTTATCCTGGAGAGAACGTGTGAAATCCTAAACCGATTTATGCAGCGAGATGAGACTAGATCCTCGCGGGACCCGCAATTTCGAAATTCTTGCACAGTGACTGTCCTACGGTCCTGTCCTGGCGGTCTCACAGCCAATGGATGAGACAGAGCTAGCAAGGCTATACGGAACAGGTTTGTCACTGTTCTTCATTCGAAACTAGCTGTTGCACTGTAAAACAGCACGGGCGAGATCTGTGTGCGCCTGAGAGTTCTCTAGGCCCAGTGCAGCGGTGGTATCCGTCGCACTTCCCACATGCCGCCCGTTCTCGTCCTAGCATCCGTCTGAAAACTCTGAGCGATTCTGAAGCCACGGAAGAGACCAGTTGTACACTCACATGCATAGAAAAGTGCGTTACTATAGGCTACTGGGACATCTCCTGTGACCAAGTAACTCTCTCTCTCCTAACTTCCTCCCATTGCTATCGAGAATTACGAAGGGTACGCACGCACGAACGATAGGTGTGTCAGGGGCGAATAGTGACAGATACTGTTATGCCAATAAAGTAGGGGTACACTGTGGCCAGAGAGTGGGTGAATGACAGGAAACGGTCACGCCGATGGAATAGTGGTCCGCTGTGGCCCAGATTGGAGGAACACCAGCATTCTGGTCCACCGAATTGAGGATGGGTCTGCTGTGGTTTGAAAGTTAGGGGAACTCCTGGATACGGGTTCGGAATGGAGGAAGGGTGTGCGGTGGTCTAAAAATATAGGGCACGCCAAGATACGGTGCGGGTCTGCTAAAAGTGTGGAAATGCCAGGATGCGCTCATGCCGATGGAGGAGAAGTCCGCTTTTACCCAACTGTGAAGAGCTAGAACTGGTTCACGGAGGAGGGGTCCGCTTCGGCCCAGGTGTGAATAGCGTAAAGATACGGATTCACAGATGAAGAAGGTGTCCGCTGTGGCCGATGTGTGAGAAACGCCGGAATATGGGTCCACTGCTTTGGCCGAATGATGTGGAAAACGCCAAGATGAAGATCCACTGACGGAGAAAGGAGCGCTTGCGCCCTGTGATTTGAAAAACGTGCTTGGATACGGGTGTGCAGATGGAGGATTGCTCCAGTACAGTCCATCAGCTGGAAAAACGCTGGAATGCGTGTACGCCGATGGAGAATGGTGGGTCTGCTATGGCCCAGTAGATGGGAGAACTCCACATTATGGGTCCAGCGAAGGATGAAAGATGTGCTGGCGCCCTATAGTGTGGAAAACGCTAGAGAGAGGTTCCACCGGTAGAGGTGGGGTGGGTGCAATGCGGTCCAAGTGTGAGAAACGTCAAGATACGGTAACACCGATGTACGCCGGCGCTCGGCAGGAAAACGCGACTTTCAGCAAGATGTTCGTAAGCATCCCAACGTGATAAAAAGGATAATAGTCTTGCGCAGCGAGTTCACTTTATTTGGAAGACTACTGCAGCTCCAATTGCTTACATTGTTATAGGCATGATTTGATTTTGATTTGGCATGAGGCATGATCACTCTCTGCCGCACAATTAACTGTTTCTCAAGCGACCTTCTCAACTTTCTCATACATGTCGAAGCAGATCCTTATCTGTTGGAATATTAAAACAACAATCTCAACTTGAATTAGTTCGAAATCTTATTTACACTGTATCGGTTACAGTGTAAATAGTTGATTGCTACTATTAGGTTGTGTACAAATTAATTGCGTTTTTTGACGCGTAACTTTAAACGTTTACAAATCGGCTCAAACGGAAGATTATTAGACAAAATAAGAACCATTAGAATCTACGCATCTTGCCAACGTTTCACAAGATCATAAATTCCCTTGCGGTAGAAGTCCGAACTTCTGGAGGCTATGAACTCGTTGAAGGCATTTTCAGCATCGGTCTGACTTTTGAATACTCTTCCCTTGATGAAGTTGTTGAGGTTCTTGAAAAAGTGATAATCGGTTGGCGAAAGGTCTGATGAGTATGCCGGATGAGGCAGTACTTCGTAGCCAAGGTCCTTTAACTTCTGCAGCGTTTTTCTTGAAACATGACGTCTGGCATTATCGTGGAGAAGAATCGGACCTTTTCTGTTCACCACTGCTGGGTTCGCATGTGCCAGTTTCTCGTGCATTTTGTCTATTGGTGGCAGTAGTTGTCCGCATTGATGGTTTCATCTGGTTTTAGGAACTCGTGATGTAAAATTCCTGCGTAATTCCACCAAACTGTGACCATAGTCTTCTTTTGGTGCAACTTCTGCTTCGGAAAAAGTTTTGTGGGCTCATCTTTGTCCAACCACTGCGAAGAACGTTTCCGATTATTGTAAAGAATCCATTTCTCGTCGCAGGTTACGACACGATCAAGGAAAGGCTCATTTTTATCCCGTAAAAGCAGCTCCGATGAGATCTGATAACGCCTGAGCATCTGTTCAGTGTCCAATTCATGTGGCACCCACTGATCCATTTTCTTCACTTTCCCAATTTTTTCCAAACGCTTGACGACGGTGGAAAATGATTCTTGAAGATCTTCCGCTATCTCACGAACAGTTTTTCGTGGATCCGACTCCACCACAGACTTCAGGACGTTGTCTTCAAGTTCACGGATGCGACCTCGACCTGGTTCATCTTCAAGGCTCATGTTTCCTGATCGGAATTTTTGGAACCAGAGTTGAGTGGTGCGAATTGAAACGACATCTGGTCCCCATGCTTTCACGATATTTTCGTGAGTCTCCACTGCTTTTCGTCCAGAACTCATGAAGCAAAATGATACGAATTTGTACCTTGGAGAGCATCTTGAATAACGGGCGGAACCAAGCCAAGAGTGAGCTTCGAAACAAATGAACATCACGAAATGAATGAGCGAAAAATAAGCTTCTAAATGGTTTACAACATTGCGAACGTTACATGAACAATACAGGAAAACCAGTAGGTCAAAGACTGGTTTGCAAAAAAACGCAATTAATTTGTACACAACCTAATAGATTCATATAAAGGATATACTCGCGCAGAATTGAGGATGACTTGTTATGATAGGGCCATGGTCATTTAGGAAGTGCGGTGACAACAAACGGGGGATGTATCATTGCATTGGAAAGTGGATTTACATGGTGATGGTGATGAAGAGTGCTCGAGCAAGGCGCGTACAGGAAATCCGGAGTCAGTCAGACGGCCAGATTGGTAGAATACACGCAATTCATTCAAGGAGAATTTCATATTCAGGCTCGATTAATTACTATTTTGCTTTCATTTCAATTTTGATATCCACCACTAACAACTACTCTGACAATGAAATAGGAACTGTAACGCAGCCAATATTGTTTAGATACAAAAAAAACGGATTTTTTTTAAATTCGACAAGTTGTTTTGGTTCACGCATTTGAGCAGCAAAGCAAAGTGCAGCAGTGACATATGACGAAAAAAATAGCCATTCGTGTGCCTAATCTGTATTAACGCTTCATTTTTCTCGGAAGTGGTAGTGAAGATATTGAACGGAATCAAGGAAAGGCGAGGAAACTGATGTTTAAGCCTAGTAAAGCCATAAAACTGAGTTTCTGTCCAGATAAGCTGCTGGTAGGAAGCACTTATACAGCTTCAACACATGCCCAAATTTCATTTGGGAAACTCAATACAGAAGTGAGTTACAGCAAAAAATCGCTTTGTCAAAATGGCGTTGATCAAAGATTTTTGGCCGCGACTGTATATGAAATTTTTCTTCCCACTTCGTCACGATTGAAAGAATCGTCGTTGACCCCAAGCATACTCAATTGTTCCCGCTTGCGAATTCAAGAAACATAGCAAAGCCAGCGATGCGGGGAAGGACAAACTCCTGATAGGCCCCTGTGTTCTCTTCTACTACATTGTGACAGCTTGGTCCCTGAAACTCCAAGGCGGCTGTTTCGGCGTAAGATAAATCAGGATCTGGTCATTCGGCTGAAATGGTTGATGACCGCCTCTTAAAGCTCATTGAAGAGAACCCCCTGAGTGATAACCGTGGGGTGGTAGAGCACAACTTTGCCGCTATTACATACAATATCTGTTCTTGAAGAAGCCATAACGATCACGTTGTGATAGATGGTAGCGTTGTCCTGCTGTAAAAGTGTGTAGATGGTAGCGTTGTCCTGCCGTAATATTGTGTAGATGGTAGCCTTGTCCTGCCGTAAAATCAATGGCTTTCCACTGTGCTGGCACAGGTGAGGTAAGAGCCTGACAATGTTCATCTCCAGGTAGACGGATGAGTTCATTGGAGTTAAAACGAAAGTGATGTTGAACACTCCTTTATAACAGAAGCCGTCTAACATCATAACAGTGCCAGTTCCGGAGTACCGTTTGCATAAGAACTGCGTAGATCCCTCCTGTAGTAGACATTTCAATCTTACCCAGCCAAGTTAAACTTTTTTCATCGGAGATCATCATCACCTGACCCCAATTTTTAGTCTTCGGGAATCCCAGAAAAATTACGCGTAACTTTGAGCAGTCTGTCTTCGTGTTCTGTCTCGCAAGATGCCGCCCTGGAACGCAAGATGCCGCCCTGGAAGCAAGCTTCCGGCTTCCCTAATAAAGTGGTACTGAAATCTCGCCATTACCAAACCTACAAAAATACAACACATCGCACGAATTAGGAGGAGATCGACAGACTGTAGGAGAAGAACGCTTCACCCAACGGCAGCGCACAAGCAAATGAGCGGGTGGGGTGTTGGTTTAAAAGTGACGCCTTACGAGATTGACTGATCGATCGATTTATTGCGTTTTATTTACAACTCTATGGATACAAATTCAGATAGAATACGAGTTCTGACTGAGCAGTTACCATTACTAAGAAAATGTATAGTATGTAGTCATATTGATCTACGGTACACATATCTCGGACCTAACAGCTCGTTTGAACGAAGATGAACCTCTAGTGCTCCCAACCACTCTTTTTTATTGTTCATGATCTTCTTCTAAAAATTCTCCGACTGCTGTTTACATCCGGTCAGGTGAGTGATCGCTCCAGAGGGGCACTCCAGAGGGGCACCAGCCAATGGCAGCCCACCCATGAATCGACACGGTCAAAGTCCACAGAGGCAATGGCGAATCATTAAATACCAAGGCAAAGCGCCGCTCCGCGAACCTCTCTCTCTCGGACCTATGCGCAACGTTATCCTACGGCTTATTCAAATCAAGAGAGTCTGCCATCCTCCCGAAGAATAGCTCGCCTCGCGAATGACACTGATTTTTTTGTGAATTCAATTGATTATGTTTACACAGACAAACCCTCGCTGGACGCGCGCGACAATCTCGCTGACCGCGCAGGTGAGGCCCAGGCAGAAGCGAGATTGGTGCGCGAGCCCAGCGACGACGTCACAATCGGTCAATACCGAATGATGGTCAGGTGCTAAATGTTGAGCGACATCGATTCACAAGATAGATAAACCGATGGTGCATGACCATCTTTACAAAAATGGCCTCTACGACCTCCCATTCAATGAATGGGGGAGGGGAGGGGAAGGGGGGCTAGTGGCTGAGAAAAATCGGGTTCACGCCCTCAGAAACCGAACCTGTACGCCGTACTGACCAGCGGAGTCCCACTGATGCTGCTTCGCATTTATTGCTGGTGAAGATGTGTTCTCGCTCTCACCGAGCGATGTTCTCCTCGCGCATCTTTCGTTGTCTGCGTCCTTCGAAAATCGTCCCTCGTCTGCTTCGCGCCCAGCGAAATTGTGCTCCGGCAGAAGTGAACGACTTTACTGACCTGCGTCTTCGAAACTGTACTACTTCCTTCTGCTCTGCGCGAAGCGAAGCAAGGGTCGTTTCGCGCGGAGACCTCAAACAGGTGCGCGCGACCAGCGAGGGTTTGTCTGAGTAATTCGGAGGACGGAACGGAAGGACCGAACGCATTCGATATATATATATGTTATATATATATATATATGACTAGTGTAGTAATAGAAGAATAGTTAGTTGAGCAATACACCAAGACTAATATTCACGTTTGTTCAGCTGACGTTTCGGCGTCATCGCCTTCTTCAGAGGCAGGAAAGTCAAGAACATATGCAACCTGCCCCCTCAAACGCCTTATCACGCCAGTAGATACGATTTGACGAACAAAATACCAGGAACAATCTCAAAGGAGCAAAAATTACAAGTGCTCACCAGTGTAGCCTTTGTGCCACGATGTAACCGTGCAAGAGCAATGCCACCGTGCAAGAGTAATGTCGCTACTAGTAGTGAGACGGTGCCTTTCGCACCCGACCCTGTAGATCGAAACCGCCAGAGGTCTTGGTACGGCTCCAGTTCGTTGGTCACAGCGATGCACTCATCCATACGATTAATTTCAGTCAGCGGGGCTGTGCGGGCAAGTTTGCGGGAGGCAGGCCTCCAAGATTCGGTAAGAGTTGCAGACATACCTCTTACATACTCAGACAAAAGTGCCGTGCGAGCGGGCCCCGGTAGAGCGGGTCGGAGCCATGTCGCGGTCCGCTCGCTTGGTTATCGCAGCCCGCTCGCACGGTTGTCGTGGCCCGCTCGCACGGAAAATCTTCCGCGACAACATAGGTTGGTCCGAAATACGGTGCGAGCGGCCCACAATAACCGTGCGGGCGGGTTGCGCCAACCGTGCGAGCGGGACGCGACATGGCCACCGCCTGCTCTACCGGGGCCCGCTCGCGGCCATGTCGCGTCCCGCTCGATCGGACCTTTGTCTGAGTATCTTAAACGCTACGCAATCGCATTTAGGACCGCTCTTGTGAAAATGCTTACTGCGTCATTTGCTTCTTTGAAAGGCAGACTACATAGTTTCAGGGATCATCTATCTAATCACCTGCGAATCATGTGGGGTACATTGGGTGAACGGGGAGACCTGTGTGCATTCGCGTCCAAGAACACTTTGATGAACTTGCAAGCTGACACTCCCCTAGGTGCCCATCACAGGCAATGTCATGAAAATGCTCCATTCGCCATATCTGTCTGTCGATCCTGTCGTACGAACCCGGAACACTAGCACACAAAGCATTAGAGTCGTTTTGGATTATAGATAGAAATCCAAAAATTAATCGTAAGGATGAATGTATCGCTGTGCCCAACGAGCCGGCGCCGTACCAAGAAATGAAAATGTCAAATCGAAACTAGCTGCGTGATAAGGCGTTTGAGGGGGTAGACTGCATAAGTTCTTGACATTCCTGGCTTTGAAGAAGACCACGACGCCGAACTTTAGCCGAATAAACGTGAATTTCAATCTTGGTGTGCTGCTCAACTAACTATTCTTCGATTACTGCGCTACTCACTATGTCAAGATTCAACGACGATCCAACTTGGGGTCTACCTTTAAGTAACTCTATTTGTTGGAGTGGAATTTTACTCCACGGCATTTCCTCTTGAATAATAATGAATAGATTGTATTTGCTCATTCTTCCTTCTGAATTGTTAAAATTGTGTGAGCCAACTTAAATCGCCTCTTCTATGATTTATATAGAGATGTCATGCCTTGATATATTGAGACTTTTACTCTGTGTTAGTGCAGAAGCTTTCTCGAAACGAAAGGATGTCGTGACTGCACAATCGCTGCGAGAAATGAGCAGGGGATGCGGCAATAGCATCCACCAGATGAGGTGACCGCGTAGGTCCAGCCTCCCCTATGCTTCCGAGATGCTGCAGTTCTCATAAAACCCGTCCATTTCTTCTCTGCAAGTGCATGCAGCACCGCAACAGTGGGACTGTGGTTTTCCTGCTGCGTACATCGTGCAGCCTGAAAGCTTGTAAACACTCCCTCACCCTTACGCTGCGAGACCGCCAACGAAGGTGATGAAATCACTATCTCGTACATGCGTGTGAGCCAGCAGTGACGTAATAGCGAGTCCCGAAACGAATGTGCCTGAGTCCCTAAAAATCGGCCATTTCGCCGCACAGTCTGCGCCTCAAGATTGCGGTGTCTATGAGTGCCGCTGCGTATCTCTAGCCGCTCTAGCCCCCTTACGGCGCTTTGTTTAATAGATCCCGCTCTAAGTACGGTACGTCTCCCCGACCAATTTCGATGTCCGCTTACCTTTGAAGCCTTCGGGACTCTCCTCTCTGTTGTTCTGCACAGGAGGGAGGGTACGGATGTGCCGTACCCTTCCTCAAATATCTAGTAGGAATGAGGTCTGCTTCAATGCTCTACATGCTCTACATCGCGTTCTTCTTGAGGTGGCAAAAGACATCATGCTCTTTTGGCATGACTTCTCAATTATGTTCTCCCTACCTTCGTTGAGTTTGACATGCATCATTTTTTCTAAGCCTTCCACATTGTCAGGCACTTCAATGAGCTACACAAATGAAATAGTGGTGAGACCTTGTAATCAGTGTATGGGCACTTGAAAAGTGCCATACGAGCTCCTTTTGCTTTGGACGCTCTGTTTCGGTAGCTCAGATTTTAGCTGATACTGGGTGATGAGTTGTGCTTTCGAAAAGATGACAGGTGAAGAAGTCGATGAGCTTAACCTTGTTTGAGCCTCAATTCTCTAATTCCAGTAACCTGGGCTCGCAACGTGTTTGCATTTCAGACATACTAACCGCAGCCATGCAACCTCTTTTCTCTCGACCATCACTCTCAATGCATCGCGAATTAGCCCTTTCGTTGGGTGTGTGGGGCCCACTTAAATCTGCCTCTGCTTCTTTTACGAATGTACACAGTAAACACCGAAAATCCAATTGTAAAACAGAAAAATCGGCTTTCTCTCAACCCTCTCAGGCAACGGTGCTCGTAGTTCAAACGTTGTAATTGCAGGCATGCAAATCTTCGCTGTCGAGCTTTCATTCTAAATGAACTGAGGATAGCTCTTCAAGTGAATGCGAGAAAGCTTCCCGAATCTTCATTTGCCTTCTCCTGCGGATTTTTAAACCTCGAGAATTTTTGAAATAGGAGAAAAATCGGCACTCTCTCGATCTCCTTAGGCGATTATAACAGACCAGGTCTGCCACTTGTTATATAAAGGAAGCAAGGGATAATGCCCTCTCTTCTTAAAATCTAAAAAGGGCGCTGGAAGCTTACCTAGTAAATCATAGAAAAACTATCACGCCGCACTCCACAAGAGTTCATCATCAAATGAGCCTTTGAGACAACACAACATTGTAACACAATATAATGTGAAGGAAAAACTCACATTGAGTGCCTTCCTGAATTTTTGCTCTCCCATCAAACTGGCTGTCATTTCGAGTATCGCAGCACCCTTTTTGTAACTGATACCATCGAAAGTTTCAAATATTTCCGAGGGGGTGTCTATGATTGAACAAAGAGGACGACTTGTAGCGAAACTATCTTCTCGAAGTGCGGTGTCGAAGCTAAGCGTCGCATGCACAGTCTGTAATGATTTCATCAGGAAGGTGTTAGTTGAGTACATTTTCGACTTACCCGATGAAGGTCACCGCCATTTTTAGTGTAAAACCATGTGTTTTCGAAGAAAGTAGCAAATCCTTCGTTTAGCCACAGTTCTCCCCAATCATTCGGCGTCACCATGTTACCAAACCACTTAATGAGCTTGTGTTCTTTAGGTTATGAGAAAACTTAGACAAAAATGTCGGGACATGCGGAGGACGATAGCATTCGTTTCCTAAGGAATTTTGTTGGTTAACTGATAATAGTCTGCTTCGGTACATGCGGATTATATAGTCAGGGAGAGCGATGCAGGCCCCAAAAAACCGTCGGGATTCGCAGAGAACGGATTCAGGGGACATACCCCAAACACTAATAAAAGCCTTGAAGGCGTGCGGAGGAACGTGGCAGGTAATCCAAATACTCCCCGATGTCTGACATTACAGGGCAGTGAGTTATGCCTACTTTTCCATAGATATACTTTTCCCATAATAAGGTTTAGTAGGCTTTTTGTTGTCATATTCACTCTAAAAACCTCTCCTACGATGACGTTTATTGAGCTTTGAGCGGACTTCCTACTCATAGAGAAGCCTATTTCAACAGTTGAAGCAAAAATTAGTGCTTATAACTTCGTCGGTGTCCTAATAGCGAAAGAATCTTACCACAGAGATTGTTTCTGAGATTTTTATTATAGGGAAATCTGCTTGGACTGCCAAGAGCGATAGTATACATGAAAGACTTCAAAACCATTGATATATGTTTTTGAAAAAAGTGATATATTTTGCTCAAAAACCTTCCAATTCGGAACTTGCGGAGGACTGAATCGGGAGTTGCGGTATGTAACAGTCCGGTTCTCCTGACCAAGTTCTCCGGACAAAGAAGATGAATTTTCCAACACAGTACGGCCGTTTAGTATACAGCTTCAAATCTGGTGAACCAGCAACCGCACTCAGTCGTCGCATTAACGCTGTATTTGGGGACGGTACATTGTCCGAACGCATTGCACAAGATTGGTCGAGACGGCTTTGTGTTCGCATCTTAAATCCCAATGTTTCACGCAGTCGGAACGCGCATCCGGATTCGACAATGGTCGATTGCGGCAACTGGTAGGTTCAGACCCACGGCAAACTATGTGGGAAGGTAGGCAAGTCTTGGTTGTTCACTTTGCTACCACCGCCGAATACTTGCGTCAGTTAGGCAAGCTATAGGAGCTATCACAGTGAGTGATGACGATCTAATCGAAGTGGTGTCGGTATGTCAACACCAAGCGCAGCCCACCCTGATTTGACAAGGACGAGAGCATGAGCTACAGCCAAAGGCAGGTCTTCATCCCTTATATAGTGCGCAAGAACTTCTGGTGCGTCATAAGTTCTTGCACACTACAATACCGCCCATAATTTTTGCGAAAAAATCGAGTGGCGACGGATTAATCGTTAACAAACCGTCGCAGTACTGTAACTCCTTTGAAAATGAAGCTTTTCTAAATCTGAGCACATTTTCGGATTCCTCAACGAAATTGGAATTGAACAGTATATAAAATTACTTGAGCTTTGACTTCGAAACATTTGTTTTTTTTTCAAAAATTTGAAAATTTTTCAGAATTTCAGCAATCAGGTCAAAATCTGAGAAAACGTTAAAAACCGAGAATTGAGCGAAATCCAATGACCGTGTTCAGAAGCCTCAATCCTCAATTATTTCCTCGGTTTTTGACGTTTTTTCAGATTTTGACCTGTTTGTTGAAATTTTGAAAAATTTTCAAATTTATGAAAAAACAAATGTTTTGAAGTCAAAGTTCAAGTAATTTTATATACTGTTCAATTCCAATTTCGATGAGCAATCCGAAAATGTGCTCAGATTTAGAAAAGCTTCATTTTCAAAGGAGTTACAGTACTGCGACGGTTTGTTAACGATTAATCCGTCGCCACCCGATTTTTTCGCAAAAACTATGGGCGGTATTGTATATTTAGTGCCACCACAGCAGCAGAATTCAACGAAATGGCATGATCTCTATGGCCACACTAAGACACTAAGCCATCTCAATAGCGACTCAAATAACCTATAAAATCGGGAATTTGGTCGACCCATTGCGGCATGGTGGTATTCCTTCTCAGACAATTGCGCCGTCGAACAGCATGTCGAACCTTCATCACCCCGCCCACTTTTTGAACTGGGGGAGCGTGTATCGAGCTCATGCCCCCGATGTGCTGCTCATACCCCTGACGTGCTGCTGTCCGCCGGGACCGCGATAACACGTGCATATTAGTTGATCAACAGCTTCATCATCCCTCACATTCACTTTCATCTTAAGTTCCTTGGAGCGGCGGTGAATTTTCACGAGCTCTCATAATAGGGCAACCGGGGTAATCTGTACTACCTGAGTGCGTTAGTCGCGCATTAGACATACGCAAGGGTTTTAGGGGGAATTTTCCACGAGGATCGGACACAAGGAGCTTGCTCCTTGTGTCCGGTCTTTGTGGAACTAATTAACCAGATGCCTCGTGGAACCAATTAACTAGTTAGATGCGTAGTTAGACTCCCGTACTTCTATATGATGAAGAATAGGGTCAATCGCTGGCATAGACGTTCAATACCAATATCATCAAGACGGCGCATCTCAACTGCACTCCGAACCATAAACTGGGCGGGGATTACGTCATCTGCCATTCAGCTGATGGTTTGTATTATTATTAATAATATATTTATTTATTATTTATTATTAATATTAATAATAAATAAAAACTTAAGTATAATAATTGTATTAATAATAATGACTCTAACATAGATACTTATTGGTCGCTATTGCTACTCTATTGCTGATCGATTACGTTTGAAAGCAATTGAACATTGGTCGAACAGCAAAAATATGGTAGCCAAGAGAGACCCGGAAAGAGTTTGGGCAAAATGGTTGATCCCGAGAATTTTACGGTCGAACAAGCCGCCACAGATTTGCTTCTTGTGATACGCTCAAAAGTGCTTCAAAAGAAAAATGTTTGCTGCCCAAGAAGTAGTACTAGTACTACTGATACTACATTACATGTTTGTATTCGTGTTATACATAGAATAGATACGTGAGACCATGCCAGAATTGCCTCCACTAAATGCACAAAGACGGGAATCGTCACTAAGCGCATTAACTTGTCACGTTTGTTCTTTGTAGCCAACATATAGTTTTCTTGTATAGAAGTTCGTCTTCATATTTAGTGCGCCTCCTTCCACTACGCCCTCCCATCCCGGTAGGAGCTGTATCAGAGCACGAGGCCATTGATAGTGTGGAAGTACCTGACGATGACGATGTAACGGAACAGGAACAACTTAGGGTGGACCCCTTTTGTACTTGCAGTCGATCCCCACGAATGTCTGAGCTGTACGAATCGTTCCAAAGTTTTTCCTTAGCCTCATGATACGAGCTCAAACTTTTCTATAATGTAGTTCTTGATTTGCCCTTTAACATCATAACATGGAGAAGTCCATCGGATCCAGATTAGTGCTGCATGAGAATGAGATCTCAGCACAGGACTCCCTCCGCGTACTACTCCAGGACAAGCAGTTGTTCCATTAGCAGATTTTGAGTCTTACTAAAACATCCCTTTTGGGCTATCCAATATGAATTTGATGCAGCAAGGTCTGTTCTCACGTGAAATGATATTTAAATAAGATTGAGCGTGATGTCGATGATGCGAACCACAAAAATCTAAGAAAACTCTAACCGGGCATCTTTCCAAAAACATGATGAAATTCTTGAGTGAAGAGAGAAAACGGAATTCCCTTCTCACTGCAGAATTCTCCAGTGTTTTTCACTTCTACACCATTTTTCTGACGAGAACGGAATAGCTTTGTCCCTCCCTCCCCAGTTCTAAGATGACATCGTTGCTCCGTGCCGCGATGGGGGCGTCTCCCGCTCGACTTTGAGCTAATACAAAAGCAGTTGGCGACATATTCTCGATCTGCTAGGTTATATGAGTTACTATTGAAATGGTTTAGTGCAGCCATAGAGATCATGCCATTGCGTTGAATTCTGCTGATGTGGTGGTACTAAATATGGTGTGCAAGAACTTACGGCGCACCCTGTAAAGATTATGGTCAGTTTGGTGTGACTGGAAAGGCATAACCCACTGACGAGATATTGCCACGCTACACTGTCCTCATGGCAGACCGCAAAAACCGCAGGAAAGGGTCCGAATTGCGGCACGATCCGATTTCTGCACGAAGATACTCGTCCGATTACTACAAGGGTGACTTGCCGGACGCTACTGGACTTGGGATGAAAAGAGCTGACTTAACCATCGTACGGGCCTGATCCTGCGCCAATGGATTACATTTTTTCTCACTCTCTCTATCACCTTACAAGTATGATCAGTAGCTGATCATCAGCTAGTAAGGTCAGGTTTCTCGTGACAGTCTTATATTGCCGGTACAGGATCCTTCCGTTCATGAGCCGCGTTTCTTACTAGCGAACTTGCATAGGTTTTCTCCGTAAGATAGTTTTCCAATTGCCAGAAAAATGTTCGTAATCCAATTGGGAAGCTTAGGTGAGGGCCATCTCGGTGTTTCCTACTTATGAGCCAAAAATGCTGTCACCCCTTCTTATTTTATTGTGTTGCTAATCTCGCTCTAATTGTTAGTGTTACATGATTTTTTTCGTCTTTCTGACACTGACTCATGCTTCCCACTATATTCAATAGCACACCCTCGTGGTGTATTAAGTAAATAAATAAAATAAATTACTTAGATCGGTGCTTGAGCAACTTTTTCGAGTTAATGCTAGTAAAGTCCTATGCCGAAAGCATCAAAATGCTTCCCAAAAATTGGCGAAGAGTGATAGTACGTAATGATGATTTACTCATTTCTCAGTGTGTAACAAATTTTTCTAGAGCGCAGACGGTGGGGAGCAGCACGTGATCGCATGCTTCCCCCATGAGGTCCAGTTTTAGAAGGTGCCTCGCGAAGATGTGGAGGTGACTGGACATTGGCCGATGTTTTGTCATACATAAGCGCATAGATGTAGTGGAAGCAGCGGTGGGACCCTGTGTTGGCGGTCTCGAGCCCTCCAGGCGAGACAGTGTTTACAATGATTTGACGTTGCATAGCAGCAATTTACGGAGCAGAGCAGCCCCTCTGCTGGAGCTTTGTTATTGTCTGCGTCCCAGCATTGAAACATTGGGTGATAACCATTGCGAGCATGCCTTGGGGAGGGGGGTTCGTTAGCGATGGGATCCACTTGGTATCCTCACCTGAAGTATGCTATTTCCGCACCTCTTGAGGTCCCGTGTGGATTACGCAGCTTTAGGATCCGCTTTTCTTTCTAAGAAGGGCAACGCAATACAAAAGATGAACGGACTAAGACCCGCCGTGGCTCAATAGTTGGGAAACGCCAGGATGCAGATCCATCAGTGAATCGGGGGGACATTAATGGAGAAAATGGCAGGGTGCGGGACTACAGATTAAGAAAGGGCCCACCATGGCCCGGTAGTGTGGAAAAGCTGGGGTATGTCCCCGCAGACGGGGATTAGGTCTGCCGTGCCCAGAAATGGGGCAAATGGGGCAAGGGTAAAGGTTCTCCGATGGATCAGTTCCAGCGTGGCTCAAATGTGGAGAAAACAGTAGTGGGGAAAAGCAACGATGAAGGTCCATGGGTGAAGATTGTATCCGCCCTGGCACAGTAGTGGAGAAAATGCCAGGAAACGGGTTCTGCGATGGAGTAGGGGCGGCTCTCAGTTGACCCACCTTTACTTCCTCCCTATGTAAGCATGCAGAAGCTTATCAGTTGTGCTATCTGAATAACGCAGAGCTTGAATCATTTCAGATGACTATTCGCACTGCATTGGTTACATTGAGTTGTTCACAGGTAGTGCCGCCATCTTGAAAATACTTGTGTGCAGAGTTGGGAGTGGTTGGTCATAGGTGTGTACGAAATATGACAAAAGAACAATAGGTAGTAACATTTCATCAAAAAATAGCTTTATATGTAAATGGGTGGTTAAGAATTTGCAAGCACAGCTAGGAAGGCCACGAGAAGACTGCCAGACTGAAGTTGGCGTGGCGGTGGAATATATGCAATTCATAAGGAGGATTTTGTATTTCAGCTCAGTTAATGAACGGTTTCGCTTATCCGTTAATTTTCTAAGCATTTCGCATGTGTGAAGCTTTTGCATATACCTCAAGTGGCTGCCCCACCCCACTTTCTAGCGTCTCGAAGGGGCGCTAGTATAACAGTACCTGACACACTCAGCACTGGAATTGAGTTCAGGAAGCAAAGTTATCTGCATAATGACTCGATTTGACAGTGTAGAAATAATGCGCGCTCTCGAACCCTTACTTACGAACCCCATAACTCGCTTAGGAATCAAGTAGTTCAATAAAGCTCAAAATAAGTACATATGAGTAAGGTGTTACTACACTGATGTTTGAAGAGCAGACAACAAGAACTGATTAACTAAGATTGATGAAAGAATTGATGCGTGAAAGCTAAGGAAGTGAAAGCACAGCAATCTTAAGCTCCTAAGTTTTTACACTAACCGGTTTCGGGGCTTGAACTAGCCAAGGAATCTATTTTTTTATTTTTATAAATAATAAAGAATTTTTATTTCCAGGTTATTACCTGATGAGCCAACTCATGAGCTATTATTGCAAGTTGTCCAGAAACTTCTCCTGGTTTTGGTAGACCATCTTTTAACAGGGCCCTTTCTCTGAAATTGTCATAGTATTGATTCCACCAAACCTATATTTCCATTGGTTTGGTGCAAAAGGAATGACGCATCTTATCGACTTTATTTGTTTTCATAACTTTAGTAGATGATAATCACGGCAAACGACACAATGCCTATGATTATAACGGACCACTGCTGATAGGAGTGTTTATACTTTTTCGCGACGCGATGGCGTCGCGGCGACGGCCACAACACGCGCGACACGACGGGTAACGAAGCCGTCGTGTCGCGCGTGTTGTGGCCCGTCGCGCCTTGCTGAACGTCGCACATTTACGTACTCACGCAAAATCACATGCACACCCCGATATAGCGGGGATCATGGGTTTCCAAGGACTGCTTTGGACCTCGTGGTACCGTTTGTGGTCTAGAATGTTCATAGAAAGTTAGCGAATTTCAGTGGTGATCTCTGCGGGGACTGCAATTTTGAGCCGGGTTCCTCGCCAAAGATGTTTGTTTCCAAGATATGGAAGAAAGCACTGCGGTTTTTCTCATTTGTATGTGGAGAGATTTTTTTTGCATTTGAGTTATCAGAATGGTTTTTCTCCTACACATACATTGTTGTAGTCCCGTGCTTCGACACTTTGTGAATTTTTTTCCACTGTTTAGGTGTGTTCTAGTAGTACTTTGGTCCTATGCAGGTCGATTGTATGATTTTCTGACCTACATAGTTGGGAGTTCCATTCACTAAGTCACGCTCTAGCCCCGTGCTTTTGATCTTTTCCAATCTTTCACTGGTTAGAAGTGGTATCCTGTGATTTCTGTGGGGCGGCGGGGAGGGGGGGTCTTGCACAAAACCACACCGGAACGTGAAAAATTGTAGAAGTGTCGGAGCGCAGGACTATCCCACATTCACCTACTACCTTTCACATTCACCTATTCACCTATCATTTACTTACAATGCCGTCACCGACTCGGGAACGACGTCGAAGGCGGAGCAGGAGCCGACATCGTTTCAAGCGGACCAGGCGGAGGAGCAGAAGTTCTTTGAAGTCCATTCTGAAGAACAAGTATGACAGCTCCTGCGTGTGCCCCTGCAAGCAATGGAAAGCCGACCTGGAACTCTCAGCTTATTCGGAGCGTAACGATAGAAGCCTTGCAGACACAGCATCGATCCAACGCCGACGACGCCGTAAGAAACAATCAAGAAGAAGTAGAGCAGGACGCTCGTCATCCCCTACAAGCACCAGCCGGTCGAGTGGTCGATCCAGACGTAGCAGCAGAACGAGATCACATAGCAGCTCCAGAAAGAGAGTCCATTTCGACAGTGGGTCCACAGAACGGTACATTCGGCGGAGTGGCGTGAGGAGGGATCGAAAAGGAAGATATCGCGACGCTTTTGGACGCTTTGCTCGTGCCGAGAAGAGAAGAAAACACTCATACAGCAGCTTATCAAAAAACTCATAAAAAATGCTAATTGGGACACCAATAAACATTAGAGAAGCTAAGTCCATACTGTACTGATCGAACACTGTTCTGAAGCACCTTTACAACGATGTCTACTTGAAAGGGAAACGATTCCGATAACTCAAATTAAGAACAAAATCTCTAGATCAATATATAGATGTAACATGTATACCTACATTGTGTTCTTCCACAACTTGGCTGACAAGTTGTAAGTAGTAACCGCTCATAAACAGAAGACAACATCAGGTACATCAAAAGCTCACAAAATCACTACTTAGAACACATTCAACGCGTCCAAGTTCGTTCACATTCACATCTCCAACTGAATTCGTCTTATTCCTGTAGGTTTCGGACCAAAACCACTCGGAAAACTATGGAGCAGTGGCCAACTCCAGTCCGCAACATCAGCGAAACCATCGCGTCGCGTCTGCTAGCAGGCGCGACGCGAATTAGGCCCGTTGTGTCGTTTTTCACGAAAAAAGTCTAAACAGGACGCGACGTCGCGCGACCACTGTTTGCGCATGCAGTCATTCGGGACCCATCGCGTTTGAACAGTTTGCTGGGACGCGACGGTCGCGTCGCGCCGAAGTATAAACACTCCTTATTGAATGGGCAAGCCGCTGACGCTCTGTGTCAAAGATACGTTGAACTTCAGGGAGAAGAGGAGGAACGGTTGCCCAGGGCTGGAGAGCACAACTCTACGGCACTATTCCAACGGGAAGAAACGGCAAGCTACCGTCCCCTGTAAAGTTTCTGAAGCTTGAAACATATCATGGGAGCTAATTTTGGTAGACCGTTATCTTGCTGATAATAGGCCTTCCAGAGCAACAACCTTTTTTAGAGCAGACCGTTCGTGACTCTCTGGGACATATAACAGCAGTGGGTATTGTCAATGGTCGTTTCCCTGAAATAGCTGGGGATGGTTCACCTCTCAAGACGCCTTGAAATAAAAAAAATGCTACTAGAGTGCTCACCTGCGTTCCCCCAAAAATGAAGGAGTTGTACCGCAGCTCACATGTAGGGTAGGTGGTAACTATTTCGGAAAATGCGAAAAAAAAGTGTTTTGGACTGCATTGCTCGTAGTTTTATAGAAAAATCCCCAAATTTTAGAAAACTGGAGCTTGGAAAATTTCAATTGTTTTCACGACTGGTTATTACAGCGTACGTCTTCTACACCTAATACGTCATGGAAGAGCTTATTTTGCTCTGCAAGAAAATCATCGTTTCTAGGAGTCATGCTTGGCCCAAACAAAATTGTACATTTTCAGGAAAGAGCACCATTTCTTTTGCATCAACGGAGTAGATTAAGAGCACCTGAATGTTATTAGCCCCCAATTCTCCATGGCTCCAGCAGAGAAGTCCGGCACCGCGACCAGATCTGAATGGTTGGATTTAAATGCGGGCTGGTGAAGCGTTCTTGGATGATTCGAGCCCCAACGTTGTGACTGAAATACAACATCATCCAAGCGACACAAACAGGATATTCAAAGGCAATTAGTGAGAAAGCGTGTAACATGACGACAATACAAGGACGGAACATCTTTTTTTCCGTACACTTAACATGTGTGCCTTGAAGGACATGTTCAATAGTCGACAGCAGCTTCACAGCTGCGGACATCAGAGACCATTATATTACATCCCAACTTCACACTCTGGATGTCATCGCTCATCAGCTTTGCCTGTACTTTCGCCTTCACCTCATCGGAATGTTGTGGTACTTCTCTCGCAAGGTCCATCAGTCCCGCATGTATGGAACATTGATGAAATTATAGTATTGTGAGCCACTGATGTAGACATGAGAGCCGGATGGTAAGGTGATGGAGCTACGGTGAACACTTTTCGAAGAAAGAAGATGGCACATCCGTTAAGCTGGATATTTTGAACAATGTTCTTCTCGAGCTTGGCTGCTGCGAACTCGTGCTGCTAAACACTCTGAGGGCTTCAAAACTCCTTATTAGCTTCTAGACCTCCGAATACGTGCCCAATCAATTTCGTAATGTATTATTCGGAACATAAGAAGCAGCATTAATGACTACTTAGCTACTCCACCTCTGTAGCTCTGTAGACTAGCATTCTAAATGAGATGGCTACTAGCACCGACTCTACAGAATTTCGAATACCATTCTATATTATGACGGGCGTAGTCTGTGGCTCTCTATCTAATTGTAAGTATGTAAGTATGTGCGTGAGGCCAATACGATATTTCACGACTGGTCAGTGATCGCGATTGTGGGATCATATGAAAGGCTAGGAACCGATGAGGTGTGTAGGCGGAATGGAGCTGAGACGTTGCAGTGAGATGGAATAGGTCCATCGATGGAGGAGTGCTCCGATGGTTTCAACAGAGGGGAAAACACTGTGCAAATGTATACCGAAGGAAGAAGGAGAGGAAGGCACACAGCAGACGCTAGGAGATGGGTCCTACCATGTAATAAGGACGCGCCGGAGTCGAAAGATGGGGAGATGTCTAAAGAGGTGTACAACGATGAGATGACGGTGGGCCGGCGCCGACGGTGAAACGAGTCCACTAGCTGTTATGGGAATGCACTGGCCTCCAAATATCCTCTTCTGATGTTTAATTTGGTATCTTCAGCGTATATTTCTCGAAAATCAGAAGGTTGTATCCAATCCATCTAAATGAGACCAGTCTGTGAGTATGATGTGAGTATTCACACAGTCTGAAAATCTAGTCTCAGCCGGATGGATGGATTGATGTCGCATAATTAGAATGCGACAAGATGTCATGTGTAACCTACCCTGTTTCTCTACAATGTCCTCAACACCAAAATAGTCTTCAAAAAACTCCATGAAAATTGTAGCTCCTTTCAGTCCGTACGCTCTTTTTTCCTTGGTCTTCGGAGTTGACCACACACGAAACTGAAGAACACTGATAAAAATGTATAACTAACATTAGGAGAAATTGACAAAAGTACTTAGGAACAACATGCTCAAAACCTCACCCTAACTCCTCTCTTTGTGTATGACTCTTCGTATTCGAACTCAGATACGAATAATGCGAGGAGATATGAAGCAAGAATGGGTGTGGGATGAAATCTAGACACCTTCCACTTTCCGTTTGGTTCGCTAAAAATGTGAATATTGTTGTAAACACATTAAAAACACTCGCGTTAATGATGTCACGGAACAAATGCTAATTCAACAGGATAACCTTAAAGTTGACTCATGCGGAGTGATCTAGCCAATTAGCAAGAGTATATCAGGACGGAGGCGGCTGGGGCTGGGGTATCGCTTCCAAATTTTTAATTCTCCCCCTTTTTTCCTGTTCTTGAATCCAATTCCGCAAGCTTAAAAACTTAATGTTCGGCAAAGTAGCTAATAGTTCCGCTGCTGCAGAATTGGAAGAACGATAAGTGAGACGGACACATGGTCGTCTAATTGACAGAAGGGTTGGTCGAGAGCTGGAAACGATTGCGTTACGGGGAACTATCAGCGCGCCACAGGAAGACTTCTGACCGATGGTCAGATTTTCTAGCATTCCTACAAATCGAAGTTAATTGCTTTCCCTTCCCCGAGCAAACAGAACCTATTGTATAACTCTGGCACAGCATGGTCAAATGGATGTTCTGTAGGCGCTCGCTCTGTTAACTTGAAAATCAACGCGAGTGGAAGGGTACAGGGAACGATTATCTATAGAATTTTATGGCACCTAGATAATTTTGCTCTGATGTTTGTTTGAATAAAATTGGTTACAGCACCCACGTTGTTTCACTGAGCTCTAATGAGTTCGCAATTGCCGTAGTGCCGACTGGATGAATTATCGTTACATTCCAGATTGCCTTGTATTCGGGCTCATCAAAGCACGGCACAATTGCTCGCGCGCCTGTTGGCTCACACTGAGTGACTGCAGCTATTCTGAAATGCTCTACTGACTAAAAATTTAAGACAATTAGAAAACTAACAGATATTTCGTCTGTAGGAGAAATGCCCACTCCTTCTGGAAATTTTCGAATCTCAACAAAAGTTGAATTTCGCAATGGCTGTTACTGCACACCACAAACAAAGGGGTAATCATTCGCAAGCTGCCTCTCTGTTAATATTTATGGTTGATCGCTGCAGGACAGTCGATTCTTTCAACACATCATCCGCAACTCGCTCATACAACAAATTTATCGATTCCAAAAGAAAACCGATCCCACTTCGAGTGGTCATCATTCACTTTCCCATGTGTGAGTTGACCAGCACGTGCAATGACTGCGTCAGCTTCCCGTTGTTAGCGCCGGTTGTTGGCGCACCTCGAGTAGGAATTCGACAAGCGTGGGCGCCTCAATTTTTTAGGTGCAGCTATACTTTTTTGAGTCATTTTGATGTCAGAAGCTTTGCGTTTTCCTTGAACTCTGTTATTTTATCGAACTATAGCATCTCTCTCACTTTCAGGAATTAGTTTCTTTATCCGCGAATCGTAAAAAAGGGAGAAGTAACTGAAAAATTCTGGCCCGAAAATTTCGAGCAATATCTTTTTGCCCAAACTTCGCCCAGGGGGGTTATTTGAGGTGTTAAACACGAACATCATATCCCTTCTGTACCGTAATCTCGTTCTTATAGGGTTGCGCTAGGTGCAATTGGATTGGGTACTCACAGGATCCTCTCAAATTTCCCATAGAGGAGTTGTCTTACGTGCTTGTCAATGATCACACCTTCACTTTCTGAAAAGAAGAGCAGACGTGTTAAGGAAACTACGAGGTTTTACCGTTAATTTTACGATTTTTTGTGAATAGAGTTTTCCCTGATTTCACACACAGTCATTCCCGCTCCTTACGAGGATTCCGAGTACATCCACATCGATAGAGCAACCGTCATCCGAGACTGGCCATCTCAATCTTCCAGCCGCTCAGTGCTAATGGTCGAGCACTTTTGCTAAAACGAATGCACTATGGCCTTGTTCTGATTATGATGAGCACTAGCCAAGGTCTATTTGGACGGCTAGGTGGCGAACCAAAAAGACAAAACTCAGCATTGAGGTATTCCTTTCTTATCAAAACCTGTGGAACGGTTGCTCAAAGACGTTGGAACGACCCATGGGCATCTTCTAATGTCCGACACTGTCTAGAGATTAATTCGCAGGCCACATATCAGGTTCGGCGATTGTTACAATCAAAAGGGTTATTGGCCTGATAAAAGAAGCGAGTAAAGACTCTTCGAAGGAGGAACTCTTGCGAGGGTACTGTCGCGTTTCTGGACACGCTTCTCGGCCGATGTAGAGCTGAACAGGCTAAAGCTGTATTTATAGTGCGCCGGAGTCCGATCCCGCCCTACAAGAAGGTACTTATCGATCCTCGTCGGAATCCGACGCATCGGAGTCCGACGACGACGCCTGTTTTTACTCCATCAGAACGGTTTGCCTGCGAATCGGCTCCGGAATCCCACGTTTTCTAGTTATAATCACGTAATTTATAGTGAGACAATCATTATCTTGATCCTCTCTGCGTGTAGTAGGAAAGAAAATTTGGGAAACAAAACTAGAAAATAAGATCCGCTTGATTTGCAATGAGAAGTAAGAAATCCATGGTGGAAACAGTTGATTGGAAAACACGTGCTCGCGGAGTTATAAAGAAAACCACGAAGCGTCGTTCCGATTCCGTATCCGACCGTCGCAGTCCACATCCGATGAGAATCGGAATATGACGCACTATAAATAAAGCTTAAGATCGTAATCTGATTGGAAAGCGTCGGGCAGGTCTTAAGCAGAAACCAGTTGAAAAAACCTCGGAAGGTGTATATGGGCAATTTCCTTTTTTTTGAGCAATCACTCCACAGAATTTGAGGCGAGAATCGGGGAATACCTCAACCTGAAGAAACTGAAGAAATGAACGGAAAAACCTATGACAAGTGCTAGCTGTGCTCCCAAAACAGGTCCACGAAGAATCCTTATCAGTCAATTTTGAGTGCGCCTCTGTCAGCAGTAAGCGGTCGAGAAATTGAGATAGGTGCTCTTGGAAAGCTCTATCGGTGCAGATATCCTCAGAATCCTCACAAGCAACGGGAGTGGCAGACTCGTAAGGGTCCAGAAAACTCGGTAAATTATCAAACCTTCGTAGCCTCGACTAATAAATTTGTTCGATTCTGAATGTGTATCGGGACCGAGAGATGGACAGAAAGAGAAAAATAAAGTTCAAAAAAGCTAGGAGTGCTGTGGTGAGCTCCACAGCAGGGCCTCGTGGTTATTTTGGATAAACGATAAAGGATGGAGTGGTCGGCGTCAATTAATCCCGTCACGTGGAATGCGCCACGCAGAGGCATGAATGCGTGTGTGCAGTACAGGTAATTGCGGAGGCACCCCATTTACCAAGTCAGTGCTTCATCCTTCCAGACTCCTCTGGTACCAATTCACCGACCCCGGAGGGGGGGATGGCTTGGTTGGCCTGGCCAGGAGCGCGATCGAACCATCGACCGTGTTCGTGCGCAGCGAGCCTCTTACCACTGCGCCACACGCGCCCCGGTTATTTTAGATGCTGACTGTAATGGTACTAGAGGAAAAATTCCGCTGTCTGCGGGGAAGCGTGGAGTGGAAAAGTTAGAGAGTGTCCTCTAATTATAAAACGCACTGTAAAATTGATTCATTTCAAATAGTAGTCGCTTACTTTGGGTTCCCATGCGAATCACTGTACATAGTTCGATATAGCCCATGCAGTTCGCCATTCACAAAACCTGTGTAGGTCACCTGCAATGATCAATTCCGCACCATAATTTGCTAGCTGCATTTTGTATGCACAACAGCTTAGTGTTATGAGTTCATCGGGGAACCTAAACATAGCTACCGCCGCACTTCCAGACTTCTTTTTAGCATCTCCTAACTCACGTTACAACCACATCAGTGTAACCTACTGTCCTCCCAAGTTTTCTAGTAAAAAACCAGCAGAAATTGTAGCACTGCATTACTTTCTCTTGCTGCCTTTCCTCTAAGCTAGTGGACCCGCGCTTCGTTTCAGCTGAAGCTTTTCGTCGACAGCTACTTACGACTGATTTAGCGATGATGACCAAAAACCGCTGCCGTTCTTGCATGTTATGTTAGGTAAAGTGATGAGGGTTACCTTGGGTAGGATATGGTTGTGTACAAGTGAGAGTTAACCAACATTTTAGGTGGTGTATAAAGGTACAAATACACATTATACACTCAATATGCACCTGCTACAGGGTGCCATTGTGTGACAATTACCAATTTTGCAATTTGATATGGACTCATTTGTAGGAGAACGATTTGCGTATTTTTTTTTCAAATTCTCCTGTTAGCCTGACGCCGCTACGCTGTTAGGCGTCCGCGCACCCTTATCATAGCAGTGGATCCGTTTCCCCCACTTCTGGGCACCGACGCATCTTTATCACAGCAGTGGACCCGTCTCCCCACTTTTGGGCGCGAGTGCACCCTTATAGTAGCGCTGAACCCGTTGCCCCATTCCTGGGCGCCAATGCAACCTGATCATTGCGGTGGAACCGTCTACCCCTGTGAAGATTGAGAAGAAGGGCGCCTTTGGCGAAACGTGGGAAAACGCAACCAAATGGGTTTACTGTTATATGGAGGTAATCTGTACATAGTCTGGAAGTTGTTGTACTAGTTCGAAGCGAACGAAGCGACCACTGAAAAAGCATGAGTGTTCGGGTTAGCCGGACGACAGGACCAGTTAACTATTGGGTTGTCGGGAAATGATTGAGATACTCAAGATTTTTTAGGTCTTCTCTTCTATTAGAAATACTTTTTCTCTTCTATTAGAAATACTTCAGGATATGCTGTACTAATGACCATATACATCAATCACCTGGGGCCAGGGACAGTTCCAGCACTGCGGGATCACTAATCATGTTAATACAGGTGAAGGAACTCATCAGTAAATAGTCGAAAATGTTGTGGAAGTTGACGAATTGCTGCTCGGCCAAGGAATGCTCAAGCTAGCAGGCAGGATGTTAAATGGAAAGCTCAAAGTCGATCAAGAGTGGCGTGTGTGGTATGGCCGTCTGCGTCTGCTCCTTTAACTGTCCACGAGTCAAGAAAGTTACTTGAGAGTTCATTTTGTAGAGGAAAATGTGCACCTTGACACGTTGGTTTTTCTTTTCTCCGACAGTGATGGATGTCGACTTAATTTAACTATTGCAAATGCTGCTGTCTTCCGCTGTTTTACTTATCGATGACTCCGGTAGAGCATACCCTGCTCCTCAGCTCAGAAGATTATGAAAAAGGCTTTGAGGAGACGTATCGCCCGAAAAGAAGTGGTGAAACCGACGGCAAACGGTTGTATGATTGAGGAGCACCGGGATGAATGTCATGATAATGCTGTGATAGTGTCATCCCTCCTGCTCGCACTGGTGCTTGAAAGGAGCTATTACAAGAAAATTACTTGAATCGGGTGCTCGTATATTTTCGCGCCTAGACAACAAATGCAGTAGCTACGTGTTTTTGCATATCCATGGTGCAGATGCTCAGAGAGTATAACATATTCACGTACCATGGGAATTGGTCCAGGCCCTAGATCCCAGGCAACAAGCTTTTATGACTTCTAAGGAAGGCATCACGTTCATCAGGCGAGATAGAAGGCATGAATAAGTTGAGTGACTCACTAAGTGCGGAGAGGATGATCTTGCTTTGAGCTGCGCGATAGGGGCGACTGAGGTGGAAAAACAGCTTGTAAGGAGGCTGCTCCTGCTTTGAGCGGTCAGGCGAGTGTCCGGTCACAGTATTTCGACTGGAGCACATATTCTACAGACACCGTAGGATTCTAAGGATACCAGCGCAGTCTATACGCAACCAAATGACATGATATCTTCAATAACAAAAGAACTAAGGGTCTACTACAGGTGTTCGAAAGGACGACCAGAACTTATGCAGCGCACGAAAGATATACGCGAAAAACGCTGTTTCCGGAAATTTTACGAAGCTGCAGTGAAGTTCACAGATTAAGATTGGGCTTGAAAATCGGAGTTTGGGAAGACCTAAGAGGGCCTATAACATTATGCTCAGTATTGCCAGAACCGATGTACGGCACAAAGAATATATGCGAGGGAGACCTTAGGTCGCCCTCCAGATCTCGCAGGTCGACCTAAACCATTTATTGGCGTGCATTTTTTTAGCGTACATTTTTTTAGTCTGCATAATTTTTGGTCTTGCTCATCATACACTTTTTTCTGTAGGGTCCGCTTTATCATTCAAGCACCTGATGGATGTGATCCATGAAGTGTTCCTAGAAGTTCTTGGAGAGTTTCTAACTAGCGATGATCATGCATAAGGAGCACACACTTTTTTAGTTTACATAATTTTTGATCATTCTCAGCAAACGCTTGTAGTACCCCATAAGTTCTATTGTTACTGAAGATTGATTCATTCCGTTACGTTTACGCTAGATTCTTTGGAGTCCGACGGAGTCCAGGCCTATAGAATATGTGCTCCCGTCGAATGACGCCGTGAACTTGTTCCAACACGTTTCGCCTTGTAACAGGAATCACCTGTCCATCTTCACATGTTCCTCTGGCCGTTTCAAGGGCAATTTATAGGGAATTCATACTAGCTCCGTGCGTCACATGCACGCATCAAATTCTGAAGGATTATCCGTGAAGACCGGTCAACGCGGCATGTACACCCTCCTTGAAGCACACCCGTCTCGAGGACGTAAACGTGTGCAACTGAGCTAAGTCAGCGGTGCGACTGACCCTATCCTTCATCACATAGATGCACGCGCGTCAGTATAAATAATTATAAGCAATAAGTATAAGCATCTGGTATAAAATGCCCTTTGATCTGCTAAACTTCCGCGTCCATTACTTTTCGGACTAAAAGTGTTTTCTTCAAATTTATTTTTTTTTAATTTTTGCATCAGAATGTTGTTCCCTCACGTTCCTCAGATTATAATTGACTCGTGCTCCAGCACGATCTGTTCCTTAGGGCTCCAATTTTCAAAGTGGATTCAACTTTTCTTTTCGTTTGCATGTGGAAAGGGAGCTTCGTAAAATTGGTCGCAAGAAAGATTTTTTGACGGAGTTTCTCAGTCATTTCCCGACAACCTAATAATAAATATTTAGTGCATACCTTTAGAGAGACTTCCTGTCCAATATGCAAAGTCTCAGCAAGGACAAAAGTAGCCATATTGAACCGTTCTTCAACGTTTATATTCGTTATTTTCAGACGAACTCTGTTCTGGAAGGACTAACAGTTTTTGCGTGACTCACTCTATATTTATTAAGTTGATAGAAAAGTACTGCGACACTTTTTATTTCCACTTCTGAAACGCATAAGCAGCTTGACAGGTTGGATCTTGAGTCGACATGAGATAGTATGTTATTGAAGCTTCCACATTGAGGGCATGCGAGGTAAGCTCTATTAGTATTTGGGTAACAATGTCTTCGAGTAGTCGAGTCTTATTTCGCTCCTATGCTGTTATGGTTTCCTTAAAGTACGTTCTGTAGCAAGAGCCGATGCACTTCTCACAGGATGAACTTTATGGGAAGGACATTCTAAATGGCATCGCAACTGGGGGCGAACAACGACAGCATCGAAAATGGATTCCATCTCCGGAATCACTTCCGAAACAGTCAAAAGCAAAGCCGCCGCAAAAGAAGCTTTTCCATACTGTTGGTGGAGCCACAAGAAATGTTTTGTCACCATTTCCCACAGTCAAAATTTTTAGATCGACATCCTCTGGAGTTCCAGCAAAAGGAATGGAGAAACTGCCCAAAACATGGGCGAAGGTGCTACAGAAAATATGTAGATATATCGTTATCGGTTTTGTTTTAATGAAGAAATCCATTTCCAAAGAATGTTACAGTGAGTGCACAGCTTTTTCAGCAACCCAATATTTACCGACTATGAAATGTACGATGTCTCTGAGTGATTAGTTCTGCAGCAGATATCCCGAAATTTTCTTCTTTCCACTTTTCTTTTGCAGTGAAATTCAAAAAACTCCCTCTCTTAAAATGGTTGCCTCGGTTTTAGTCAGGTTTGAATCTTTGCCTCAAGGCCGATTTTTGCAAACAACTCGAGGGCCAAAAAAACGTGTCGCTCGAATGTGAGCTCATCGCAGAGCACGTGAACCGATGAAAGTACGAAGCCCAGAAGACATGTTCGAGGAGCGAGTAACCAAGGGGAGAACCGAGCAACGAAGATTTTGAACATTCCGTCTTGATGATATGTACCTGAAAAGTGATTCCTGTGATGAACGTGGACAGCAACGAGCTCGCAGCTGTAGCATAAGCGGATAAATGTCTAGGCAGTTCTGCATACCGGTTCTAGTGGATCAGTCTGGCCCACACTGTACCTCTGATGAGAGCAAAGCTAACGCTTTGGCGGACTACTTCTCTCCAGTTTATCATACTACTTCTCTCTTTTTCTCTGATACGTATCCTGCGAGTCGTCGGGTTAACCGCCATTTTTCTGATGTCTTTTTCGAGCCCTTTCAAGCTGCCCAGAAGACTAAAACCCTTCACCTCTGAGCCTTTTGATGTCATTCCGCCGATAGTTTTCAAAAAATGTACTTCGCCTTTAAGTCCTCTTACGCATATATTTAACATCTCACTTCTTCTTGGAGAAGTTCCTGACCTATGGAAAGGGGCCACTGTTACTGCAATTCCAAAGTCTCTTAATCCGCTACAGCTCTCCGATTTTCGTCCTATCAGCATTACTCCAACAGCAGCAGCGGAAATTATGAAGAGCATTTTGAGGGATAAGCTCCTGTCTTGGCTTCAAAGATTTCATGTGATACCGCAAGAACAGCACGGGTTTCTCACAGGCTCTTCAGCTACGAATCTGGCTGACTGTTTTCATGCTGCCTTCCACTTAATTCTGGTGAATCTGTTGATATTATTTACATTGATCTCTTCAAGCTCATAACTAAACTTGAGTTCTTTGGTATTAAGCGGTAACTTTCTAAAGTGGTTCAAATCATATTTATATTCTAAACATATGGTCGTAGAGGTTGCACGCGCATTTTTTGGATGCTGTTCCTGCACTAGATGTGTTCCTCAAGGAGGAGTTTTGTCACCTCTCCTTTTCCTCACCTATTCTGCTGATTTAGTTCCTTATTTAAACGCGTCCTCGGATGTCAAAGTTTGGCTTTACGCTGACGACATCAAAATCTATTGTGCTTGTAATGAAGCGAACAGCTTCTCAGCTCATTCGGAACGCATTGGGGCAGTTCGTACAATGGGCTTCATCTTGGGAGTTAGTTGTGAATCTTGGTAAGTGTGTAGTGTTACATCTTGGAGATCTCAGTCTTGCTGAATACGTAATAGAAGGCATTCTGTGATACAGTAAGGGATCTTGGCATTATAGTAGGTTCTAATCCCCATTTTTCTGCACACATTGACTACATGGTAAAAGCTGCATTTCGGGTACTCTCTGTTCCGGAACACACAGAGACGCCAACATAATGGTTAGGCTATATAGGGCATATGTAATTCCATACCTCGACTACTGCTCCCAGATTCGGAGTCTCTCCCATAAAAAGGATATGCTAAAACTGGAAAATGTGCAGCAAACCATTACTAAGTTGCTGTTCCGTAGAATCCATCCTGGAACTGATTACCAGCACATGCCTAGTTAGCAGGAACGGATGAAAGTATTTTCTCTAGAAAGTCTAGAAAGGTTCGAAATGTTCTGGTGTTCTCATTTCGGGTGCTTAGAAGAGAAAGACAAGCAAATTCTGGATTTTTCGCCCTGGTAATCACAGAAGTGGAGTTCACAGAATCACAGAAGTTTAACTTTCATTATGCTGGAATTAAGAGGAAAAACTACTCTCTGGCCTTCAATAGCTTGTTCTATCGCACGGATAGATGTTTACAACTGCTGCCAGTAGACACGATTAAATCCCAGAACAACAAAGTCTTCAAGAGTAAGTTGGAAAAGACTTCAATACTTTCTTGTCTACGAATTGAGACTTAGTTACCATCGGGAATTGACTTGTCTTTCAGGACATGCAACTTTACAAAGGTTATGTCGTAAGCGTCATCGGCCTGCTCTTGAACTTATGGCTCACCACATGATTCAAACAACCCTTCTCACGAAATATGTTGAGCATGTTCTTTCTTGCTCTGGATTAGTTGTGTTCTTGAGTTTTTCTTTTGGATTTTTTGTCATTTCTCACAACCATCTTTCGGGATTCTTGCAAGTGATGAACTAGCTCGATGAACAGGCGGTTAATCGTTCGAGGATCACGATAGTTGGTGAACTCCTCCGTTGAGGTCCTCCCAGGCCGCTCGCCCAGAGTCCATGGCGAATTCCTTCGTCCTGGGTTAAGTGGGTCAGCCTAGCCCTGATTGCTCTAGGCTTAGCAAGACGCGTTCTGGTTTTTGGAAACAGGATCTCGGTTGGGAATCTTTTCACCTTCCGTAGGAGGAGAGCGATCTCATATCCCGTCATTGTTCTTCTTATCACATAAGAAAGGTGGTACTGTCTGGTTTGATACTTCATAATTAGTAAAGAATTTGGAATTTGTGTTATTGATGTCCCGATTTGTTTGTTTTTCCATATTCGTGCACCCTAGAGTGTATTCAAATAGATAAATAAATAAACAGCGAGATTTATCCTTCATTGTCGTACAATACCGCGGTGTTCAAGGCAATACTACGAGTTTAAGTGGCTCAATGAGCAAATTTTCCTTTAATTTTCAGATTTAATTTCCGTTTTCAACCTTAAAAACGCACTTCGCCGCTTGCTTTCCACGCCTGTAATTTGTTCGCGCTGCTAACCTACCGTTAAGATAACAATGCTGTGCCAATAGTATGGCGTCACTGCTTGTACAACATACTGTTTGAGAAACAAAACAAAACCTTCCATTTAAATCCGGACATTTTGTACTTAAAGGCAGCACCAATGGAAATTTCCATGTTTGAGATATTGGTTGTTTTAGATATCCAACAGCTGTCGAAATCCTATTCTACGAAAATTGCGCAGTCGTGTAGACATCAGCATTCTCAAGATATGAACCGATAAAATGTATGCTGCTTATCAGTTAAGATGAGTTGTGGTATATAAAAGAAAACTCATTCCTCATGATAACACTTCCCACTTCCCACTCCAGCGAAATCTGAGGGAGCAAAACTTTCGTGGGTGCTGCCTTTTAGGAACCTAGGGCAATATGTCGATGTCTGCTATTGTCAGGTCTACCGAAAGGGTCTAGAAAAGAAACATTTTCAACTGAATTTATTTCACTATACATGTCGTGATGTTTCCATCAGGACGCTCTAAAAGTCCCAAATGTGCTATCCTTCGTGCCTTTGTGGTCCACATTGCAACCATATAACCAAGACAGAGGGCGGTATCTCACCAAGCCGACCGCTCTCCCGCATTCCTGTTTTCGTAGCTCATAGCGAGCACTTGTGAATAAAATCGTAGATAAATCTTGTTATTATCACTGAACCACCGTCTCAGGGATCAGATCCCTCCACACTAGCAACTGGTGTGAAGGTAGGAGCCTAGAATCCTACGCGCCAGTACAATACAGCTATTGCATTTTACGTAGCATTGAGAACGAGTACCGCTTTTATCATCCTGAGTATTTTTTTAGGTAAACATATGAAGAACATGTAGACATGAGAAGGCAAGTTGTACTTCAGCAAAAAAAAAGCTTACTGAATATGCCTCGCATTCTTCGGAAAGTAGTACAATATCTTCCAAATTCAAACAAATAATATTTGTTGTTTGCATCACTACCATCTTGATGACCACTTCACCCTCGGTAGTTAGGTTTTTGCTGGCTGGGAATTCCACATAATTGGGCAAGTAGACCTTGATGACTAGGTCATAGGATACTGAAATAATTTGGAATACGAGAGGTTCACATCAAGTGAATAGACTGCCATTCATTAGAGTTGAAAACTAGTAACTATCGCTCCGCTATATTTTCTCGAAATTTTTAATGATCCTGGTGGTTGGCTTTGCCTTACTACGAAGTAATGTGCCATTGTGTCAATTGAAATCATGAAATCCCTTCGATTGTGGTCTGAAGAAGTCAATGATCGACAGCAACTGGAGAGCTTTTTTGACGGATTTAACAGTGCATGGATTGAGGTTGTTATGCAATTTTGGGATGGAAGGGCTACAGCTGAATGATGTGTTAGCTTAGCAGCAGTAATGTCTCATATGTTGGGATTTTTCCATTGAACTGTCATTCCCTGCTAAAGTGTTCCACGCCCTTCAAAAGCATCTTATTTCCTCTACAACCCTGCTGTGAAGACTTTCAGTATTGACATGGAAGATAGATAGGGAACACAACATTTAAAATACAAAACAACCTCAGAAACCATAATCTACGAGCATCGCTAGCGGATGACTTCTAAGAAAAATCGCGATCAAATTGAAGGAAAAGAGTGTACACTGTTGTCAGCAGTATCACCAATAGCTGTAGTTATAAAGCATCGGAGTCCGATCCGGTCGGGCTCAAAAAGATACGCATCGATGCTCATCCGTATCTGTTCGGCAACGGTCGATACGTATTTTTCTTTTCCGACCGGGTCGGACTATAAATGGAGCTAATGATGGATTAGAGGGAAATGATGTATCGGATAATTTCCTCCGTCACATTCGAGAATCCTAAGGTTTGAACAATCTGTTCGGGTACCTTCTCACATTTGCTGATCCACAAGAGTGCGCAGAGGGCGCCCGTACCAGACAAAATTTTCCATCCCAGCATGAAGAGTTCTACACCACCGTCCTCGCGCTCTCACTCTCACAACAGCATATCATCTGATTTTTCAAATTATACGAAACATTCAGTGAAATTCCATGAACGGGCATCGCTTTTCAGCCATCACTCTTTGGGTCAACATCGCATGTTTAATTACACAACTTCGAGGATATTATTCATATTATCTGCTATTCAGATGGTACAGGGCGGGTGAGCCAAAATATGTATACTGACCGCGCGCTGTGAATTTGGCAACTATTGGCAACCTTCAAGGTCCTTTCGAGGCTTCTTAATCTTTTCTGTAGTCGAATTTTCTACTTTCCGCTTTTCATCTGTTTGTTTCAACCATCGGACGCCGGTACACCCTTATCACACCGTTGGACCCGACTACAGGCGTTTTCACACTTTGGGACGCCGGCGCACCCTTGCCACACCGTGGGACCCAACTCTGGGCGTTTCCCCACTTTTGGACGCCGGCGCACCCTTATCACACCGTTGGACCCGACTCCAGCCTTTTCCACACTTTTGGGCGCCGGCACACCCTTACTTCTCTGTGGATAGTGTCTGTTCATTCACCTGCATTAATCTTATCTGAGGACAATGAAAATATGCGAGAGAAGCGAGCACGAAAAGAAGCCTGAGAGTCCGGCCTTAGCCGGACGATCAGGCTGGCACAAACTCGTTTACCCCGAACTGTGTCAAAATCCCGAAGTCGAAAATCTCCGTGGGTACTGTCCCCAATTAATAACTGTGATCTTGGTAAACTTTGTTGGTTAGAACACTACTATTACCAATTGGAAAATTTAAAAGTGGGCGGAGGGTGAACCCAAGAGATGTGCCAGTTTGGCGAGATTGGCGAGCGTGAAACTCGCATCTCTCTTTATCCTAATGTATCTATTTCTGTTCAACTTACATGGTTTCAGATTCTTCGGTAGACGAAATTTGTACGAATTTGAGGTTGCCGCAGTCTCTTGCGCATCAAATTCCCTAGTAGAAACATGTTCAAGCCAAGTGGTTACTTATTCAGAAAAGGTTAACCGTTCATCACTACCAACAACAAGACTTTTTTTGGTTCCATGTCGGCTGACAGTTGCAATCTAACCTCAGCTATGATGAGAAGCGTAAGAATTGAACATACCCCACACCACCGTGAAATCTTTCTTCATCCGTATAGGCTTGTTCAAATGTCAACTTTCTGACAACTTTTCTGGCGGTATCGGCAAAACCATTGGGAAGAGTGAGAACTCTTGAGTTGGAGGAGAGCATAATGATGACTAGAAACGTTACGATGTAAGTCGACATGAGTGCTGAAGAACACGCCAGTCTCTTCTGTCGTTCTTGCTGCAGGTTGGGCCCATCCTGAAACAGCTATTTCAATTCACTCTTATAGTTGTGCATGACAATTTGCTCCATCTTTGGATTTTTACCAGGTGCGTGCGTTCCGGGGCAGTTGCACCTAATTTTCGAAAACGCCATAACTTGCCTCAAAGTCAACAATTTTATTCAAAACAAAGAGTTTGGTATCAGGTTCATATTCGGAAGTGTGGCACACGTCGTTTTTGAGTAGAGCTTGTTCCTCAAAAGTTTCACAGCGGAGGTAAACCCTTGGAGGCTTGAAATGAGGGTGGTCTGTTGGAGACATGTCCAAGGAGTAACAATGTTTAGGCTAGTATTTCGAAGCATGAATCTTCAATTCTTTATAAGGTTGACGCTACAACATGCTAATACGCGTTATCCCACAGCCGCATCAGACCACATATTTTCGCCTGCGTCGGCCCTTTGATTTCACTTTAGAGGAAAGAGCCTGCTACAGTGCGATTATTGTGCATTCGTTTGATAAGCATTCGCTGCACTCACGTTACTGACAACTCAGAACCCCAAAAACAAGTTTCTGATCGCATCCGAAACTTGCTTTTCCAAAAGCTTGTTGACAAGTTGTTTTCACACTTCCTTGCTGACAAGTTGTTCGCCCCGCCCAACTTGTTTTCAACAACGAAGCAGTGTCGACAAGCTTTTGAGGAAGCAAGTTTCAGATGCGATCAGAAAATTGTTTTTGGGGTTCTGAGAATGAAAGATAAATTTTTCGGAGGATGTAGTGACGGCTCGCCTATTTTTTAGGTGGGTAGCTGGAGCCTGGACCTTGGGAAGACATCCTACTATTGTCGTACATGACCCATTCTCTTTCAACAATAACAATTCTTCCATGGAAAGAATAGCTAGAAAATCTGAAAGCTGAATACCTGCAGAGCTGCCAGTGTGGACGTTGGTGCTTTTCGCTCAACACACGCAAAATCCATCCATTCACTTTCCCCTTCTTACCGATTTTGTTCAAGTGGCGGCACATTGTTGACTAACTTTCACGTAATGTCTTGCGCATTATACATAAGGTTTGGTTCAACTTGCTCTTTCCTGGTGCCTTTGTGAAGTTCAAATCAGTAACCAATTTGTGGAACATTTGCCAAGCTCTCACTTCAGCTCGGAATATTTACGAGCCCTCGGGCTTCTTCGAGAACATTCTCTGCTCAAACGCATACTGATACTACTGGTCGCTTCTCTTGTTCATGACCCAGATTCGAAAACAGGGCAATGCCGTGACATAGACTCCAACCAGTAGTGGTGTAGGTAGCAGATTTTTTTTCAGACTATTAGGTACGTGAAAACTGTTGCAGAATATCGCAATGTTCTAATAATGATGTTCCGTGCACATGTCTGGTTCTACATCTGTTCACATGAGTACGCTCATGTAATAAATAAATAAAATAAATAAAATGTCCGAAAATGACTGAAGTGGCCCGAAACTCTGATTCAAGGTAAAAGTCAAAATTTACAACATTTTCGTGCATAACTCAACCCGCTGAACACAATTGTGAGGTATTTTCTGTTTTTGATGGTTGGTTCTCGTGCACACACACATGAACTGCCAATTAAGAAGAAGTAAGATAATATCACATCCAGCCTCAGCATCCCTCACCATCCGATATTTCCGGGCGATCGGTCAGAAACCGTTTACGTGAAAATACGTCAGCTGACGTTTCGCAGCTTCTCATTTCTCGGCTTCATAGCGCCGTTTCCACAGCTGTGAAACCGTCGGGTGACGTCTTTCCTCTATGTGTGAGAGCCGGCGCACTTTACATCCCCTTGAGGACCACCATCAAATGCCGTCATCATCTGCGAATCCAATTCTCTACATTTTCCCCGCTACGGAGTGCGGCGCATCCACAGTACATAAGTGGGCCAGATGTTCAGCATCTTCGTCAGACGCTTAGTCTAGAATACGTATCACACGGCTGCATACCCGTCTGATGACATTCCTCCTACTAGAAACTGCGCGCGCATCCTCAGCAACTGTGCATCCGTTTCTAGAACCTTCCTGCAAACTTCGCCGCCGATGCTCTTCGTTGCTGTTCCCCTTCTATCTGGCTAGACCACTTCTCTCTAAACCATACTCATCCGCATGCTGTTCTTTACATGACTTGATAAACATATACAAATAATTACCCAGACTCATTCATTTTCACTGTGATGTAAACAACTATAGGTTTTCCATGCGGAACAGAGTGGGGCCCACCCCAAACAGCGTAATGCGTCGAGTAAAAACCCTAGCAGCATCTCCTCCCTGCTGCCATCGCCCCTCCTCCCCCAATTGCTGAGGAAAGCTTGTGCCGCAATTGAGAGCAGGATGGCAGCAACTGGGCAGTAATCACAGTAAACTATGAAAATCAGAGCAGCGCATTGGATTTTATCGCTCTGGCACGAGCTGATCTTAGATTTGTGACTATGAGGTGTCAAACAGCTTTGAGACGCTTGTGAATGTCACCAATAAAAATGTTGTATTTTGAATGAATGTAATACAGAAAATGTTCCTGTTCTAACGGGTTGAGGTGAAAAGGGAGTTGGGGGGAGCCACTCCTGTGAAGCCTAAGCCTAACCCTTATGCTTAGGCTTAAACCCATGCTTAAGCATAGGATTAGGATTAGGCTTAGCTTAGGCTTATGCTTAGGCTTAGGCTAGTGCTTTTACTTAGGCTGACAAGGTGAAGCCTATGAGCTTTTATAGGGTGCCCCCCCCCAACTCCCTTTTCATCCGGGTTGATTTCGAGGAACAACTATTTCACTTGGTTTTCATTTTGCAACAATTTAGCAGGGAAGAGGTCAGAACAACTATTCTATAAGCTTTTCATTTACAACTATTTAGCAAGGAAGTGATGAAAAATAGTATTTTGCCAGCTCCCGGAAAACTAGGCCCTAGTAAAGTGTCCACTGCGATCATCGCACATCACCTTCAGGGCGATGATCACACTTCGCGTTGGAAAGGAGTATGGTGATCATCGCCACTGTGAACCGGATGGGCCGTATGGTCTATTAGCTCACAGATGGCGCCTGATCTGACATTGTCTGCAATTACGACTTTGCCTGCAGAATGCGTCTGGAAGGATATTTTAGCGGATGGCAGTGGGAAAACATAAGAATGGAAGCAACCACACCATATGGATATCAAAAAAGTGCAAAAAATAGATCGGTTAGCCTAAAAAAGGTGAAGTCGTAATTGCGGACAAAGTCAGATCGGGCGCCCGGTGAAAAGGGAGTTGGGGGGAGCCAGTCCTGTGAAGCCTAAGCCTAAGCCTTAGGCTCAGGCTTAAACCCATGCTTAAGCATTTGAATAGGCTTAGGCTTAACTTAGGCTTAGGCTTAGGCTTAGGCTAGTGCTTTTACCTAAGCTTACAAGGTGAAGCCTATGACCTTTTATAGGGTGGCCCCCCCCCACTCCCTTTTCGCCCGGGCCGGGCGGTGGAAAGGGAGTTGGGGGGAGCCAGTCCTGTGAAGCCTAAGCCTAAGCCTTAGGCTCAGGCTTAAACCCATGCTTAAGCATTTGAATAGGCTTAGGCTTAACTTAGGCTTAGGCTTAGGCTTAGGCTAGTGCTTTTACCTAAGCTTACAAGGTGAAGCCTATGACCTTTTATAGGGTGGCCCCCCCCCACTCCCTTTTCGCCCTCGGAGCATCTCATTCGGAGTATGGTGATGGTGTGAGGGTACGTATGATCAGGTGCGCGAATTGCACAGAATGCATCTGAGCCTACGGATTCAGGCATGTTGATTTTCGCCCAACAGCATAGAACAAGCTCGAATATGTACGACTTGTAAGGTGCTTCTGACAAGTCGTACTCGTTCTAGTTGGTTAGTCGCAATGGTTCATAACTGTCTCACACACTAAAATAGCCCCGAAGTGATGTGGGTGTACGTGGTTACACGTACATTTGATCACTTTTCATGTATAGTCTATTAGCTCACAGAGGGCCACCCTATAAAAGGTCATAGGCTTCACCTTGTAAGCTTAGGTAAATACACTAGCCTAAGCCTAAGCCTAAGCCTAAGTTAAGCCTAAGCCTATTCAAATGCTTAAGCATGGGTTTAAGCCTGAGCCTAAGGCTTAGGCTTAGGCTTCACAGGACTGGCTCCCCCCAACTCCCTTTTCACCGCTCCGAGTACTTCACTCGGCGTCTCTTCGCGCCGCACACTGTCTAGTCGCCAAACGATGGCGATAATCGCACTCCAGGGCGATGAGATCAGCGCCCCGCACATGTGTGCTCGCAGCACCGCCGCGGATGGTGATGATCTTCCGTTCCTCAGTGTTGGAAGGTCGTCGCGCGTGCGATCACCTCCCCAAATGTGGCGACGAGTTGTGCAGGCAGCTGATCTCACCGCCATGACACTTTACTACGGGCCCTAGTCTCAGATGCGATCTGAAACTATTATATTTTCTCAAAAGCTGGTTAAATAGTTGTTGCAGAGGTTGAGTAGATTTTTGGTTGGCACACTAGTTTTATAGCAATGCAGTTTTTTTTTTGCAATTGAGAAAGCACGAAGAAACTGAAAACATGCTTTTCCTTGATAAAGCTCCGAACAAGTTCTTCCTAGAAGACTCAAACGCAACACGTATTTGGTCTTCGAAACACATCCGTATTGCAACCACAGCTTACCTCACTTCCAGCCAACTGCATATTACTGCTTCAATGACGACCCTCTACCTTGGGTGTGACGGAGTAAATGAGTCAGAGTTACTTCGGATCGGTTGTTTTCTATCTTTTATACTCAGACAAAGTATCGCACACATGCGTAGGACTACTGCAGGGCACCCGGAGGGCTTGGTCAGGAGACCCGGTCTGTTACAGACCGCAATTCCCGATTTAGTCCTCCGTAAGTCCCGGCACCCTCCTCCGCATGTTCCGAAATGGGGTTTTTTGAACAAAACTTATCACCTCCACTACCGCTCGAGGATTTCGAACCGACCTACCGATCACTTACCATTGCTCTTCGATTGCTTCACAGTCCGCTTGTTTACCTCTGCTCCATCCGTGCCCACAGCCGAGGGACTACTCGAGGCATCCACTAATGTTTTTATCACAGTGCATTCCCAAGAGAAGGGAATGTTACACGGCTCTGTCTACACCAATCACTACCAAACGTTGAATACATAACTCCTAAGGGCCTATGGAGATTTTGGCACTTTCCGCCAAGAACTATGGACTGCTTTACCTTTCACACCGATTTCATTGATTTTTGCCTAATTTTGTCCTGAAATCGCTGATGACATGTTTGTTGTTGTTCGATACGACATGTTTATTTTGTTTGATACACTGAACACAAACATACCTACAGTTTCGTATAAAATTGTAGGTTGAACCATTCATTTTACGTTGTTTGCTCTACGTTCATTGTTTTACGTTTTTGATCAGGGGATAGTGAGTGCATGCCCACTGAGGTTTTCTAATGCGCTGATCACAAATATGACGAAAATTTTGCTGCAAAATATCGGCTCATTGACTGTTTATTAATTTTTTATTCAAACTAATTTTCAACTCTCATTCAGGGGTGGGTCAGTGAGGAAATGTGCATTATGCGCATGAAACGTCCACCCAATTTCAAATAGCATGATCCCATCCGATGTGATGTCTCATGAAACCCGTGGAAGCCTGCCTTGAAAAATCGCAGAAACGAGCAACTCCACACTGGTTTCGTGGGCTTAGCCACCTTTTGCTCTGGTCTTGAAGACTAAACAACAGTATCATTACGGGTATTCCCTCGGTGGTGCGCACTTGCGGCAGGTTTTGATTTGTACGTTAATATAGGGAAAATCTTTCTGATTGCAAAAGTGCGCAATTTTCGACGTTGTAGGAAAGTATTAGAAAACTTCAGCTCTCGATTTCCTCGAGCAACACTCGTTTCCTGGTCAGGCTACAGTTCACATCCGTAATCTGACCAGGCATAACCCGTAGCCTGGTCTGGAAACAGCGAGGCCTGGAGTCCGTATAGGCAACATCTGAGGTTTGAGCCAGTTCTGGTGTTGACCCGTAATTTCTCCAAGCAACATAAAGAAGTTCCGATTCAGCCGTAGCCTCTTAGAAAACAGGGTCACCCTTTTTGAGGTCTGTCATTTATACCATCGTTCACGCCAGCTTATCCTCCTTTTCTCACCATAATATTCTCAAAAACGATTTCTGAGGTAAGACTCTGCTGCTGTTAGGGCACACACAGTGTTAAAAGTGCTATATTCTGTGGCAGGAACCAAAATAGATGCTTTTGTGAGTAAGAAGTCTGCTCTAATTGTAGAAGAGACACTTTAGAGAATTAAACAATGAATGGCGTTTTTACACTGAAGATGACAATAAGAAACTCAATGAACATTATTATAAGAGAGATTTGCAGAGTGTTTATGATTATAGAAAGCGTATTATACGTTATTAAAGGAGAAAGATGGAGTGCAGGGCAACAAGTAGTGGGAAATTAGGCAGAACTCACTGCTCTGTGATGTCTGACCTCGGGGGGTTCTCGGTTTACCTGCCATGTTCCTCCGCACCCATCCGAGGCTTTTATCAAAGTTCGGGGGTATGTCGCACCCCCAACTACATCCTCCGCAAGTCCCGATCGTTTTTCGGGCTTAGATCGCAGCCCACGACTACCTCCTCCGCATATCCCGAAGCAGGCGGTCACCGCATGACCAATGAACTCCCTTAAGAAATGAGGGCTATCGTCCTCCGCATGTCCTGACATTTTTGTCTGAGTATTTGACCCTGCAAAGTCTAGTTGTTCTCATCTGTTCATTCCTATTCAGGCACACGAGTATGCACTCTGTTTCTCTGTGCTTTTTCAACTGCAAAAAAAAAATGAAAACTAGGCCTGCATTGCTATAGAACTAGTGTGCCAAACAAAAATCTACTCAGAACCTCTGCAACAACTATTTAACCAGCTTTTGAGAAAGTAGTCTCAGATCGCATCTGAAACTAGTTTTCCGGAAGCTGGTAAAATACTATTTTTCGCCACTTCCTTGCTAAATTGTTGTAAATGAAAAGCTTATAGAATAGTTGTTTTGACTTTTTTGCCTGCTAAATAGTTGCAAAATGAAAACCAACAGTTGTTCCTCGAAATCAACTCGTTAGAACAACACCGTGCGACCCGACGGCCAAATTGGCCCGAGCGGGCTTTTCGAGCTACTAAATTTGTGGGCGTGGCTTGTTACCGGGCGATAAGAGAGAATTACATGAAACATCGTTCGACCCGAGGGCATTAGATGAAATACCGGGCGAGCCGAGGGCATGATAGGAACCCGCCGGGTGATGCGAGGAAATAGTAAGAGTTGCCGGGCGGCCCAAAGGCAGAGCTTCCGGAATTCAAGGCATGTAAAGAAAGCATCTCGAAATGCATTAGGGAAGAGATCCTCATGACAATGTGATGCAAGACCGACGGAAGGTATCTTTTGATATCAATAGCAATATTTCGTAGTTATGAACACTTTCCCTGTAGACAGATTCGTAAGAAATTTCGATGACTCGGAATGAAAACATCTGTCAGCCATTCTTCTATATGTTTCCAAAGAGTGGTCTCTGGAAGACTAGTCATAGTTTTCGGATGAGTCTCCGACGAACGAATTTACAGGTTGCCCATGGAGTTTGAACAAGGATCATGTATATCATGATAAACACTTGTGAAATCCCAAAAAAATCAACAAAGAATGGGATTGATCCCTGATGAAGCCGTTCAGTGGTCCGGAACCGCCCTGTGTGCAGCAACATGCTCTTTTTGGAACTTTGATTGTCTGCGCATCCGTACTTTTACACGCAAACAGAACTGTTATCTTGAACTTCTAGCGAACATTTGTTATGCATCATAATCATAAAGAAAATTCTTATTTTGCATTTAGTCTTTGCACGTTCGAAATTTTTCAGATGAGACACCTTATTTGACCGCAACTTCCGGCTTCTTGTCGTCTACAGGCGTTAACGAAAAGATTGACTTCTAATAATCTTTGGTTTACCAAATTCTCCATTCTCCGCTATCTATAATTCTATGACTTTTCAAGATGCAGAAGTAGCATAGTGCGATCAGCATTTTCAGCGTCCCACAAAGTCGCTTCGATGTTGTTCCCACCAATTTTCATCCAAAAGCTTTATAGAGATTTCTAAAATTTTCATTAGGTTAGCGTACCTATGCCTTGAAGAATTACAATGTTATATCAAAGGAACTGCCAGGTTGATACTTAATTATGGAACATCTTCATAGATATATTTCGGCGGTTGGAACTGGTATTGCGCCAAGCATCAAAATACCCTCCAGGAATTCAGCATTATCAATTGCCTCCGAAGGACGGTCATGGTGATCGGGACAGTGAGAACATTGATCAGCTGGATACACTTCTTCAACCAATGTAGGCTGCACTGGCTATGACGATGAACTCGAGCATGAGCAAAAAGTCCTGCGGAGGATTTTTTGCAAAACAACGAACATCGATGTTTAGTCTTTTTCGACACATCCTCGTCCCAGTGTTCTCATCGCTTCGTACAATGAGGAGGTTCAGCGTTATGGTGGGATTCCACATGACTATCCGAAATGTTATTCCGCATTTCTGAGAATAGTGAAGTGTTGATACAGATAAAGAACATAATTGTCAATTTTTTTCCACCAGATGTTGTTGCTGTACTTTTCTTTGCTACTCAATTGCGGGGACCAGACCAACTAATAGAATTCAACAAAGGATCTGTTTTATTGTATCTCAAGAATACTGACAACGTTACACCTCCTATTTCATTGTCAGAATAGTTGTTGGTAGCGGGCATCACAGAAGTATCTTCCGTCGAAACGGTGGCCTTTTGGTCGGAGACCATGGAAAATTCTTTTTTCTCACTTTTTGGCTTTTTCGGCAATTCCATTTTTATGTGAAGAGAAGAACTACACAACACAATTATGTATCACGACCAGGCATGTGCGGAAGAAAAATTTTAAATCCCGTAAAACGTAAAACGGCGAACGGAAGGCCAAAAAAATGGGCGGAAAACGACCACCTGATTGGTTCTCCTATTTTATTTTACGCCCAGAAATTACGGTAGGAGCATCTGTTAACCCGACTGAAGTTTTCGTTTTGTCCCTTATCATGACACAGCACAATTCAATGGAAATTTTACATCTATTCATCACAGCTTCCTGTTAGACCGTTTTTTTTTTGTCACGTATAATGTATAATAACAAACGGAAGGCCAAGAATGGGCGGAAACGGAAAGCGTAAAAAGGGAAGCGGAAAATTCCGCACAAACCTGATTGCGACAGTTATTACTATTCGTTTGAAAGCTGTTAACGTCAATGATATGCAAAGGTGAAAAAGAGTATGTACTTTGACCTACATCACATCCTCACACTTCGTCTGAATAGCTCACTAGTTAGCTGAGTTATAATAGAAGACTCTGCCTCTGACAATGCCACTCATCATATCCCTCTCACTGCTTCTTGTCCGGTAGGTAAGTCTGGTGCCGACTGAGCCAACTTCTTGTGGAGCTGTGCAAGTGTCGCGCTGTCCTGTTTAAACGTATAGCTTCTAAATCTCCCACCACTCAGAAGTGGTACAAAATGTGAGCCTAACTCATGCTGGTACATATTCTTCTGCATCCATTCAGCAGCTTGTGACAACTAGCTCTCGAACTACAGAATGCACCTTTCGTTACTGAAAGAGTTATTGATTTACGTTCTATTCTACAGAGTTAAATACTCATATAATGCACACACACAGCACACTGGCTAATTAATGTAATGAATGAAAAGAACACTCACGTGTTGTGTCCATATACTCATGGCAGGAGTTGCGGCATGGAGGATTGTGGGAAAAATTCGAGGTATTATTTTCAGCCTATGTGGGATTTTGAGGTCTAAAACTTTTTTTCGAAACCAGCCTGCTTAATTTTTTTTCAAGACAAATAGAACCTTTTGAAAGAGTGTATTCAAAAGTTTTAGAGGTCTCGCCGGGACCTTCATGTCAGGATCACAGGGTGAACCTGAATAATCGGGGAGTTCCACTGTGTACCTAGCTGATTTTATAAGATTTCTTACATATAAAGGATTACAATGATGGTTATAAGAAAATGGGTATGGGAAGATGGATGCGACCATCCTGGCGGGAGCCAGCTCTTCTCTCTCCCTTTTTTCGGACCCGCCTTCGGCGTTGCACATGCTCCGGAGAGGCGGGGAGTTGATGATACAAAGGATGCGTGGGCTGAATGCTGACACTGTTAATCGACGCATCAACTTTTACTTGGACTCTATTTCAACACTGCAGTATTAAATACTTTGGGTAACCAGTGCCTGACAATTGAGTGCCCACCATTCCATTCCCCAATAGCTCGCGGAGGAGAGCCAGTCAAGTCATTAAGGAAGAAGCTGTTCAAGCTTACTGTATTTGTTGAGAGACATATTTGTTATATAAATGCGTGTTAGAAGAATACACTTTTCAGGAGAATTATTTGGTTAGTTCGATCGAAAACAAGGTATAATTACACAAGTATGTGGTCAGTCAAAAGCGTAGAAATTCCCGACTACTTCCTCGTTTTGTCTTTATCTAAAAGCAGTTTCGTTTCGTCTTTATCTAAAAGCAGTTTCATTCTTTTTGCTCATTGGGGAGTGTGAAGGACTTCCATATGTTCGTGTAATTCTGGGAGGATCATGTAGGGTGAAGCCCTCCACGTTACCTTGCAAAGTTTCATTTTATGATTTCGTCAGCCCTTCTGAAAATGAGAACGTTTTGTTCAAGCGAAACTGTAGATATCGCCCAGAAATGTGTATCGACTGAAAAACAAATGTAATCGTGTCAATAAATAGCTTATTTTTATGAGTATTATATGGTCAATCACCAATGTCTGTGCTGCGCAGGCATTTATTCCGCGTAGCTGATATTTCACTTCTATAATCTGTTTCAAATGCGAGGATTGCTGAGAATTCGCTCGTTTTTTCCCTAATTTTCTCACCACCCTCCAATAAATAGCCTAACATAGGGTTTTGAGGGAGCTATAAGCATACCTATATGAGATCGATCAATAATGGAGATATTCTAATTTTTTTAAAAATAGTTCCTAGTAGCTGGGTTCTAGACTCCTCTTACGAACTAGCGAAAATGGTGAAATGCATTCGCTTTCTCAGAAATGAATTCAGTTTTGTAGGGAGGAACGTTTCGTCGAAGCAGCCGGATTCCATGGTCGAGTTCCTGTAGTCTTCTTTCTTGGCTGGTTTGAGAAAGCGCCGGAACAAAGTAACTTTGTGCTTACCAACAGTATATAAACCCACAGAGGGCGACTTTTTAGACTTCGGCCATTATTACATTATGGCCTCATCATTATGTTGGCCAACTGATCGAGTTTTTAAATTTTACAATCACAATTATTTAATTAATTATTGATTAAATTAATTAATTATTTAACCTTTGTCGCACAGACACGAGTAGTGTGTTCCTAGTTTCATGCGAAGAATCTTGAAGAACCGGCACCATTAGACAGATTTGTCCATCTTCCAGCCATATCTTTATTTTTACGTCGTTCGTTCCTTTTTGTGCCCTCTGCAAAGTGAGAGACTCTGAGGGATCTGCTGGGGGCGTCAACCACTAGGCGAAATTTGAACGCGGTGACGGTCAACCGCAAGCCCCGCCCACTGCGGATTTCTGCGCGCCAGTCGTTCGCACGCGATAAACGCAGCTGTGTGACGGTCACTTCATCATTGGATGTAGGGAACATGCTGAGCCTGTAGTAGAAAGAGCAGGAGAGGCTGCTGCTCTCGCTGTGCTGCTGCAGTGCTTCATCTTCTTTTCGATCTACGACTAAGTTACGTGGAACTGTGTACCAGTGTTTTCTGGGGTGCGTCTATACTTATGAAACGCACTGTATTCTCCCACCTATTCTTACTCCAATCCTATTTATTCTGGTATTTATTCTTGCACTACTCCTCGACTATGCGTATTTTTACTGCTGCTACTACCACCACTACTCGAACTTCCGAAAAAAAGGTACGTGATATTGAAAATGTTTTTTTATGTTTTCTTATATTCTGCTCCCATTTGTACTGGTTGTTCTTCTGGAATTATTGCTCAGTGGTGTTCCTGGAAGTATGAGTACCGTGAAGCCACTGCAAAATTTTAGGAAACAACCCTTAGAGTGTGTAGTACATTTCGCTTTCTACAATGTGTTTGATGGCAAAAAAAATAAAGTCTAGAGAACCACCTAACCTTAGTCGCTCGTTTGACAAGTCCTATACGTTCTAACATGTTACCTCTTATGCATAAGAGCATTTTCATTATTGGCTTTGCTTCATGCGATTGTCTCTACCTCTAGGCTCTCTCTAATGTTTAAAAAGCATTAGGGCTCTGTTCCACATTCGGAGCCGCAAAATTTCCAAGGTCTCTCCCTCTCTAAAACCTTGTGTAGGACGGTTACTTAATTGGCTGGACATGTATATTTTGTCGATTTTGTACTTTGACCCCATTTTGTAGGGTTACGGCAGGTATACGGTGAATATAGTTTCTCTTAAATACAACCCTCTCAAATTTTGCGAAGAAGGGTTCTTTGAGATGTTGAACACGAATTACATGTTGAACACTTATTACGCCCATTTTGTACCATGAAATCGTTCTTTGTGTATCTGCGGTAAGAATACTATAAGAAATCAGAAGAGATAGATGATTCCGGCAGGGGAATAGCAGTTTCGTGCAAAGTGATGTTGGCAGCCAGAATCAGCCCACCCCTCTCTACAAAATCTGAGAGGATTCTGCGAGATATCGCAACTACCTATACCGCATAACGTAACCTTAAAAAAGGGGTTGTGGTGCAAAACTAATACGATAATCGTGTTCAGTCCCTCGAAGATTCATCGAGGGAGATTTTTTGAAAATTTTGGGTCCGCGAATGTGGAATAGTGCCAGAATTAGCACTATTTTACTTATAGAATTGTTTTGCTCCAGAAACAAGAACATTTCGCTTTCTACAACGTCGGTGTATACCTCGGAATTCTCTGATGGGCCGTCTCAGAGCACAGTCAGCAGTATGGTAACATCTCGTTACACGTGTTCATGTTTTGTTATGCACATATCGGCTTTACAGAAACTGAGGAAGGGTCACGGTATATGGCCGAAATAAATACTACGAGGAGGGGAAATTGTCATCCATCATTGTCATACAGGATTCCTGGTACGAACTCTTTGTACTCATTTACCTTCAAGAGAAGCGCCGCACATCACGACCTCTACCAATGTCAACAATGTAAATGTAGAGGGAAATGGGCTGGCATAAAGGTGAGACATAAGCTCCTGTCTTGTCTTTCTTTATTGGTGTTTTGGTAATATCTCCCAGTAATAATGCTTTAATCAGGTCATGGGTGGAGAGTTTTTGGTGGATCCATGCTCCTTGAGTCATCATTCAGAATGCACGCCTCAAAGAACCGCCCAGTATTTAGTGGACCGCACTGTGTATGAGGTTTGATTTTGTATGACTGATGTTCCGTTTCCACTACATTACATGTAACTTCTTCAGTTCAATAACAATATAAGATTTGTTTTCTTGAGTTGTTGAGACTCTTTTCGATGCCTTTATACTTTTTGTTAGCTTTCGGCTTTTAAAGCCTTCGTCAGACCTTAATACTCAGAACAAATACAACAACATCAGGTACAACAATCTAGTTAGCAACAATACCGTTAGGCAAGACGTTGAAAGTGACTCTACCAACACGGTACGCAAACCTATGCAAAAGATTCTCACTAAGGAGGATAGAGAAGAACACCACTGCATAGAAGGACCTCACCACTTTTGCTCGCAGCAGTAGAGTGGGAGGTATCAGAACCAGAGATCCTTAAATGGTTGAGGGATGATAATCAAGAGATTAATCTTAATATTTCCCTTAATTCGTCCTTGTTGTTAATCTCTGGCTCATGTCTTCTGATTTCTCTAGCTTCCATTATTTTTCTCTCCAAAGTCCTAGTTAGATGTCGATGCAGCACACGGACCGTGAATATTGGTGGTTGCTCATTCGTGTGTCTTAGGGTCCGGTGCCGCGAAAAACTTTCCTTTGGGTAGGAAGCAGGTTGTGACAGCGCTCTTCGTGTTCGTCCAAACGTCTTCGCAGTGGTCTTATCGTCTCACCAATATATTTTTCGCCAACAACATAAGAGCTGATCCTTCATATGCTGGCAAACAACCGAAACCGATATGGCATAAGCACGTTGCTGCAGTGAAACAGACAGCGGAATTGGAGCCTACGCTATGGGATGAAAGTTGCTTTGCACCATGAGAAAGGGATAGTATCGAGGAGAAGCTCCATCAAAAGGTATGTTATTGCAACATGTGCAACATGTGCATCTAGTGTAAATTGCCCTCACTGCTGGTGTTCAGAGCCGTGCTTGCACACGAGAGAAGCGATACCATCTCGGATATGAGCTACATCCCGGACGCCTTGAAGTTCTTTCCAGATGGGCCGCTGTTTGTCCACTATATGGAACCAACACTTCATGTATACTACAGTAGCAAGTCCATACAGGTGAGAATTCTCGTCACAACATTACTTGCTAAGGAAGAAGTCGATGTTGCAGATGGCGGTGAGGAACGGGCTGCACTCCCTTGTAGCCGATGGCGTCCATTCATGCCAGCCCAGACAACTCCGACGACAGGGACAACTCTACACCGTTCACGAAGTCTGCAACAACGGCATTGAAGTGTATGGTTCATCAACTAAGAAAACGGAACAGGTAACCGAAGAGAAGTAAGACCGTACGTAATACAAAGAGTATATGGTTCATGTTTCCAGGTGTATTCTACAATATTCCGTAACATTCGAGAAGAATTTGAAGCTACCGGTCCTCGTCCTCAACCTCTGCGTGAGGACGACTTCGAGCATGCCTCCATAACAGCGGCTAAACGAGTAAGTTTCCATTCATCCTTGCCACTCGCCACGAACTCATCTTCTCGATTCAGGTGTTCCCCTTATGCGATAGTACAGGGTTGCGCGTTTCACCTCGCGCAATCCTGGAATCGGAGACGCGACAAGCTGGACTTGGCAAAACTTCTGGATGGAGGGCAACGTAGAGTTCCTGCTGTACAGAAGTGGTGTCACACCATCAAGGGAATTGTGTTTCTGCCGCGCAGACTGCACCATCTAATCAGGGCCATCAGAACTCCTCCAATTCTACAGGACCACCCAGCCTTCCTCTCCTGCTTCGATTTCATCGAATTTCTGGACGAGACGTGGTACAATGGAATTTTCTCTGACCTCTGGGACAAATATGGAATCAAGGAATTACGCACAACCAACTTAGCTGAGGCCTACCATAAGTTCGTAATACTCCTCCTCAAACCTAATTCCCTACGTCAGTCATTCACATTTCGGTCAGTTAAACACTCTTATCAAAGCGAATTATCCCACCATGACCAGACTTCTGCACGTCCTTCGCGATCTTAACGGAGAGGCCGAGTCGGCCCTTACGATTCTCCAGTCGTAAGGGCCGACTCGGCCTCTACGGTATGGTATCACATACCGGCCGACTCGGCCTCTACGGGACGGTATCACATACAACATAATATCCAACACAAAAAATAGTATGCATGCTGAAAAATAAGCTCGTTTCAGAATCCATCACACACAAAATATATACGACGCCGAGATCGCGAAAGACGGGAGCGCATCGTGGCAGAAATGAGAAGGTAGACAACAAATCAAGTCTTCTAGTTCACTTCACTAGTCAACCTACCAGTTCCAGATTCAGTGACCACTATGAACGTCATGGTGTTAGCAGATTTGAGGCCGAGGAGCACTGTCGACGGATGTCCCGATTCGTATCCAACAAAACCATTCGAGGAAACTACGGTCTCGTTGGAAACGGTTTTAAGTAATTTTTGATCCACTATTCCGAGTTTGAAGAATACTAGGAGATCTATATTTTGCATTTTAGTGGGACTAATGCATAACACTGCCTCTAGCATACACATACGAATGGACGAGTTTCTTGATGTATCCGTTTATAATAATTATGCTGGTGTAGTAACGAATAACTCGAGTGATTGTTTGGCATAACCATTAGGTTGTACTTAATATCTCTACTAAAGAAAGTGACGTAGTATTGAGGCTTGTCGATTCAGTGAGCAAAATCTAACTACTACGAATTGACCGCAATACTTTTATGAAGGTCATTTACTGAAAAAATTCTACAAGCTACATAAATTTGTTAACGGAATTTAAAAGCAAATAGAAGCTTGTACAAGTGCCAGAATTACTTTTGATGTAGACTTTTATAGCAAAAACCGAACTCACTCCTGTGCTTGAGAAATTGTACTCATTTCATTCTTTTCGAAAGCAGGCTGTAGAGTGATTCGGCAATTGGATTGATATCTTTCACTACCCTTCTGTTCCTGCCGGTCACTACCTTACCGTTTCTTTCTTGTGTCTGTTGTTTTCAAATGTCAACGAATCGCTTCGTTGTTATTCTACTCTTTAAGGCGAATTATATGTTATGAAATGTATTGCACGTATATGAAGATTGCGTGTGATTGTATGAGTAATGTATTGGACCTCCGTAGTATATAAACAATTTCGTGACACACAGACATACAGACACACACACACAGACAGACAGACTAAATCCGTTATTATAAGTAATGATTTGCAATCACGGTTCAAAGCAGCTTAGTGAAATCGTTGAATATAGAAGAGACTTCACAATCTCTGGCAAGGATGGAATCTTCCTGGAACACTACTGCAACGTCCCGAGGCAGCCTTTCAATAAGGGTGCCTCTTTCCCTGCTCCAACGCATGCGCACATGTCACCCATACATTACTCACTCACGCAGACGACAGGACTTTTATTTCCATTAAAATCAACATAAATAAAAAATAACCGGAGAAGTTCTTCTTCACTATCTGGACAATAAATGGAGCACCAAAGTAACTGAGCATCGAACATCGAAACACAAAGAGAGTGGTTGACTAAAATAAAACAATAAAAAAAACAGGAGAAAAATTCGATGAGGCGAATCCCTTACCTCTCCGTGACCCGACGCAACTGCACATGTAGCCGTGAAGGAATATGACATCGAGCGGCACTAAAGACGGAGAGCGGAAAGCATGGCAGAACTGAAAGTAACTGGAGAAAAACTAAACGAAATGAAACAAATATAATAAAGCAATAGAATACGACGAAAATACTACGACGACAGAACGAAATGCAACAAACATAATGTAGTGAGTTGTAAAATGCAGATCAAACAAATTAATCCCCTAGGAAAGGACGCAATAAGTTGAAAAAAGGCAAGTCAAACAAATTAACCGAGTACTCAGACAAAGTGCCATGTGAGCGGGCCCGGTAGTGCTGGTCGCAGCCAGGTCGCGGCCCGCTCGCGTGGTTGTCGTAGCCCGCACCCACGGTTGTCGCAGCCCGCCCGCATGATTGTCGCGCCCGCTCACACGGAAAATCCCGTGCGAATTGGCCGCAACACCGTGTGAGCGGGCCGCAAAATGTGTCCGGGACCCGGTCTACCGGGACCCGCTCGCACGGCACTTTTGTCTAAGAGGGAAAGCCACGAGATCCTCAAGCTATTCTGCGCCACTGCCCCTCTGCGTCTCTGTCCTTCTCCGTCTCTCTGTCCACATATGTTCATGTTGCGTGTTTGCGCACAGAGACGCAGCACAAACACGCCATCATCTCAGAGGCGGGCTTGCGGTTGACCGTCAGCGCGATCGACTTTCGCATAGTGGGCTACACCCATCTGCTGGCAGCATTAGGAGTGCCTGAAGAATTGCCTGGAGAGATGGGCGAAGGAATAAATCAAATCATGACGTGTGAAATGTGTAACTCAGAAACACTTAGCTAAGTCAACATTTGCTGGAAGAAATAGGTCAAGATAGTCATCAAGTCGTATCGGGATTATCAGCGTTTTTAAATTTTTAAACAGTCCTCGTCCTGTACAACTTGATAAAATCGTCATCGATCATATGGATGAAATGAATTCCTATTTTGAATTTCCTATGAATTTTTATTTTTGTAGACGCTTAAGCCCACAATAATTTGAAGGCTACCGCGAGTAATATTCTGCAACACTGAAAGCAACATCAAGAGAGAGTCTTCAGACTCACGCATGAACGTAGGGCAATGGCGGCTTGTGCAATTCCCAACATGAACAAGGACTGGCCTAAAGTGGTATTTTTGGGAAAAATATGTGCAATCTTGCGCGACAGTGCATACGTTCAGTGGAGGAACTTACTAAGAAAGCTCTCCTCCTCTAGAGACGAAACTTTGAGAACGAAGTTCAGTAATGAAAGGTGCATTCTGTAGTTCGGGAGCTAGTTGTCACAAGCTGCTGAATGGATGCAGAAGAATATGTACCAGCATGAGTTAGGCTCACATTTTGTGCCACTTCTGAGTGGTGGGAGATTTAGAAGCTATGCGTTTAAACAGGACAGCGCGACACTTGCACAGCTCCACAAGAAGTTGGCCCAGTCGGCACCAGGCTTACCTGCCGGACAAGAAGCAGTGAGAGGGATATGATGAGTGGCATTGTCAGAGGCAGAGTCTTCTATTATAACTCAGCTAACGAGTGAGCTATTCAGACGAAGTGTGAGGATGTGATGTAGGTCAAAGTACATACTCTTTTTCACCTTTGCCTATCATTGACGTTAACAGCTTTCAAACGAATAGTAATAAATGTCGCAATCAGGTTTGTGCGGAATTTTCCGCTTCCCTTTTTACGCTTTCCGTTTTCCGCCCATTCTTGGCCTTCCGTTCGTTACTATACATTATACGTGACAAAAAAAACCCGGTCTAACAGGTGTGGTGAATAGATGTAAAATTTCCATTGAAGTGTGCTGTGTCATGATAAGAGACAAAACGAAAACTTCAGTCGGGTTAACAGATGCTCCTACCGTAATTTCTGGGCGTAAAATAAAATAGGGGAACCAATCAGGTGATCGTTTTCCGCCCATTTTTTGGCCTTCCATTCTCCGTTTTACGTTTTACGGGATTTAAAATTTTTTCCGCACATGCCTGGTCGTGGTACATAATTGTGTTGTGTAGTTCTTCTTTTCACATAAAAATGGAATTGCCAAAAAAGCCAAAAAGTGAGAAAAAAGAATTTTCCATGGTCTCCGACAAAAAGGCCACCGTTTCGACGGAAGATACTTCTGTGGTGCCCGCTACTAACAACTATTCTGACAATGAAATAGGAGGTGTAACGCTATCAGTATTCTTGAGATACAATAAAACAGATCCTTTGTTAAATTCTATCAGTTGGTTTGGTCCCCGCATTTGAGTAGGAAAGAAAAGTGCAGCGATAACATCTGGTGGAAAAAAATTTGACAATTATGTTCTTTATCTGTATCAATACTTCACTAATCTCAGAAATGCGAAATAACATTTCCGATAGTCATGTGGAATCCTCCCCGATCTTCCCCTATTTTGTTTCCCTCGAATCTCCGTGCGTAACAGCGAAAATTCTATTGGAGGAGGCAGAAAAAATCGGCATTCCCTCGAACCTCTCGAGCGACCCAGTCTCATACAGACACTTTTGCAATAGTTGGATAGCGCTTGTACATATAGGGGAGCCAGCCGACGCTTTCGCAATAACCCCACCGTTTATTATATCGGGGGAGCTCTCGTATCCAAAGGCAAAGGCAAGAAATAGTACATCTGAGGAGACATGCGCTGTATAGAACGGACACCGTGACATCTTCGAGGGAACGCTCACTTGTATGATCCAACACTGCTGTCTGACAGTTGCAAAACCTAATGGAGAGGCTCGACTTCGTTAACGGCTGAGACCCATTCGCTTTTTGCCTTTTTTTCTTCTACTTCTCTTTGGCATCAGGGCTTCATCTCATTCAGGCTACTGCTCATTTAGAAACTTATGTATCTGCTGCCAGCGCGAGAATAGCCATTGCCGTACAAAAAAAAGCCCACACCGTAGAGTTTGGCTCATCGAGTGGAATAATTTTTGATTCTAACCTGATTTACAGGTGTTTTATTCAAATCCTTCACCCATTCTCATCATTAGTGTTAATCTTCAGTTCAACCGCATAGTGCATCAGAACTGCTACGAAAATAAACCTATGCGTGTACTAGAGCACAATTATATATAGGTGTCAACTCAGCATGGTACCTGCTCTTTTTGAATGAGTGATTTTTGTCGAAACTGCATTGAAACAGTTGTTTGTAGTTCACTACTTTCAGCTGTAGGCCAAGACTGGTATCGATCTTTATTACGGCTAACGGCTCGGCGTACTCGCCTTCGTCAGAACCTGGAAAGTCGAGACATTCGTAACCTACCCTCTCAAACAATTCATCTTCCTACAGAACTTAATTCAAAAGGGAAGTAGAGTGAGAAACAACACCAGAGATGCAGATAAGTTAGCGCTCGCCTCAGTAACCGGACTGTGGATAGAGTAGTGGACCACCTAATGCCAAACCTTGCCGCTAGGGGTATTTACAGTGCCTTAGCGACCCTCCCACGCAGATCAAAACCCGCAGAGGTTTTGGAAGGGTGCAAGCTCGTTGGTTATAGCGATGCACTCCTCCTTCCTATTCATTTTTGGACTTTCAGCTGCAATCCAAAACGCTTCCGATTTTTTGCGTGCTAATATGACGGGTTCATATGACAAGATCGTGACGCCAACTTCAAACTCCACGTTATCATGTGATTGCTTGCGATGAGCACCTAATGGAGAAGAAGGTTTCGATTTGGTGAGCCCATCAAGATGTTCCCTGATCCGAATCAAAGTGGCCGCCCTGTCTCGCCTATGTAGTGAATTTCAAACAACTACCATCATGCCAAGATTTCAAGAAAGTTGAACTTGGACATTGCTCAGAGGTGTACCAGTGAACTGCTTTTGATTAGTGAAAGAAGTTATTTCCTTGAGATAGAAGATCGTCTCGGGAAGACAGGCCAAACTTTTCCCCCACCGCTGTCTTCGCAATCACGTAATAACGACCTGCATTGCGAAGAAAAGACTACGAGGCTTGCGGACTCCCAGAAGAAAGCCGGCAACTACATGAAACCGAGCTGCACATCCTACGCACCGCCTTGAAGACCGAACGAGATCATCTGTTCTCTTTGTTGGCAAAGTGTGTGTTCAAAAAACAATGTTGTGAACGATTTCTGGCGGATCACCTTTGGAGGAGAATCGTGGGTGAGTCGAAGTTCATTTGTGATCTTATCCGCTCTAAGACCAAGTCTAGACTGCAGGAAAAGTTCAGGAGTTTAGTGGATCATAGGTAAGATCAGAGACAGCAGATACCAGTTACCGTAATCCTTAGTACGAAAAACTACTGCCATGCCGAAAAACGACGTTTGTGACGACTTTAGTAAAAACGTGCCACGTACTTTATGAGTCTCGGTTATCGGTGATGTTGCTATCTCCACTGCTGCACTCTCAGTTCTTGATCTTGGACATAGTTTTGCGCCAGTTCAATCGATAGGTCCTAGGTTCTCGCGCAAGATCGTGGGAAACCTACAATATGTTACGAATACGACCACCTGCGATATAGAGCGAAAGAGGAACAGCACGGAAGGGATCACCAAAGGGCAATAGAAACCGCTTATCGTGCCATGCCTTCCCCGTACTTTGTATAAACCACAGGATCCCAGTCCTCTAGTGGACACTAAATTCAGGGTGTCTGCAACTTCTCTATTCTCCATTTTGAGTCGCTATCTCAAAAAACGCGCGCCTAGTAATCTCACTCCCACGCTACTCTGGGTCTGCGCGAAATTCGTGATCTCTGCGCACGTGGAGAAATCAAGATTTCCATCAGCGACAAATGAGGGGAATTCTTTGTCATATCACGTGAACCCACGGATCTCCCTCATACGAGGGATCCCAGCCGGTTAGTCGCGAGGCTACGTGGCGCGTCCCCAGGTGGCGGATAGGGGGCTAATCGCGGACCAAACTCGACCTTGTGCCTGCCCTGAGACGCGGATGGATTCAGGGGATGGACTCCCTGTCTCTGCAGTGTCAGAACGATCTATACCTTCTGTCAGCGCGTGGGCATGTTCATGCATGTGTGCATGGGTATGCTTGTATTTAAGTGACTGGGAGGTACAAGGGAGGCGGTTCGGAGTCGCCTCCAACAAATAAGCTCCATCGTCCACTCCCGGGAAGCCCGGCTAACTTCCCTGTGGAATCACACTCCAGCCTCCCACGGGGGAATAGAGCCCAGCAAGCTATCTCCTGTGGGCTTAAAATTTTTCAAGCTCGACACAGCAATAATAGAGAGTGTTCCCTTGATCACGGAAGAATTACTGGTACGGCAGCCCCAGTGAGGATGTGGTCCGAGGGGTTATCTAGGCTGCCTAGAACCAGAAGCACTATTATGACAGTCTGTTCCTTGAACGCACGCACGCTTGCATCGGAGGCTTCCATCAAGGATTTGATGATGCAGGCCAGGAAGATCAGGTACGACGTCGTCGGACTGACCGAGACGAGGAGACACCTACCACTGAACGCCACCTTCGACACTGGAGAAGAATTGTTCCTTGGAATCTGCGACAGTAGAGGAGTTAGTGGAGTCGGTGTCCTCGTCAACACGAACTTGGTCATGAACATCGACTCATTCGAACAGCTAACAACCCGAAGCGGACGTTTGCGGTTGAGAAGATGTGGATCAATACCGGCCTTGACAATCTTTGTCGCCTACGCTCCAACATCCAGCTACGACGAAGAGGAGATTGAGGCCTTCTATATGGACTTGGAGAAGTTCTACAGGGAAGACCACACATTCTGCAAGATCATCGTTGGCGAATTCAACACTAAGATTGGTTCTAGGAGGCTGAGGAACTTCACATCAGTACCCACGGCCTGCAGTGGAACCAACAAGGAGAGGGGCTGTCTGAGTTCATCACGACGACGAAGACCATCCATGGTAACTCACAATTTCAGAAGCCAAAGAGAGAAAGCCGCGAAGTTTAAGAGGAGTAGTCCCAAATCCGTTATCAACTGGGATCTTTTCACTTCGCTAGCCGGCTTTTGGGAAGATGCGGTTGACGCCAACATCGACGAAGAGTACGTTCGGCTAGTACAGCATCTCCGCGACAGCGCAAAGAGCGCTGAGGGTTCGAGAGTCACCAAGACACGACTGTCTTACGAGACCCTCGAGCTTATACGTCAGCGTGGAGCCGCAAGAGCCGCAGGCAACACCAGCTAATGTCCGAGCTCGCAAAACGGTGCAGAGAAGCGATAAAAGAAAGCCTCAAGGAGAGACAGAGCAGCAGTGTAGGCCGAAGCCGCAGAGGCAGGAAAAAGCATTCGCTGCGCCCGCCGAGACTTCGCCAATCGCAAGACCAAGACGTCCGCCCTCCGGCGCCCAGACTTAACAATTTCTTCATCAAGACGGGTAATGGAGAAGGTCATCTAAGACTCCTACTCAGATCTCTTCGATAGCCACGTCAACCTCCCTCAATCTCATCTCAGCGAGGACGGGTATGTTGTCCCATCGGTTCTCCCTTCCGAAATCCGACATGCCATCGAGTCGGTGAAGAATCGTAGAGCACCGGTCCCCGACATGATTCGACCGGAACATCTGAAGAACCTACCGCCAATTCTCATTACCACCTTGGCTAGGCTTTTCTCGCGGTACCTGTCGGAATGCAAAGTACCTAACCAATGGAAGACCAGCAGGACCGTGTTGCTATACAAGAAGGGAGACCCGCAGGATATTGGCAATTATCGCCTCATCTTCCTACTGTCCGTCGTCTACAAGCTTTCACGCGAGTGATCCTCAACAGGATCGAAGGGACACTAGACGAGGGACAGCCGTGCGAGCAAGCAGGGTTTCGAAATGATTCAGTACGATCGACCACATACACACCGTCACTAGACTCATCGAAGTATCGCAAGAGTATAAGATGCCCCTCTGTCTCACGTTCATCGATTTGAAGAAAACCTTCAACTCTGTTGAGACGAAAGCGGTGTTGGAAGCCCTGGGCAACCAGGGCATACCTACTCAATACGTCAAGGTATTTCGTGAGCTCTACAGCAACCTCACGACCAAGATTTCTCCATTCTACGATGACATCACCATCGACGTCAAGAGAGGGGTTCGGCAAGGCGACACCGTGTCGCCAAAACTATTCAGCGCCACTCTCGGAAACGTCATGCGGAAACTGGAATGGGATAGCATGGGAGTGCAAGTTGATGGCCGTCGACTTTGTCATCTTCGCTTCGCTGACGACATCGTTCTTATAACACCAACCATCAGCGAAGCGGAGCAGATGCTGGCCGACTTCGAGGACGCGTGTGGAAAGATTGGTCTCCAGCTGAATCTGACGAAGACGATGTTCATGAAGAAAGGATGGGTCCCGGATGCCCCATTCTCGCTCAACGGAACGACCATGTCCGAATGCTCCATTTACGTATACCCAGATCCGGCAGTCAACATGATGAACGACCTCGCTACACAGCTGGGCAGGAGGAAACGAGCGGAGTGGGGAACTTACAAGAGCATCGAGGACGTAGTGAAAAAGACGAAGAACACCAGGCTCCGTGCCCACCTCTTGAACACAACCGTTCTCCCTGCTTTGACCTACGCCTCAGAAACCTGAGCGTTGCGCAAGCAGGACGAGAATGCGGTCAGCGTCGTCGAACGTTCCATCGAGAGGGTGATGCTAGGAATGACCCGCTTCACGCAAGTGAGGGCTGGAATACGGAGCTCCACCCTCCGTCAACAATCGAAGATCAGGGACGCTGCCGCTTACGTCAAGTTGAGTAAGATTAGGTGGGCCGGACACGTGATGCGTTTTAACGACAACCGTTGGACAAGAGCCGTCAGCGACTGGACCCCACCGGATGTTAAGCGGAGGACAGGAAGACCACCGACCTGATGGTCAGACTTCTTCACGAAGTTCTTCAAGGAAAGATACGATGCTCTCCGTGTCCCTCGAACGGACAGAATCCACTGGACAACTCAGGCTCGCGAGAGGGACAAATGGAAGGATTGTTGGCACCCGCTAGGTATACCCGAACATCAACAGGAGTCAAGGTGATCAAGGTGAAGGTGATCACGTGAACTAGACATGGCGATAACTGAACATAACCTGGAGGATGCTACGTATACCGCCCATCCTCTCCAGAGGAGTTCAGAAAACATTGCCGCCATCTCAGTAAGGTATGGGTGGAAACTGCTATGTCAGCTGGGCTTGCTCAGCACATAACTGCGCGTCTTAAAATCGACTTACCTAGTTGCCCTGTTCTATACACTCTGGTAAAGACTCATAAACTTCCCGTCAATGGTTTCACCTCTAAAGATCCGCGCGACTTTAAAGTTAGACCTATCATAGGTTGTAATGGAGGCCCTACTGATAGAGTCTCATGGTTGCTTAACATTATTCTCTCCCAGTTTTTCAAAGATGTTCCAGCTCATCTCTAAAACACCAACATGTTTTTTGAGCGTTTCCGCAACACTCAGTTTGAGCGAGAGTGTGTGATGGAATCGCTTGACGTTACTTCTTTCTACACTGACGTTCCAAACGAGGCTGCGATAAAAGCTATTTTCGAGCTTCTTTCAGAATATCAGACGTCCCTTGACCTTTACGGGGTTAGTGTTAGGCATATAATCACGCTGCTTAAGGAATGCCTGTGCTGCTCTATTTGTGGTCGGGACGTTACTATAAGGAAACCACACTCACTTTGTCAAACTTTGTTTGTTTGTTTGTGTTGTTTGTTTGTGTTTGTTTGTTTGTGTGTGTGTTTTTCACTTTGTCAGTGTCAGTGTCAACTTGGGTGTTGAGGTACGTATGGGGCCTATAGCAGACTTTGCAATCGATGGATTTCTTTCTTTGTTCATATAGAATTCATTCAAAATTTTATAAGCTTGGTGCTTTAGTTTCTATAGTTTTCAGTTTAAAGAGCTAGCTCTACTCCCTTCTCTTGTGAATATGGCTAGCCATTACCAATACAAAACAAGTACAACGCTTGCAGGTGATCTCACAGTTCAAAATCGAATAGTGATCCCACCATACCACAACGCTGAACCTCCTCGTTGTACGGAGCGACGAGAACACTGGGACGAGAATGCTTCATTTAGAAGAAGCGCTGCTTCGAAACTTCTGACGTTTTAAAAGACCACAATTCACCTGTGGACTATTCAACCTCGTTAGAACTGGTTGCACTTGTGTATTGTGTACTTGTCAATGTTAGCGGTCTGTCCAGAGTTGCTTACACTAACATTTTCTAACGACTGTCTTAAACAGCGTATTGAAATAAATAAATAAATAAAATGTGTCGAAAAAGACTAAACATCGATGTTCGTTGTTTTGCAAAAAATCCTCCGCAGGACTTTTTGCTCATGCTCGAGTTCATCGTCATAGCCAGTGCAGCCTACAGTGGTTGAAGAAGTGTATCCAGCTGATCAATGTCCTCACTGTCCCGATCACCATGACTGTCCTTCGGAGGCAGTTGATAATGCTGAATTCCTGGAGGGTATTTTGATGCTTGGCGCAATACCAGTTCCAACCGCTGAAATATATCTAAGAAGATGTTCCATAATTAAGTATCAACCTAGCAGTTCCTTTGATATATCATAATTCTTTGAGGCATAGGTACGCTAACCTAATGAAAATTTTAGAAATCTCTATAAAGCTTTTGGATGAAAATTGGTGGGAACAACATCGAAGCGACTTTGGGGGACGCTGAAAATGCTGATCGCACTATGCTACTTCTGCATCTTGAAAAGTCATAGAATTATAGATAGCGGAGAATGGAGAATTTGGTAAACCAAAGATTATTAGAAGTCAATCTTTTCGTTAACGCCTGTAGACGACAAGAAGCCGGAAGTTGCGGTCAAATAAGGTGTCTCATCTGAAAAATTTCGAACTTGCAAAGGCTAAATGCAAAATAAGAATTTTCTTCATGATTATGATGCATAACAAATGTTCGCTAGAAGTTCAAGATAACAGTTCTGTTTGCATGAATTCAGCACAAACCAAAGAAAAAATCCTAAAGAGATGTGTTGTTGCTTTTCGACTTGAAAAAGGCAACAAGTTGGCCCGAGTGTTTCTTCAGCCACATTATTCTGTGTTCGCCGGCTTCTACACATTTGTCGATAACACGAAAATCGCGAGCATGTGGAGCACTCTTCTGAAACTGCTTCACCTGCAAAAGAATGGAGTGACGAGACTGTTGAACAGGTACACGTAGCGATACTCTTCAAATTTATTCAACTTAAGTATGTGATAATAGTTAAATAGCTGCGTTTTCATCTCTTCTTTAAAGATTCCATACAATACTCTCCGCTAATTAGCTTAGCATGTGTGTGCGTGCAAGAGAACCAGTCCTCATTGTCGAAGACTAAGTAAACATCATGCCAGCCCGTTGAGTCATGCACGAAAAGACTGCAAATTGATTGTGATTACAAGATCTTGTAAAAGGAAGGAAACGGGAACGATGCCGTCAAAAGGATGAGAGAAGAAGCCACACGGACGAGGAGTAGCAGTGATGGTAGGCGTGCTGACAAGGATGCGATAGTTGTGCGCCGGCACTCAGTAGCGGGGAAGATGTCACGAAAGGGTTCTTATCAGCAGGTGGTGCGCCGGAGCTTGATGGTGGGGAACATATGCACGAGTGCCACCTGGCTTCCGAGACGCTTAAGATCTCTCGTTAAACCCGCTCATCTCTTCAGCGAAGGTGCATGCATCGCAACAGTGGAAGGTGGTTTCTTTGCTGCTATATTGTGCAGCCTGAGAGACGGGAAAGCCAAGTGTGACATAGGTTGCGACGCCCGGAACGAACGCGTATGAGTCCCTAAAATTCGGCCAGCTGCCCGCGATCTGCGCGCAAAGATTACCATTGCCTATGAGTGCCGCTTCGTTGTGAAAGGATGTGTCTAGCGCTCAGCACGGTACAGCGCTTATAGTACCTCCTTTCTTTGTTTAAGCTCGTGCTTTCTCTTATTTGGTTGTTTTATCTCTCGTTAGTATAGTGGAGGTTTGCTCAAGCTGCGCTGCGATTGGACCTGGCACCAATCTCTTCATTGATACTGCGGAACGAGACTAATGGTATGCAAGAGCACTTCTTGCGTCGTTGGGCAAGAAACGTATAAGTTAGGGCGAGACTATTGGTGAGGTTAACGCCAAACGGAAGCACTGTGGAGTTAACGTTGCATGACCTTCGGGGCGAAATAATGATAAGTACGGATATGGGTAGACGCGATGATTTAGCAGCATCTGCCGATGTGCTAGTACTGCTATTGGCACGGAATAGGCCTGCGCAAATGTCTGAGCTGAGAAATTGTTGGTTTCAGGTCCAAGAAACCATAAATGAATAAACGTGTCGACTCCGATACACAAAATAGTGATGTGGCGTTCACTAACCAGCATTATTTGTGCATCCGTATAAATTCCCTTGAGGCACTGTTGCAACACCATTTCGATCAGCTTGTAGCTCTTTATTCTAAATATGATGTTCTTACCAGGGAGGGATACTACGGGGAGGGGGAGGGGGTCCGACAACTCGTAACGAAATGTATAATGTCAAGTGCAGCTTTCGATGCTAATCTCAAATCCGTTTTCCTCATCTGCTGCGGAGTTCTCTCTGAAGAGTTACGTGGCATGATTCCAGCTTGCGCAAGGCAGCCAAAATTTGGGTTCATAGATATATTCTGCTAAAAGATCGCGGGATCTTATCCAGATCTAAGAAAATTTTGGCAGTATCAAATAGATTCAATCAGTTGACATGTTTGAAATAGTTTTCGCTCATATTTTCAGCAGAATATAACTCGAAAGCCAGATTTGGTTGGTCTAGACAAGCCGAAATCATGTCGCGTAACTCTTCACAGAGAATTCCGCAGCAGATAAGAAAAACGGTTTTGAGATCAGCATCGAAAACTGCATCTGACAGTATACATTTCATTACTAGTTGTCGGACCCCCTAGTATCCCTCCCTGGTTAGTTGAGCGTAGGAAGTATCTCGGTACCGTAAACGAACACGGTAACCTAAGCCACCTTTCATAGATTACTTCCCATTTTTCAATCAAAAAATTGATGAGAAATTCTTCCGCGAGAGGATTCTCTGCCACTTCTTCAAAGGTATATACGATTTCATGTTTACGAATAACCGTCGCTTCATCTATTGCTCTTAACAGCAGCCTGCAATTGGGCTTGTTCTCGAATTGGACATAAAAAACCACTGGAAATTAAATGTTTGAATGCAGCACCCCTAGAACTGTTCAATGTTTCATAGGCATATTTTAGCAAATATTCAACAAGAGTTATCCTCAAAATGGAGCATTACAGGGTTGCACCCAGTCTTCTTCCTCATGTTTTACAAACAAAAGAATTCAGGCGAAACTTTTTTTCGGGCACTTTATTTCATAGATATCATCGATTTCACCTCTAGCACTCCGAAGAGAATGCTCAAATCAAAAACGATTCACATGCGCGCTGATGCAGTGCTCTACTGTTCTCAACATAAACGCCTGCACAATTGATATGAATTTGGTAATAATTCATGACTCGACGCCATGACATGAAATCTGGGTACAAGGGGAACCTCACAGGACTCGGAACTTTGTTCAGGAAAAAAAATTTGGCCAGCCAATCAAGCAATGATTTTCTCTGATCTTATCTATGACAAGGTCGCTCTCTAGAAAATGAAAGCAATTTGATTGAAACCAGTTTGAGCAACATGGTTACCAACCCTTTCAAGTATGGAACTTCCTTGGCACAGGCCATTCCCTGCATCAGATTCCTCCTTTCTTCTCCGACATCCTCGAGTTCGTATAAATGTTCTATCTAAACTATTACATATTTGAATGATAAGTTCTTCTGTTACAAATCAGGAGTTCATTTGTTCTTTTTCTCCATTGGTGGACCCGTCGCATGATTTATCTTACGCCACATCATCGGTGGGCCTTCCGCATAACACTTTCCCCTCTTTCTCCACATTCCGGCACAGGAGCACCCCTCTCCCATTGATGGACCCACACATAAAGTTTTTACTTATTGGGCGCCGGTACACCTAACTTGCACCACTGAAGATCCGATCAAACGTATTTGCACGACTCGATGTCGTAGAACTTGTCGGATATCGTCCAACCTATGCCTTGGTCTCCTCCTTACATCACTCTGTGGCAATGTATTCGTTTCTACCCGCTCTGATCACAGTCAATGTCACAGAGCTATCGCGTCGTTATTCATATAGTCACACATTCACATGCACTCTAACATATACGAAGCCCATCATCATAAGTCATGATTAATGGTCCTTCTGCATGACATTTATCCAAGAAGATCAGCGTGAACCACTACAGGAGTCACTATATATCAGGCATTTTTTCTATACATGGAAAACTATACGCTCATTAAGTGGACCAGTCCCTCGCGCGAAAGAGCCTTTCGCGGCTGAGGAGCACAATTTTCATATTCAGACACACAAGTTTCTGGCATTTTTTCATGCACCTATACATCTGATCAGTTGCTATTGCATGCTCCCAATACGTTCCATATCATCTCCTTCTAACAGAGACATCGCCCTAAAAAGCCGAACTTTTTTATAGTCTACGATGCGCCAAAGTACGAAAGAAGCGCTCAAGTTTCTTTTGCAATGCCGCTTCTCAGTATGTCAAAGCCTCATCTCCCAGCGTTGTTCTTGTTTCCAAAGTGCTCTTGCTTCCTTGTTTACAATCTTTTGATGTTGTTGACAAAATATTCGTTTTGAGGGCATTGATCAAATCAAAAGATGTTCATGTGTTCTTGACCATTCTTTGATTAAATGTTGCTTTTTTCTAGCACATTACCATCTATGTTGGATTTCTCTGTTGATCTCGCTAATTTTCACGTTTCTGTTCCTAGAAGAAGAGTTGACCACTTGCTCAGTTCATGTTTCGACCTAACTTCGATGATATCACTATCAACTCGGAGTTCAACTTCATGTCTCAGCACATATGAAGGCAACGTGCATTCAGCTGACTTTGCTGAATTCCGAGTTGACCTTTCAGTTGAGCTCACCTGAAAATCAGGGGGTTTACTTCGGGCCAGTCACGATAATTGCCCCTGCATTAAAGGTAAGAGGATGAAGAACAAGTGATTAGTGCTGATTAATCCATTCCATATATAGGCCCTATCCATTCGACCTTAGAATATACCCAGACTTTGCGAGCTTATAATGAATCGAAGCAAACCGACAATGTTATTTGTAGCAATAAGTGGTACGTATCGATTGCTAAATTCTATCGCGTTGGATCGTTTTCAAACGGTGCTCATCGCCATCTTCTCACTGCCTACATCACTCGAAAGCGTACCCAAAATGAACACGCCATTTTAGTGATAGAGATAGTGATAACAATGCCTATCGATCGCTTTAAATATCATCCCCATCCCGGACGCGTCTGGAATCATCTCATTCTCCCTACCCCTGTGAGAACCACCGGTGCTCGTCGCGATTCTCTCAGACTCCTTCGCTACCAGCTTATCGACTCCGAGCAGTGGACGGGTGCGTTTGCATAGTAGTACGTGTCTTTCCACCAAGGTATACGCTGAGCACATCAACACAAGAACAGGATTTTATTTTCATATTTGCAAAGTGTGAAATGACAAGGATCGAAGGAATTGATTGGAAAATTATTTTTAGCTATTTGAATTTCTTACCTTCTCTACTGCTGTCTTCCCCCACTCTTTCACCCCATAACAATAAGCGCATCCACGGAGATGTCTGCGGATCCTGGTAAAGGTTCTCTTGAGGTATGTTATAGATGAAAATCCAGACAATCCACAAATGACAACCAACCACACTCCTCCCTCTCTCATCACTTGCAGCCCTACAGCCCTTTCCTTTGCAACAGCAGCTATGACTGCCTCTGCTTTGCTAAGGGGAAGGAGTAGTTGAGCTCAGCAGTCATGCGGCTGTGTATGTCTCAGGAGGCACCTTTTCCAGCAGTGAAAATGGAGTGATCTAGCCCAGGTTCTGCTACTTTCTCTGCTTTCTGCTCCTAACAGAATCCTCCATCATCACAGTACATGCGTGATTCCTTATCTCTTTGTCAGTTCTTCCCCTAGTTATCCTCACAGACCCGGGTTCAAGACCGCATCCTAAGACAATTGCCAAATTGAAGGGGCAGATCCAAAGCTCGAGTCAGCTGTTGGCTCAATTTCGCCTCTACCTTGACGTCAAGAATGACCGCATGTCCATAGAATCCTGAAGAGCAGGAGTCGTTAGGAGTCTACACTGCTCAGAGTACCTATGAATTCCCAGACGTTGCTTGACCATCAGAGAATGTCATCACTCGTCAGATTCTGTCAGGAACCCTCGCAAGAGAAAACTAGCCGTAAGTAGTTTAAGAGACTTAAAGGAAGTGTTTCAGTTCACTGGCCGCGTTCGAGGTTTCCATCTCAGTCGAACATCCGCGAGCAGCTGAGCACAAAAATATACTTTAGGTTTCGTAGAAACGTCGAAAACCCCATAAGTTACGGGTCTCTTTGGCGGAGAATTTCGAAATTCTTGGCCAGTGCACGAGAGGGTTCATTCCTCAGCAAGAGCTTGCTGAGGGTGCGGCATGGTTTTTCAACACGGAAACGTTTGTTTCGTTTGTTCGTTTGATAATAGCTGCTGCCGAGAAGTTCATTTTAATGAGTAATCTCAGCTCCTTAGCTCCACTTTTGCTAGCTCCTCAGAACCTCTGCAACAACTATTTATCCAGCTTTTGAGAAACTAGTTTCAGATCGCATCTGAAACTAGTTTTTCGAGAGCTGGTAGAATACTATTTTTTGGCACTTCCTTGCTAAATAGTTGCAAATGAAAAGCTTGCAAAATAGTTGTTTTGACCTCTTCCTTGCCAAAGAGTTGTAAAGTGAAAAGCTGGTTAATTAGTTGTTCTGACCACTTCCTTGATAAATAGCTGCAAAATGAAAAGCTAGTGAAATAGTTGTTCTCCGAAGTTAACCCGTTAGAACAGGAACGTTTTGTGGATCACACTCATTCAGAATACAACAACTTTATTGGCGGCATTCATAAACGTCTCCAAACTGTGTGGCGCAAGCCAGCCACAAATCTAATCGTAGGAACAACTCGTGTCAGAAGACTGCTTCTGTAGTTCTCATAGTTTATTGAGATTGGGCAATCTTCGGCTACTGCTCAGATTAGTTCATCACCTTTCGCAGTCGTACTTCACTCAGCCAAGATTCGAAACTGTCCAATTAGGCTGCAAACTTTGGAAATCGTTTCTACGTTAGATTAGAGTTTAGATGCCCCAACAGGGACTCTGATAACTGTGCAGCGCGAACGCAACCCAACAACTTAATGCGTCTAGTGAAAACCCTAGCAGCACTTCCTTCCAGTTGCTGCCATCCTGCCCTTGCTGCAAAATTTTTCTCTTTAAAGCAGCAACTGAGGGGAAGGTGGCAGCAGCTGCGAGGAGATGCTGCTAGGGTTTCTACTTGTCGCACTACGCTGTTCGGGCTGCGTTTGATGTGCTGCACAGTCATCAAAGGAATTCTAATTCAGTGTGGAGTCTATTAATTTGAATAGTTTTCTAATAAGTAAACTTGCCTTGCTTCAGAATGGATACTGAGAAAAGAAATCAAGCTTGTTTAAATGATCTTCTTTAACCAATCTATAGTAGTCATGACTAATTTGCAAATCTCACTTGAAAGGTCGTGAGCAGAGCACTGCCAGTGAATTGGTGCATAGGTAAGAGTAAGTACATTCTGAAAACTTAACATGAATCGCTATCCTATCTTTTCGAGAGTTCTTGGATATAGCTTTTCCAGACCTTTGTTTTCGCTAATACTATATGTGGTTTCACTAGCAACTGATTGAATGGACTGAACTATTTGAATACCTGTTTTGAGGAGATTCAAAAAATGGAGACAAAGTCTTGAAACATATGTATAACTCACGCTTTGTATGAAAGCGAAGTAACCGCCGCTCTTCATTGTATGGGACCGTTAAAATACCCTACCATATACAAAGGATTCTTTCACTTCTGCAGAGTATCAGCGCAAAGCTAGTAAAATAGTTGTTTTTGGAGAAAGCTGGTAAAATAGTTGTTTTGAATTCCTAGTAAAATAGTTGCAAAATGAAAAGCTGGTCGGCAACTATTTTTTCCAGGCTGGTGATGACGTCATACTGGTTTGCAAGCTGTTTTTAGCAAAAGCTTGCGAACTACTTTATTTGAGCTTGTTTGCAAGTTATTTTTGAGAAATCCTTGTTTGCAACTTGCTCCAGGGGTTCTGAGTCTCTAGCAAGGAAACTCATCCGCTCCCGTATCTAATTTTGCCTTAAAAGTAGGGGTTTTTGAAGGTGTTTTCTGAAATCTAGCACATCATTGGAATCAGTGCCTCGAGCTGCATCTGAATCTGTGGATATCTCGATACCCAACATGAGGTGAAACACTGCCTTTAAGTGGAAGTTATAGAACAGCTTATCTAAGACGAAAAGACCGTAGGCAACACCTTCAATCCGAAGCAGACCATGTGAATGAGCAAAAATGAGGTGACGCCTAGAAAGATTTAATATTAAAAAGAATCACTGTTGAGAAAAAGGACCAAATAATACAAAATGGCAAGTCGTGTAGCGATCGATAATGGACCAACACCAAAATTCACAACAAATGGAAAGCAATCCTAGTGGTTTGTAGGTGGTAGGAATCAAATAGAGGAAGGATGCACCATGACCGCCAATTCTACCCGACAACGTCAACGAAGTCGTTGTATCGCCCACCACGAGGCTCAGTGCAAACGTCCCATTGCGTGGTCTCCGAAATAGGTACAGAAGAGAAGAACACGATCCCCGAGGTGGCTTGTCGTGGAAGTACATAGTAGCCGACTATATGGCTGGGCATACTTGCAGCGACGGCGATATGGTCTCCACGCTATTGAACTTGCAAACATCATAAATGCTGCTGTGGTCATTCCACGCGCCTTTGATTTCAAAAGCAATCCATAGACGACGCTACGCTAGAAGTCGATTTTTACAAAATCTCACGAGGAATGGCATGACGACCAAATCGCTGGTCATTCGCGACCTGGGCATACTTCATTTTGTAAGTCTTCAACGATTTCCCTCATTTTTCATGGAGTCGCGTCGAAACGTCTTGACTCCGCTACGCGACTGGCTCGCTTACTATTGTGCTTCTTGTTTCCCAGGAATTTCATTTATTTCGATTCGTTTTCGCGGGTTTTTCACTGCACCAGACCCCCGCTCAAGAGTTACTTAGAATATAGGTGAAATTTTCTGTTTATCCGAGTAATACCCTCCTAATTTGTTCACGAACCCCAGCATTTCAGAATGATTTCTTATTCTTTGTCTATCACCGAAAAGCTTTCTACCACAACTTGCCATAGCAGTGCTAAAAACTGAGTAAAGCTTAAATAACAGAATTTCAGTGTGATGAACTCAGTGAATGAATCAATACCGTCGCCATTCATTAAATGAAGAATGCCCTAGCACACGATCCAGTCGCTGCGACTGGACCGCTCTTCCAGAACCCAGTCGCGGCGACCTAATCGCGTCGCTTGAAGTATGCCTAGAGCTTATTACAACGCGACCGCTGCGCGCACTCATAACATATGCACACAAAAACCAATCGAGCGACGAACAAATATCACCTATACGTTGTAGCCCGAATAAGAGTATGAAGCGCCCGAGCCCCAAGTATCTTAAGGGTATGAGCCGAGTTGTCGCGCCTTCAATCACACGAAGGTCGGACTCGATACGTTTGACGTCGACCATAAATAATGCTAACCTGACACATCGGCTTGCCTTCTCACCTATTCCGCATCGACCATAAACTTCTTTCTCGAAAACTGATCGAAATGCAGAGGAACAGTGCTTTGACCCGAATTTGCAAAGCGATTTGAGAAGAGATTTTTCAGAAAACCTGAAAAACCCTAAATGCAGATAAAAGTCATCTTTGAGGAGAGCAGCCTCTACCTCCAAATCTGTTCATGCTGCAAGTGAAGAACAATACCTACACATATGGTAAAGTGCTAGGCCCCACTGCGAAATACGGTCTGTCTGTGACCGGTTACTGCTCAGTGCTGGTAGTGCTAGAGCAGGCCATCCGCACTTAGTTTCTGAGTATGGGCTCTCAACCCAGCCGCTTCCACCAGCAGTGACAGCTTCGCCAAGTGCGTCGGCTCCGGCCGTAGTCCGTCCGACCGCGCGCAGGACGGGCTACCGCTGATCAGAGTAGTTGAACCGACGCCCCGTTCTTCGCTGCTTCAGCGCCGTATGTCAGATAAACCTGTAGGTGGAAGAGCTGAATCGTTTGTGATGGATACAGTGAATGGTTTAACGCGAATTACCGCCATGTTTGTGTTCTAGACGGTTGTCATATTCGAGTGTAGCATACTGATGAACCCCAGTAAACATTTCCCCGCGACACACTGAAGAAAAATTGCGAAAATTCGATAGGATTAATACAATACGTAATCTAGTCGATAAGACCAGACAAAAGTAGCATATAATCTGCGCCGGCCTCTCCTGGACCTACATGCAAAAGTTGGTTCGGGTCGGTTAACTCCGCGCGATATCTATTCGGAACATAAACATATACAAATTCACTGGCATTGTTTCGCTAGAAAATTAGGAATAACCCTAAACCCGTTCCATAATTTTTTTTCACCCTGTGAAAAAGTCGCTGTTATTGGGTTCTCGAAAACTATGAACGTACATCAACTACACAAGGGGCTTCGTGAAGGTCGAGTACTACAATAAGTCAATTAAGTGCAGTACATGGCCAAAGAAGAACATATCGTCAGTGATGCTACTGCTTTTCTGACTGGAAAGAGTCGGTTCACACATGCTTTGTCAGTTATTTAAAATCATAATGTCCGACCATGCAAAGGAAATGACGCCGCCTCTTTTCAAAAACATAGTTTGCTTGGAGGAAGTGTGTCATCTATGGCAGCGTACTTGTAGAGCAAAGAAAACTCTTTTACTTACTTTTTAATAATTTACTTTTCCTACTCTCCCGGCTTGCGACTCTCTGATCATCACTTTGTCCCATCCCACCGTCAGTTTTTTCCTGGACGAAAGGGAGCCCGCTGATTCTGACCATCTTTGAAAAGGGGTGCCTCTGTTTGTAGAGCCGCAGCTTGCGCAGTTCTGAGAAGAGAGTAACGGCGTTCTGCCCATGTACTCTAGTAATGTTATAGATTCGAAAACTGAGAAAAAGCATCGTAAAAGTTATAGATATCTGACTTGGATGCCGTTTCTCTCGTTACTTTCTTCTCAACCTAGTATGAAGGATGTCCTGCACAGTCAACAGCTGCATAACAAATGAAAATTTCCAGAGATCTTGTCTCAATTTTCCAAATTTCGGGGAATTCTTATGATACTGAAAGCAATCCAAAACAAAACATTGGTTAGGGCGTAACTACTTGAGCCAAAATCTCACATTTTGCGATCTTTTCAGTTCATAGTCGCCTGGTTCAATGGCTTGGTCATTTGCCCAAGTTTAAGCGAAAACTCCCATAAATAAGCGGGATATCCGCTTCCGACGCAATACCCACAGCCATCCCTAGTACCCAGCCCGCCCACCCGGTGCCTTCCACTTTGCTTGTGAGATAGATGTAAAGTGGAGCATTGTTGGAAAAATATCCTGTCGTTCATGACAGCTCACTATTGTAATAGCTTTACCTTCGTGTAGGGGATTGGGGATAGGAGAGTGCGTTCCAAACATTCATATGCTGTAGAACTTCAGGATAAAATGATCTTAACCTTGAACAACAAGAGTTTTTACGCACACTCGCACATCTGTACCCCAGCATTTACTATAAAATGCACACCTTAACTTTTAGCAAATACGAGTAATCGTACTTAAACACTTTGGAGGATTGCAAAATGCAATGACGTCAGCAAAAATTCATTCGCAGTTCACAATAAAAGGAGTCGTAGTGTGAAGAACCGCTCATCCACTATCAACAAACATTAACGTGAATAACAATGATCGAAACTCACCTTTTCTTGCCTAATTAGAAATTGTGTCCCAACAGAGATGGGATCCCCGAATTAAGAAATAGGTTGCGAATAAGTTGCAGCTGGAATGGTGCTCGTCTCATCTATCGATGAGAAGTCTCTGCGCTCTTCACTGGCGAGAGGCGCTACCCAGACAACCATGTTAGTAAGAAGACGCTCGGAAGAAGCTGTTTCCGAAGCTTTGTGGTGTTTCAGGTTTATGTCTGGGGTCAGCCGGCAGGAATGTCCCAAGAACCATTTAGGACAAAAACCCGAAAATTTTGCCTGGACACTGGCTTAATCCACATTTGAACTCCGGTGCAACACTTCTCTTTACGGGAGCGTAAATGAGCAGCAATTTTCGTAGCATTGCCTCTTTTATTTATAGAATTCTTACTGGATGGTTCTCTCCAAGCTGCTCTCTTAGAGCAACCTCCTCAATAATACTATTACCGTTACTTGCAAAGAAAAATTGCGAATAGGCCGTCAGAAAATTGCTCGTGATAATGAGGGGCCTATTCATTCCACTGCAAAGGTCGTCCAGATTTCGCTTCTGAAAGGTGGCTCCAATTTTTTTTCCAGTTTTGCTGTGAGTCGGATTAATGGTCGGTATACTGTGCGAAAACTGGCTTACAGCAGCTTCCGCTCCCATTTCGACAAAAAAATTCGACAAATAAACGATATAAGAATGGGCTCCTTCTTGTTTTTTTTTGCTTCGCTGTTTCAAGAGGCGTCATGAGGCGTCCGCATGTCATCATGAGCCTGCTCATACTTATCGTTCGTTAATGGTCTTATCGCTTAACTTCTCATTGATTGATGTTATGTAAGAGAAGAGTCAAAACAAAAAGCCCCATTTCTTCTGCATCAACCTATTACATTTCTGCGTGACTTTGAGTTGATTGAATCTTGTAGTTCAATGTTAAAATTGCATTCTATGCAACTATTTTGGTCTCGAAAAAAAAAACAGAGGAAAAGTTCACGTGTTCAACGATGACTGCGAAAATGTGTCTCGTTCTTCTCGCTTCGACTGTTTTGGTATAACTTGCTGCCATTGGGTTGACGTTTCTTCTGTGGTGCCCGGTAACTCATCTGTAGTTCGATGAAGATATGTCTGGTAACCAATCACAATCTTGTCTCGATAATCCTAAACGGGTACTAATTCGTCCGAGTAAAGTATCATTAAAACAAGAACAAATGAACTCTGAAATCTACCCTGGCCCACTTCCCATTAGGGTCGCTTCCAAAATAATCTATTATTGTCGATAACCCTTCTATCACTCTATCCCACACAAGAGCGCTCTGTAACTTGAAATTTTTGCATGAGTTTCTTTCTCTCTGTTCTCCATTATAAACATGCAGCGATAAATACAAGATTAAGAAGTAAACCAAGGAGATATGAAGGAAATTTTTTTAAAAAATTGTGCAATTCTTTTCTTCTGGCTTCTTTGAAAATTTTTCTCATTTTGGTACTCAACCACGTTTGGGTCACTGCTTTATAGGTGTAATAGTCGATTTCATGTTGAACTTCAATAATGCAACTCCGGTTATTCGCCACATCTTTGTAGAGGCGGATCGCCTTTAGAAGAATGTTTAGCGCTAGAGAGGATCACGTGAAAAGAGCGTGGCGACTGTTCATGTTCTGATGCCCCGTAAGAAAATGTCGGCGTGGTCGCAACAGGAAGAAATACAAATTACCAAATGACTGGAGCAGAACAAGTTACCTACCAAAAGGCAGTTCATCGTGGTACAGCTTTTACGGTTAGGGCAAGTTTGAGGGACATAGTTCAGGAGAGCTGCGTGTTTTGCAATGCAACGGTGATGTATCGAAACCTCAGCTCTGATGCGATCCGCAGATTTTTTGGTGGAAGTCAACCACAGCCTTTGCCGCTGTGTATATGGAAGTGCGCAATCGACTAATCCTTCGACGAAATCTAGAAGTTTAGCGGCCTTGGACAAGGAATCGACGGATCTCAGCGATATATAAAGTTTTGTTCCGTTAGGCACGGAATCGATTGTGATCTAGTTACTTAGCTTCGAAGTAGCTTCTAAAACGATTACAGATGGGGTCTGGTGAAAGTTTCGATACCTATTCCATAACTGGAAGAGAAAAATGAAACTAGAAATGTCGTGTACGGTGTAATAGAGCAAGAACTGCATGAGGATACATCTTGCGGGACTCAATAAGTTTGACGGAGCTCGTCTGCCTGGGTATTTGGTAACCCCATCTACCAGAATGCCAAAGAAACCTTATGACATGTATCTGCATCTAGTTTCAGAGCGATTGCGGCGTTCTCTGTAACCACACCGACTTCGCTTTTCATTCGGCCCACTATACATATACACGAGCAGTCTGCGCTACCACTGCGACGAACACGTATGCAATGCAATCATACACCAGCCTGAGCGTTCTCGACTCGCTTCTCTCGCCTCGCGTTCGAGTGATATGTTCCCCACTATTGAGCGCTGCAGCACTACTCTTGCAGCTGCGGACCTATCCAGTGACATGTTCCCCACTATGGGACGCTGGCGCACCACTCTTGCAATGGTGGACCCATAAAGTGAATCTTGTGATGACCTCTACAGAAGATTCTGTCTCGTTATCTATAGTGCTCTCAAGAAATTTGTTCCGTTTAGGTTTACTCATTCTTTTACAAGCATAGTTTATCCAAAACACATCAGATCATTATTTGCTCAGAAACAAAGATTATTCCAGAACTCTATAAATCATTCCAGCAATAGTTTCTTGAAGAAAATTTCTTCCGATATTGATTTCTATATTCGTAAATTCCTTGCCAACCGCGAACGCCGTCTGGCCAAACTTAGATTTATGAAGCCTTTATATTCTCATTTGCGACATATAATGACAGGTTCAAAAAAGATACCGAGCCTAGTAGATAATGATGGCAACCAACTTATAGATGATCAACAGGAAGCTGATGCTGTAGCTAGCTATTTTTCTAGCGTATTCTCTGGATCATCCCAGCACTGCGAGTTTTCAGCTGAGCCGCCTTCAATTTCGCCAATATTCTGTCATTTCCATATTCACCCAAATGTCGTACTGAATCAGCTTAGGTCACTAAAACCCACAATATCAACATCCTATGACGGTGTTCCTCAAATCGTCCATAGAAAGTCTGCTGAAGCATTAGCTAGCCTTTTGTGTTTCATTTTTAACGCTTCCCTATATTTCGGTGAAGTCCCGGAAATCTGGAAAGAATCCGTTTTAACGGCTATCCCAAAGAATTCTAGTTCTTCCAGGCCATCGGAGTTTCGACCAATAAGCATTGCTCCTCCTCCCACAAAAGTGCTCGAAAAACTGATTCGTACAGAATTACTTTCCTTTCTCAACAAGCATGGGTTGATACCACCCGAGCAGCACGGTTTCCTCTCTGGCTCCTCTACAGTTACCCTTCTGGCTGATTGTCTCCATGATTGGCATATTGCGTTGACTTGCCGTAGATCAGTGGACGTAATCTATTTTGATCTCTCTAAGGCATTTGACAAGGTCAACCACAAAACGCTTCTGAGAAAACTAGAACATTTTGGAATAGGCGGCCAGTTACTTCAGTGGTTTTTGTCCTATTTGGAGAATAGATCATCTACTGTGAAAATCAAGAACATCTCTCTGAGCGCTACACATGTTCAAGCGGAGTCCCGCAAGGGGGTGCTCTTTCTCCAGTTCTATTTCTAATTTATACAGCCGACTTGCCTAGTACGTTGAAAAGTCCACTAGTTAAAGTCCAGATATATGCAGACGATATCAAAATTTATGCGTGCTACGATGCAGTGCCTCCGTGGTTCACTCCGTCTGATGCGATAGCTGCCATGAAAGAGTGGTCTATTCAAAACGATTTACCTCTTAATATGTCCAAAACAACGGTGCTACATTTGGGTACGCTTCCATGCCATGTGTTGATTACGGGATAGATGGAATCCCATTAATCCGCAAAAAAACAAGTGAAAGATCTCGGTGTGATTACTGATGAGAAGCTTCAGTTCCGGAATCATACTGAGCATGTCACCGATAAAGCTTATAGAACTCTCTTTCAAATCCTCCGCAATATTCACACCAGCGATCCTACAATCCTGGTACGTCTTTTCAAATGCTATGTTATTCCCCAGCTAGAATATTGCTCACAGATCTGGAACCCATATCTAAAGAAAGATAAAGAAAGGATTGAAAAAATTCAGCAAACTTTCACAAGAGTACTATACTACAAAGCATACCCAAATGAGCACTATTCGCAACTATTGCTTTCATATCAAGAGAGACTTCAAAATTTCCATTTGAGCAGCTTAGAATACAGACGGGTGGTTCGGGACCTTATACTTGTATTCAAAGTTCTCCGTTTAGAAGTCAGGTTGAAGGCTAGTAATTATTGGATGTTCAAACCTACAAATGGAAAAAGAGGTGAGTTCGCAATTCAGAGTTTTAAGTTTCCACAGAAATTTCACTCGAAAGCCGTCAACTCTTTTTTCATGAGAACAGCACGATGGTTCCAAACTCTGCCTCCAGATGTCATGCACTCTCCTACCAGTCTGATTTTTAGCCGACGACTACGGAAACTTGCGCTAGCTACAACATTACAAAGTATTGACTAAATCGGTGTTTTGGATGATTCTTTTCTCCTTCGACATCTTGTAATTTCTATTGCCTACTTTTTGTGATTATGATCTACTACTGGGATGGTGTTCTGGAGTACTACTCATATTCTATTGATTTCTCTACTTTCAAAAAAAAAACCTTTCTATCACCTTATATTTTTAGTAGCATCCTAATATGTATGTACCGAATTCCATAGTTTATATTATCCGCTGTCTATGTCATCATGTGTGGTTCGTTCTCTGCGCTTCCCTTGGGCCAACGCTTCGCATTTAGATTAAAGAAGCTCTTGAGATACAGAGCTCGCCCGGGAATGGTAAATCCAATCGCGTAGCCTAGGTGTGAATATCTCGGAGACACCACATGTGGACAAAAGACATGAAACCCAATTACTACCATTACCGATTTTTCTTCTTCGAAATTCGCTGCGTTTTTTTAATGAAACCTTTACCTTCGGTATAGAAAGATATAACGAAAGATAACTCAACTAGTAGGCCGAAACATCGTCCCTTTTTCCGTTTACTGTGGCCTGAATTTTTTTTTTCGCTTGTTCTCTTTTCTTGAGCTGTTTGTTCAGATTTGAGTTCTGTATTTTTTTATAACGCAATCCGTTTTGAGCAATTCGTTTGTTTCTTCATTACAGATTATCATGGCACTTGGCCCAACTGATGTGTTTAATAAGGCGCACCCTGAGTGCAAAAAATAAATAAATAAATAAAGTGACTTCTCCACTATAGGAGCCAGCGCAACACTTTCATAGCTCGTTTCTCATAATTTTCGCATCGTCCGTGCCGGCACAGCCCTCACACGTGTCGTTTCTCGTCCGTCTAGCTCATCCCGTTGTTCTGGCGGAATCATACTCTCCTTTTCCCTTTTATACGGTCATGAAGTCACTGACCAGTACCACTCATTCCAAATGGGGTCAAAACAAATTTCGGTTGTTGAAAGAACTTAACATGTCTGAGCATGACTAAAATTGGACCGAATCATCTTCAAATCAACGAAAGAATCAAAATTTGCAGTCCTTTCGTGCATAATTAGATGCGCTGAGCACGATGTTGTCGGTAATTTTCCACGACAGAGGCTGGTTCTCTTTCGCACACACAAATACACACACGCATAAATGCCAATTAGTATTAGCTACGATTTGCAGACAGAGATCGCAATTGAGATTTCTACGTCAGCCTAACATATGGGAGCGTCTGAGCACAAAGATGTACTTTGAGTTCCAGAAGGACGTCGAAGACCCCGTAAGTTTCGAGTTCATTTGGCCGAGAATTTCGAAACTCTCAGCCAGTAGAAGAGAGAATTCATTCTTCAGCAGGAACTTGCTGAGCTTTTGCCTTAAAAATAGGATTTTTGACCGCTTTTACAGATTTCGAGTACATCTTTGGAATCAGCGCGTTGGAGCTGGATCGGAGTTTGTGGCCTTTAAGACCGGCTTTTTCAACACATTCGCGACCTTACGTTCTTGACATGGTGTGTCACATTGGAAACGCGCCCTTTTGTACAGGTGGGACCCGTGCTCAACTGCTTGAGCACGTGGTCCCACGTCGTAGAACTTTTTCCTCCGCCGCATAATGCCGCGAATTTGCGCAAATCTGAGCAGCATCGTTCTTTCTCTTGAGATCGTAAAGAGTGCTTCCAAAGTTATTCGTCCGTTTACTTGATACTGATTATAGCTTCTTTTTCATATGTATCGTTCTCTCTGGTGTATGTTTCAACCACATATTAAAAAAAAAGATTGAGGGAAGATCAGCCCTGCCCAGTCTATGTGTAGAGAGCTTGAATATTTGTGAGTATATAATACTACATAGAAATTTGCTAATTATAACTGCCTCACTGAAATATAACTCTGAAAAGGGTGTGCTCACCCGGTTGAGCACGCTGTCGCACGCGTCGCACCATACGTGTCAACCAGTTGAGCCCATTGTCACGAAGGTGTTAAGAATCAACTCTTGAATTCAGAACTTTATTCGCATCACACAAATCCAGCTGTAATTAAATGTCTGTTTCATCGATATGCGAAATGGAGTACGAGTGCACAATAAGGGGTAACTCGTAAACTAGACGCGATTGGCGCGAGCTTAAGCGTATTTGTTTCCCGATATGATGCATGAAACTGTGAGTCGATAAGGCAATTTACACTTGCTACGTGCGTCGGTCGCGCGTCAGTCGCACGCATCCATTTGCGAGGGAATTTCCATGAAGACCGGTCAATGCGGCATGCACATCCTCAATGAAAAGAACGCGCGGCCGCCACGAGGCCACGAACGCGTGTGTCTGAGCTGCTGCTGCGATGCGACTGGGCGTATCCTTCATCGTATGGACGCACGCTCACCAGTCGCACGCATTCAGTATAAATTGCCGTGATCACTCCTCAACTACGAGAATCTTAGCCTCAAACAGTCTCAGCGCCATGCGTGGGAATCACTGTGAAAACTCTCACTAATGAGATTTTCTAACAGCAAGCTCGAAAACCTCTGGAAAAATGTATATACAATAAATGACAAATATTGTACGCACTACAACCGTGCCATGTGGGTGTGCCTCCTTCCAAGAAGAAGATCTTAGCCTTCCTTTCTCTTTTTGTCAGTCGATACAAGGAGCACATCTTTTGCGCTTTTAAGCTGTGAGACCGTTTTGTAAGACTTTACTAAAACACAACATTTCTAAGCACCTGCTTCCTCCTACCTATTCATGTCATTAATCTTATAAAATTGAATTTGTGGTGTATTCAAATACTAGTCTTTTCAAACCATTAAATTACATGAATTCCCTTGTTCTCGAAACATCAGCCTTTCTGAGAGCTCTGAGAAATTAATTGTCGAAACGGACATTCCATTTTTCATAACGATAATAATGCCACGAATCGGGAAAGTGGGTCCTGCCAACGAACGGGACAAACGCTAAAGAAGAAGCGTTATTTTGATTTTTTTTTCTTTTTTATCATCTGCATATATAAAAGTCAAAGTTTGTGTGTGCGTGTGTTTGTGTGTTTGTGTGTTTGTACGTTTGTCTGTTACTTATAGAAATCGCGGTGGGTGAACCGATCCGGACCAAATTTTGCATGCAGGTCCGTCAGAGGCCGGCGGAGGTTACAGGCTACTTTGCACCTGGGATTATCGATTGACTTATCGATTATATCGATTTTATTGATTTTTCGCTATTTTTTGCCCAGGGACTGGCGCAACTTGCCTTACTTGAATATGACAACCATTTCGCACGAAATATTGATTTACTGATTTTATCGACTTTTTCTATTTTCGCCCGGGGACGGACAAAGACATGTCTTCTGGGGTTCCTCAATACGTTGGGTACGAACATGGCAACCATTTTGCACGAAATATCGATTTATCGATTTTATCGATTTTTGGCACTTCCGCCCAATGGAGCGGTGAAGACATGTTCCTCTGGGGTTCCTCGACACGCTGAGTATGAATTTGACAACTACTTTGTATGAGTGCATCGATTCAATGTCACCGAAATAGCTTTACTAACTTTTCGCCCACAAGTCGATGAAAAAGGGTCACCTGGGCTTCGCTAACATGCTGATCACCAAAATTATGGAGATTTTAATGAATTTGTTGGTGATAGCAATTGACCTCAGCAGTGTGATGTAGCCAGTGTGATGTAGCCAAGACACACCCGAGCGAAGCCGGGTACGGCGGCTAGTTTCTAAATATAATGAACTATGTACATATGAGGATGTAATTTGGAGCAGCTCAGTGCGCAGCACTAGGTGGTCAGTGTCTGTTGGGGAGTACTAAGTCCAGTCGGATTCCGAAATGGGCTACTAAGTACCTACACACTAGGGTTCTTTCAGGAAGAGCAGATAGCACTAAAAAAGTGGCTTAAATAAGCGTTAGTGAGACGACGAATGATGTTTCAGCAAGAAATGCGTACCATTTAGCGAAGACAGCCTAAATCATCTCAAATTCAAGCTAAAATCCTCGAAAACCGACCTCAGTACGGAACTGTTTGATGCCGCTAGAACTCGTTGAAACTTGTTATAGGACCTGTCAGATACAAGAAATTGTCATTGGAGCGTGGTTTTTTCTCTCAAACCCGGAACTTTCCCAGGAAATTTCTCTTGTTTGAGGAAGTGTTCCGATACGCTGTCAACTCCAAGAAATGCGCCTAGGTGGTATCAACTCTCCCCCAAAGTGGCATCTTTCGTTTTTGAGAAACCGTCTTCGTTTTTGAAAAAAACCGTCATTAATGGTCAAAAAATGGTCAAAAACCACTTTTTGACCATTAATGACGGTTTTCTCAAAAACGAAGACGGTTTCTCAAAAACGAACGGTGCCACTTTGGGGGGATACTCGTTGGTATAGTGCGCATCTACAGTCAAAATTGCAACATGATACTTCTCCTACAGGTTGAGCAACAACAGATTATCACTGGAGCGCACCAGAGTGCAGAGCAGGGATGGAGTAAATGGTTGAACAACGGTGGTCTTCAGCCACGAGTTTGATGATCCCCCAGAAGTGCCTCTGTGAAATCTGTTTGTCTCTAACATCAGTAGACGGTTAGCGGTTGGCTACGCCCCGGACACTGGTGCTAAGCCCCCTGAATCTGCAGAACGCTACTAAGTCCTGGTGGTCAATGACCACCAGGACGCCCTGAAGCAGCTTTATCCGGCGGTGTCACCAAAGAATTTCACGTAAATTCTAACTGGTTTCATATCCTCTTATATAAATCATGGTAGTGCAACAAAATTTTCTAGAGCGCAGGCGGTGGGAGACCACCACGTGATCGTATGCTTCCATCACGGGTCTTACTCTGAACTTTCTGCCCGCGGTGAATCCGCGGTACGAGGTCAATCCGCGGTGGACTCGCGGTTGCCCGCGATAAATCCGCACGTGCCCGCGGTGGACGACCGGGAGTGACGTCACTAGCGCGCTATGCCCGCACATGATCACGGTGGACCCGCACATGCCCGCGGTGGACCCGCAGTAGAGCTGATTGCGTCATCAATGCCAACAAAACCTCCACGCACGATGCACGCATGGCCGAGTGGACAAGGGAGTGGACTTGGAAACATGAGTTCGAAAATGTAAGTGGGTTCGAATCCAGAGGTGTAAAAACGCGTTCAGGATGAAATATCAGTGCCATCGTGGATTTGCCTCCTCCTCCTCCTCACGACAGGGTCTTCGATACAGGACCATTTTTAGAAGAAAATAACCAGTCCCTTGAAAATGCAATGTTCCCGCGGTGGACCCGCACATGCCCGCGGTGGCGAACCGCGGATCCACCGCGGGCAGAAAGTTCAGAGTAGTTAGAGACAGCGCTCGCAATGATGCGAAGCTGACGGGACGGCCGACGTTTCGTCATATGTGCAAGGACGTAGTGGAAGTCGGGTGCACTCAGGATTTCGCGGTGGGACCAGCGGCTAGCGGTCTCGAGCCTTCTGAGCGAGACATTGTTTACAACAATTTCACATTGCATAGCAGCAATGTAAGGAGCAGAGTAGCCCCCGTACTGGAGCTTTGTTATTGTCTCCACTCAATTTTGAATCACTGAACGATCTATTCTAAGGTAGTTGTCCACCGATGGAGAAAGAGTCCGCCGTGGCCCTATAGTGGGGAAAACGCCAGAATGCGGATCCATCGATGGAGAAAGGGTTTGCCGTGATCCAGTAGTGGGGAAAACGGCGGGATACGGGTCCACAGATGGAGATTGGATCCGCGGGAGCCCAATAGTGGAGAGAACGCCAGGATTTAGGTCTAAGGATGTAGAATAGGTCCGTGTCCGTCCCGGTCCAACAGTGGAGAAAATAGAAGGGTACGGGTTCTTCACTGGAGACTGGGTGCGGCGTGGCCCAGTAGTGGAGAAAACAGTAGGGTACAGGTCCACCACGGATGGGAAAAGCGCCCGCCTGGGCCCAAAAATGAGGTAAATGCCAGCTCTCCGATGGATTGGGTCCAGTCCAGTCTGATGTTTACAATCTGCAACCTTTTCCATACTACATACTTGAAAGAGTTCTGGTGTTATGCACTCCAAGAGAAAAGTTAGAATGTTGTGTTTCAATGTTGCTTTTGTTACAATGCTATCATCATGTTACTTCAAGAATATTGACTGGTTTAATTTCAAGGCTTAAAAAGAAAAACGTCAGCTCTACAAAAAATCTTATTTTGAAAAGGAAATTGATAGCCTCCGATGTTGGAGGTACGGCGACCATCTAGACTATACGGTTCCTCGTTCCCATATCTTAGTAAAAGAAATTTGTTCACTTGAAGTGGTTTGTTTCATCAAGATCAAATATCTCTTTTCTGAGTTTGGAAAATCACTGATAATCAGTCCTTCGAACAAAACGTGTCTTTTGTCAATCGCGCGCAATTGAGAGGTTTATCGAAGGGCAGGCATTTCTGTATTGAATTAGAGAATCGCTTTTTCATCTGTGACTTGTAGCGGAGGATCCCGAGTTCGTCCTTTAATACTTAACCAGTCTGGCCGTCCGGCTCACGCCGGACTTCCAGACTTTTCCCAATGCTCGCTTCGCTCGCATGACTTTTTCCCTTTTTCATCCTAATAAACTCAGCCATACCACTTATAATGCGTTCCACATCTTTTCCATTGCTTTTCTTCATGTGAAACTGGACCTACCAAAGAGGACAAATCGAGTTTCTCGCGGCAATTTTACCTTCTGCTCCATTTAAATAGCTGTTGAACTATTCAAAACATATATATATAGTTGACTGAAATAATTATGTATGACTGGTTAAATCTGGAATGATCGCAGGAAACGGTTATCATTCTTTGCTTGTTATAACTGGTCAAGTGATAAGAGCCACTTTGAACATATAAAAGAGGAGGATGTGGTGTATCCATAAACAAATGAGAGGAGAAGAACGCGAGAGGGGATGTAAGGAGGAGGGATTTACACGGAGTGCATATTAATCACTGCTGAGGTCTGACTTCTAGTTTTTTACCATTGATGCTAGGCGCCAGCGAAACGATTGAGCAAATATGCACCTGACTCGTGTCATTTCTTTAGTAGTGGACAGCGGCGCATCCTTCCTCCGTCGATCTCCACATTTACGGACTCTCTGCCATTTTTAGGCACCGGCGCTACCTTATAACACCGTTGGACCCGACTCCAGGCGTTTCCCCATTTCTCGACGCCGGCTCACCCTTATCACACCGTTGGACCCGACTCCAAGCGTTTCCCCACTTTTGGACGCCGGCGCACCCTTACCACACCGTTGGACCCGACTCCAGGCGTTTCCCCACTTTTGGACGCCGGCACACCCTTATCACACCGTTGGACCCGACTCCAGGTGTCTTCCCGCCTTTGGATGACGGCGCTCCCTTATCACGCCGTTGGACTTGACGTCAGACGTTTCCTCACTTATGGACGCCGGAGCATCCTTATCACACCCCCAGCCCACCTCTAACACTACACGGTACCAAGGGCCGACAGTTCCAGGAGACGGTTATGCCGATGGAGGAGGGATTCCAAGAGCACGAATGTGAGCAACGACAGGATATGGGTTCACCAATGGACGACAGGTTTGAAAGTGTGGGGAATGCCAGAATACGAACTCTCGATGGCATATGTGTCTCTTTCGGCTCAACAGTGAGGAAAATCAAGGATATGGGTTCGGATGGAGGAGGACAGGTCCGCTGTGGCTCAGAAGTGAGGAACGCCGGGATACAGTTACTCCGATGGAGTAGAGGTCTACTCGACAGAGTCAGAAACGAGGATGTGCGCTTTATGTTCGGAGTGGCGCCGATCGCGACGAAGATGCGTGAGGCCCGGCTACGTTGGTACGGTCACGTGCTCACAAATGATGAATGACACTTCGGTTGCCTCATCCTAATCCTCATCCGTCGTTCCTCGTCCGCCTCGTTCCTCCTCTTCGTTATAAAGGCAACCTATCCGTCTCTTTCCTTTTATACGGTTCTGTAATCACAGGCCTATCTCTGTGATGAAAACAACAGTCGGACATTAACATGTCTGAACATGACTGGCGTGGCCCGAAACACCTCTAATTCAAGGTAAAAATCGAAATTTACCACATTTTCGTACATAACTCGAAGCGCTGAACACAATGGTGTGGGTATTTCCCGTTTTTGGTGGCTAGTTCTCGTGCACACACACATGAACTGCCAATTAAGAAGAAGTAAGATTTGGGATTCGTTTGTTTTTTCGGCAGATGGATGTTTTTATGTGAAGACATGCCAGTTCGTCACTGGTTGTACTTGGTTTTAACATAAGACCTTCGCGCTTTTTTCCACTGCAGTTTTCTCCACTCATTTTTTATCCTTTGGGTATATGTCATATCCGATTTAAAAGCGCTATCCATGCTCTACAAGTATGGTGTGATTTTTGGTTTTTTCTTCAAGCCAACGGTTTACATGAGCCACCGAACAAGGTCACACTAAGCAAGTCATTTAGAAATCTTGGATGTGATTTTGTTTGCTCATTTCATCCCAGTGGAGACGAAAGCAGCTACATCACCTCTGTTTTTACACATACTATGCTTCGGCAGTTCACTTACAAGTAGTGGTAGTCTTTTTACAGGAGCATTTTTGAACAATTTTGTATGTTAACTGCCTGATATTCTCAACACGGTCTCATGAGTCCCTTTCTCCAAGACAAACAACTTTTCCAGATCTTCACCTACATCCATGGCTCAATTTGTGAGTAAAGAATATTAGTCTTGGCTTTTCCCCCTCCTATAGGGAGAACAGGATATGACCTTTTTCTGTTCCACAAGCAGCTTAATATTTTGATTTCAATAGTACGGACTTCTACAGGAGGGCATATGTCATTGTACAACGTTTTCCCATTCATTTCTCCACCACTTGCTGAAGCTTTGCCCTACTTAGTTCTTGTAAATAATAGAGAATTGTTTGAGGTTCAGGCAGAATTTTGCAAGAGGCCTTTGCTTTTACACATTCGCGACAACGCAGATTTTCCACTCAGGGCCACTTCGGACCAAAGCGAGTTTCCGCTTGTTTCTCAACAAAGTTGTGGTAATCAAGGCATATTGGAGATGATGATTACAAATATGATATCTATTAGGTTGTCGGGAAATGACAGAGATACTCTGGATTTTTTTTCCAGTCTTCGAACTTTTTTCTTCTATTAGAAAACTTCAGGACGTGTTGTTATGACCATGTACACCTATCACGTGGGGTCTCCTATCATGGATAATTCCAGCACTGCGGACTCAGTAATCATGTTAATTCAGGTCCAAGAAGTCATCAGTCAATGATCGAAAATCGTCAAAGTTGAGAAGTGCTGCTCGTTCAAGGAGTGCTCAAGATACTAGACAAGGTGTTAGATGGGAAGCGCGAGGTCGTACAATGGTGCAGGGTGTGGCACCGTGGTCCGTGTCTGCTCCTTATACTGTCGACGAGTTAACAAGTTGAATTGAGGGTGCATTTTGTTGAGCAGAATGTGCACCTCGACACATTAATGTTTCTTTTTTCAGACAGTGACGGCCGTTGCCATAAACTGACTATTGTAAATGTTGATGTTTCCCACCACGTTGCTTACCAGCAATTCCGGTGGAGCATTCCCTGCCCCTTACAAGGGAAGTGCAAGAGGCTAACCCCGGGGATCGAAACGAAACACCCATTTTTGGTAACATTGTCTAAGGCTATGTTAATGTATGTACATCATTTTTGCCCAATGGTCCTGATGCGCGCAGGAGAGCGCGCCAAAGACTTTTCGGCGTCATTCATCTCCCACACGCCCTAGGTCTTTGAAAAGGTCTTCTGGACTGAAACTTTGCATACGGGGGTTATTTGAGGTGCTGAATACGAATATCATATCCATTTTGTACCGTAACGATAGCCTTACGGTACAAAATGGATATGATATTCGTATTCAGCACCTAAAATAATTCCCATATGCAAAGTTTCAGTCAAAAATTTTTTTGAAGAGTTTGGGTTCATGATGGTTGAATAATACCAATTTTCTAGTGCGCTGTCAATGGACTCCTGGCTTGGATTCATGGAACTTTGGCCACGCAATCCAGCAGTGGTTGGTGTGATTAGCTGTGCCATGGATCATCGAACGTTTGCAGACGCATTTTTGAATAACCTGGTTCCGCCTGGCTACGCGACCATGAGTCCTTGCTCCAATCATGGCAGCCGCGATTAGGTGACCGAGTGAGTAACGAATCGGACGAAGTTCCTGCAGTAATTCTTGTAATGGCGCACATATCTGATGTGTTTTAGTCATTAGAAATACTCTAAACAAGTTTAAAAGCCTCAAATTCAAAAATGCAAAATGGACTCCGCGGACGGGATCCAAACCCTCGACCCTCTGGCTGACAATCCGACACGCTACCCACTCGGCCACTCCGCCACGGCTAGCACGCCTGTGGCAATTGCTCATGATCGCATACTCAGCGGAGCAGGATCGTTCACAATTGTGTCTCCAAAAACTCTACAGTCCATGAGACAGCTAATTACAGTAATCTCAGTAAGGTTGAGCCGTCAACGTTGCATAAATCGCCTGTAAAATGGACCCTTATGGCAGCGAAGAAGAAAAATCTTGGACGCGCTCTTCTGGGAGCATCCTGACCATTGGGCAAAAATAATATGTATGCATTATAATCACCTTAGACAAGGCTTCTAAAAATGGGTGGCTCGCTGGGATCCCCGGGGTTAGCCCCTTGCACTTCCCTTGTTAGCTCAGGAGGTCGCCGATCATGAAAATGGCTTTGAGGAGACGTATCGCCCGAAAAGAAACGTTGGAACCGACGGCTCACAGTTGGATGGCTGAGGAGCACGGGGATGAATGTCATGATAATGTTGTTATCCCTCCTGCTCTCACAGATGTTCCTTAGGAGCTCGTGCAAGAAAATCACTTGAACTGAGTGCTCCTACATTTTTGCGCCCAGAAAACAGATGGGGCAGCGCCATATCCTTACATACCCACGGTGCAGATGCTCAGACAGCATGGTATCACATATCCACGTAACATGGGGATAGGTCACGTGGGAGGGTTACAAGAAAGAATTTTTGCGAAGTGTCTCAATCATTTCCCGACAACTTAATATTATGCTTGGTAGACCACTTCTTTTGTGTATGTATACTGTAAGAACCGTGAAAAGACATTTCTAACACAGACATCAATCAAAATTTGCACAGGAGGGTTAATTTACATGTTGATTACGAATATCATCTAGTGAAGATGCACATACCTCATGGCAGAAAGAAAAACTTGTTTCCGGTATGGTTGCCTTATTTTTTGCAATTAATCACGCATATTGCATGGTTTTGGTTTGTAGATAAAATGTCAGACAAAGACTATTGCTTCTCAATTCAAGACAAAGACTATTGCTTCTCAGAGCTTCAGCTACGGTACAAAATAAATTTCAAATTCGTGCTCAACATGTCAACTAACCCCACTTACCAAAGCTTCACTGAACTTCGTGACCAAGCTGCTTCGACTGTATGCCTACAGTGACCGTGCAGTAACGCTACAGCAGCCTCAAGTACCGCGCTATAATGGAGAATGGATGGGGTATTCGTGTTTAGCATGTCAAATAACCCCAGTGCGCAAAGTTGCATGCTGTGAGATAATACATCAACAGTATCTACTGTATACCTACTACTACTAACCCTACAGTATGGCGGTACGGTATTAAGCGGATGCCGTTTCCGTGTTCACCAGGTGAAATAACCCCTGGGGTGGGCAGAGTTTGGGGAAGTTCCAGTGAAGAAAAAGGGTTAAAACGAATACAACCCACCGGTGTGTCGCATTGTCCTCTACGTAACTTCCCATATGACCCACCTGTGGGTGGTTATGTGTTGAAGCAGTTGGACCTTTACATACAATACTTTCGAAAAGTGCGAGTGGATGTGAAAAATTTCCCGTTAAACCAAATAATAAAAAAGAGCTTTACAGCTTAGATAATATTTAAAGAGGAATGCGGAACAATGGAGGGCACTTGTAGAATAATTAGCTGTAGTTATACTTCATCTGAACTCGATTCGGTCGGATAACGAAAGATGCGTATCGATCACCGGATAACAAGGATCAATACGTGTGTTTTATTACCAGATCCGACTCCGATGCACAGTAAATGAACTTCGATCTCGGCTGTGGAATAGATACGTTACCCTTGTCGCACGTCATTTGTAACACGCGAATATTCAATGAGTATTCTAACCATCTTTAGAAATTTCGCTTCAGAATACCTGTTCTTTTGGAAGATACTCCAGTAACTGGAACACCGTTTCGTAATTCAGGCGGTCTATTTGTGCGGCGGCGAATGCATCACTGACGATTCCGTATCTTGTCTTCTCACTGTAGACCTGAAGAAGTTTTGTCTCAGACTGATATTTTCTTCCAAGCAGCTTCACATCTCATCTAAGAGATTTCTGTTTCAGGATGCTTTTCAGTGACCTTAGTGGGATTTTATTAGACTAGCGCCCCTTCGGGACGCTAGAAAGTGGGGTGGGGCAGCCACTTGGGACATGTGCAAACGCTTCACACTTGCCAAATCTCTAGAAAATTTATGAAGAAGCAGAACCAATCTTCCAATGGGCCCAAACATGAAGTCCTTCTTATGAGTTGAGTATGAACATGAGAAGTTCGTTATCCATCGTATGGCGTATTGCGCGTATTCCTCACTACCGGGCGAACGCAGACGCGTTCTCCATCGGCGGAACTGTATCCTGCCGTACCCCACATTATTGGACAAAGCGAAATTGTATCCGAGTGTTTTCCAGACTACTGGGCTGCCGGCTTTTCTCCATCGGTGGACCCGTATTCTGGCGCCATTTTCACTGTTAGGCCTGGACCATATCCTGATATTCTCCACTTTACTGAGTCAAAGCGGACCAATCCTATATTGGCGGACCCGTATTCTGGTGTTATCCATACTACTGGGCCACGGCGGGCCCTTCTTCCATCAGAACGCCCGTGTTCTGGCGCCCTCCTCACAGTTAGGGCAAGCCGGATCCGTTCTCCAAGCGCGGGTTTGCATCCTGGCATTCTTAACACTATCGGGCTAAAGTGAACCCGTATCCTGACGTTCTCCACACCATTATGCTACGACGGGTCCTTCCTCCATCGGTGGACCCGTATCCTGGCACCCGCCCCCCCCCCACACCACTGGGCCACAGTGGGCCCTTTCTCCATTGGTGGACCTGTATCTCGGTGTCCCCCGCACCACTGGGCCATAGTGGGCCCTTTCTTCATCGGTGGACCCGTATCCTGTCATCCCCCACACCACTGGGCCACGGCGGGCCCTTTCTTCATCGGTGGACCCGTATCCTGGCATCCCCCCCCCACACCACTGGGCCACAGTGGGCCCTTTCTCCATTGGTGGACCTGTATCTCGGTGGTCCCCGCACCACTGGGCCATAGTGGGCCCTTTCCTCATCGGCGGACCCGTATCCTCTCATCCCCCACACCACTGGGCCACGGCGGGCCCTTTCTTCATCGGTGGACCCGTATCCTGGCATCCCCCCCCACACCACTAGGCCACGGAGGGCCCTTTCTCCATCGGTGGACCTGTATCTCGGCGTCCGCCACACCACTGGGCCACGGCGGGCCCTTTCTTCATCGGTGGACCCGTATCCTGGCATCCCCCCCCACACCACTGGGCCACGGAGGGCCCTTTCTCCATCGGTGGACCTGTATCTCGGCGTCCGCCACACCATTTGGCCACGGCGGGCTTTTTCTCCATCGCTGGACCCGTATCCTGGCGTTCCCCACAGCACTGGGCCACGGCGGGCCCTTTCTCTATCGGTGGACCCGTATCCTGGCGTCCCCCACACTACTGGGCCACAGTGGGCCCTTTCTTCATCGGTGGACCCGTATCCTGTCATCCCCCACACCACTGGGCCACGGCGGGCCCTTTCCTCATCGGTGGACCCGTATCCTGGCATCCCCCCACACCATTTGGCCACGGCGGGCTTTTTCTCCATCGCTGGACCCGTATCCTGGCGTTCCCCACAGCACTGGGCCACGGCGGGCCCTTTCTCTATCGCTGGACCCGTATCCTGGCGTTCCCCACAGCACTGGGCCACGGCGGGCCCTTTCTCTATCGGTGGACCCGTATCCTGGCGTCCCCCACACCACTGGGCCACAGTGGGCCCTTTCTCCATTGGTGGACCTGTATCTCGGTGTCCCCCGCACCACTGGGCCATAGTGGGCCCTTTCCTCATCGGTGGACCCGTATCCTCTCATCCCCCACACCACTGGGCTACGGCGGGCCCTTTCTTCATCGGTGGACCCGTATCCTGGCATCCCCCCCCCACACCACTGGGCCACGGAGGGCCCTTTCTCCATCGGTGGACCTGTATCTCGGCGTCCGCCACACCACTGGGCCACGGCGGGCCCTTTCTTCATCGGTGGACCCGTATCCTGGCATCCCCCCCCACACCACTGGGCCACGGAGGGCCCTTTCTCCATCGGTGGACCTGTATCTCGGCGTCCGCCACACCATTTGGCCACGGCGGGCTTTTTCTCCATCGCTGGACCCCAGTGGCGGACGCATAAAGTGGGCGGGAGGGGGGGCGTGGGAAGAAAAGTGGGGTCTCCGCCGTTTTGGGGACCCAGACGGAAAATAAAATTAATAATAATATTAATTATAATAATAAACAATAAATAAAAAATATATTAAAAATAATAATAAAAATAAGCAATTAAAAATAAACTAACACAAGATTTTTATTTGTATTGTAAAGTAATTTCGAAAATTTGGCGACCCATTCTCGGGGGGGGCGCGCGCCCCCCCCCCGCCCCCCCCTGCGTCCGCCATTGGTGGACCCGTATCTCGGCGTCCGCCGCACCATTTGGCCACCGCGGCTTTTTCTCCATCGGTGGACCCGTATCCTGGCGTTCCCCGCACCATTGGGCCACGGCGGGCCCTTTCTCCATCGGTGGACCCGCATCCGTATATAGTTGATTGGATATACAATGTCATGCCTTCCTATTTAGAGGCTTTTACTCTTTGTTAGTGCAGAAGCTTTCTCGAAACGAACGAATGTTGTAACGAACGAATGTTGTGACTACACAATCGCCGCGAAAATTCAACAGGGGCTGAGGCGACCGCGTAGGTCCAGCCTCCCCGAAGCTTTCGAGACGCGGCAGCTCTCATAGCACGCGTCCATTTCTTCCTGCGAGTGCACAAAGCGTCGCAACAGTGGAAGGCTGGTTTTCCTGCTGCGTACATTGTGCAGCCTGAAAGCTCGTAAACACTCCCTCACTCCTATGCGGCGAGACCGCCAGCGAAGGTGATGAAATCACCATCCCGTGCATGCGGGAGAGCCAGCAGTGACGTAATTTCGGGTCCCGAAGCGAACGTGTCTGCGTCCATGGAAATCGGCCATTTCGCCACACAGTCTGCGCCTCAAGATTGCGGTGTCTATGAGTGCCGCCCCGTATCTCTAACCGCTCTAGCCCCCTTACGGCGCTTTGTTTAATAGATTTTTTGCGTGGATTTGTGACCCGATCTCACATTTAGTAGCTACTGGTGAGCGACGCAGAGGGCAGGTGAAGACACCATGTTGACATGCAGATTTTGATCCGCATAGCATCTCCGGCTTCCAAACGATAAAAAATTTCGATTTTTTCTACTGAACTAGCGCTCCTATGGGTCGCTAGAAGGCGGGATAGGACAGCCGTTTGAGGTACATGCCAAGCTTCACCCCTACGAAATCCTTCGGAAATTGAAACAGAAGCGAAAATAATGATTAGTTAATCTTGAATACGGAATCTTCCTTATGAGATGCGTGTGCTCTACCAGTCTGGCAGCCTGGCTAACCCCGGACTTCTTGTATCGAGATGCTAGCCTTGATCGAGGATTCTTTGTCACACATCAACATATAAAGCTAATCTCTGATGCAATGATATATCAGTGGCGGACGCAGGGGGAGGGGGGCGGGGGGGGGCGCGCGCCCCCCCCGAGAATGGGTCGCCAAATTTTCGAAATTACTTTACAATACAAATAAAAATCTGGTGTTAGTTTATTTTTAATTGTTTATTTTTATTATTATTTTTAATATATTTTTTTATTTATTGTTTATTATTATAATTAATATTATTATTAATTTTATTTTCCGTCTGGGTCCCCAAAACGGCGGAGACCCCACTTTTCTTCCCACGCCCCCCATCCCGCCCACTTTCTGCGTCCGCCACTGTGATATATTCCCCGTTTGTTGTCACCACACTTCTTTTTTTTTCTTTTCTTACATTCCCATGGACCAGTCATGGCTAGTCCTCCCAACTCTGCCCTTCAAATGAATCTAGTAGCTGTGAACTATTTGCTGTAACCGACACAGGGTAAATAAGAACTCGAAATAGTTCAAGTTAAGATCGTTGTCGAGAAACTCCAACAGAGAAGGGCCTGCCTGGATAGGTAAGAGGAGAGGGAAGCAAAATTACACTCATACCGAAGAAAGAACAAAGCTGAAGGAGTCTTGCAAGAGCAGTGGACTCGCTGAGTAGGACTAAAGGATAAAGGGAAGTGGTCGGCCTTAATCAATCCCGTCACGAGGGATGCGCCACGCATTCGACTTCATCTGAGCATCGTAGAGGCGTTGAATGCGTATCTGCCCTGTACAATGACTTGCGAAGGGCACCCGATGTACCAAGTCAGTGCTTCATCCTCTCAGACTCCTCTAGTACCAATTTACCGACCCCGGAGGGATGGAAGGCTTGGTTGGCCTCGGGCGGGATCGAACCAACAATCGTGTGCGTGCGCAGCGAGCCTCTTACCACACGCGCCCCTGAGTAAGACTAGGACCATTTTTAGCATTTTCCGATGCTTATGTTTGTCTCTGTCAACCTTGGCCGTTTCTCGCCTCTTGAGCGCGAGCGCACATCGATGTACCCGTATCCTGACGTTTTCACACTTTTAGGCACAGTGGACCCCTCCGCCATCGGTGGATCTTAACTCTAGCGCTCTCCACACTAGAGGGCGCTGGCACATCTTTCGTACTTCGGTCAACCCATATCGTGACACGTGTCTAAGAGCGTTTTTCAAATTACTGGCCGCAGGCGCTCCTTTCTCCGTCAATGGATCTACAGCCTTGCGTTTTCCGCATCAGTCGGCCACAGCATACCCATCCTCCATAGCTGGACTTCAGTGGCGGACGCAGAGGGAAGGTCGGGGGGCCCACCCCTCCCCCCTCCCCCGAGAATGGGTCGCCAACTTTTTGGAATTATATTACAATATGAATATAAATCTTGTACTAATTTATTTTCGATTGTTGTTCCTGACACTTGGGCCAAAGCGGACACCTACTCCATCGGCATAACCGTTCCAAGCGTTCCCCACACTTTTAGATCACAGCGCACTCTTTCCTACTCCATCCCCGAAGCCGTACCCTGGATCCATCAACTTTTAGCCCGCAGAAGATCCATGTGCCATGGGGGACCCGTATCCTGGTGTTCCTAATAACTGGGCCATGGCGGACCCCTCCTCCATCCGCGAACTCCATCCGCGAACTCCATCCGCGAACTCTTATCCTAGCCTCCCCCACATTTCTGAGCCAAGTGGACCTCTTCCCTCGGCATAGGCGCGTGCTGACGTTTCCCACACTTTTGGGCCACAGCAGACCCATCGTCCATCGGTGACCCGTATTTTGGCGTTCTACACACCTGAACCACAGCGTACCCTTCTTCCACCCGCGAATCCGTCTCCTATCGTCCCCCCACACTATTAAGCCACAGCACGCCCATGTGCCACGGTGGACCCGTACCATGGCGTTCCTGATAATTGGGCCACAGCTGTCCTCTACTTCTTCTTCTTCCTAGCCATTTTCCAAAGGGTTGGGGTCGGCGTTTCTCATGTGGTTGCACCATTTTCTTCGTCCGTGAGCTTCAGTAACCGGATGTCCTCCTCTATCCTGACTAGCCATCGGGTTTTCGGTCTTCCTCTCGGTCTACTTCCGTCCACGGTGATGTTCATGGCTGATTTTGCAACCGAAGTGTCATTCATCACTTGTGAGCACGTGACCGTACCAACGTAGCCGGGCCTCACGCATCTTCGTCGCGATCGGCGCCACTCCGAACATCAAGCGCACATCCTCGTTTCTGACTCTGTCGAGTAGACCTCTACTCCATCGGAATAACTGTATCCCGGCGTTCCTCACTTCTGAGCCACAGCGGACCTGTCCTCCTCCGTCCGAACCCATATCCTTGATTTTCCTCACTTTTGAGCCAAAAGAGACACATATGCCATCGGGAGTTCGTATTCTGGCATTCCCCACACTTTCAAACCCGTCGTCCATTGGTGAACCCATATCCTGTCGTTGCTCACATTCGTGCTCTTGGAATCCCTCCTCCATCGGCATAACCGTCTCTTGGAACTGTCGGCCCTTGGTACCCCTGCCGCTCATCGGTGCATCCGTACCCTTTGTAAATCTAGAGAGCAATGGAAGGAAGTTAGGTGTTATCCAGAAAGTTTGAATACATACATAATTGGTGACATAAATGCCACAATGACATATGAAGGCTCATTTTTTCAGCGCATGTGAATGTGCAAACTGAAACTGATTCCGCGGCTGCAAAATCGCTCAGGGACTCTCGGACAGAAGCTAGTACAAGAACGTGCAACATGTGAGAGGGTGCGACGAATACCACCACTGCACCATAGGCAATACCACCACTGCACTCAGGGGCTGCGAGACCGCCAGGGGAGGACAGGGGTCCCGCCACGAAACCCTGAAATCACTGTCTAGGTCTCCCGTTTCAGTCATTGGACACTGAATTCATCATTCCGCCATTGGGAATATGAATGCAAAGATTTCGAAAGTGTGAGTCCCGCGAAGATCTAGCCTCATCTCGCTCCATAAATCGGTTTTCTGTATGACGTCTGCTCATCTCTCTCCACCATTGTCTGTGCTCTGCAGTGCTACCCAAAAGATAAAAAGGATTTCGCAAGAATCTCGTGGTCTGACGCCAGAAAAATCTGGACCCTTACCAGTCTTTATATAGGAGGACCAGTCTTTATATAGTTGCATATCGATTAAAGTGCACTAGGAGAATCCCCAGACTTCGCCTTCAATCGTCGTGATCGCCACATGGGTTGTGCAAATCTGGAGATCCTAGGGGAAACAGGCGATAAAAAGCGATGAGCCCCGTTTAGAAGAGATCCAAGGCGATGCAACATCTCTCCATTGCTGGGAAATGGTTCGAAATGTGGTCGTTATTGTAATCCTGTAAATTCTTTGAGCTGAAAACGTCAAGAATCCGTTTTCAATGGTCACATGTTCCCAAGCAAAGTATTCGTATATTGTAAGCCATGAGCTATTGAAAAACATTTGCTGCCTTTTTTCTCTGCACTAATCACAAAATATAATCGTAGGTCTCCTTACTCTGATAACTGGGCAACAGCCCAAGCGCGTTTCTCCAGCAGTGACACCTCAGTTTTAAAGTGTATTTTGGGCGGTGCGCCTTGCCCAGAAGGCTGCCATCCTCTCCTCGCTTGCTCCATTAACCTATTAATCGAAGGAATGGCGAATATGGCAGCACATAAGCCTAGAATAGGAGCAAAATCTGGGCGTAGTGCAACATAATCTTAGACTCTTCTCCGAATGAGGACAAGAGACAAGTTTGATGTCCGACCATCGCTTTATATACATGTCGCGGAAGGCGGGTCGCATCCCCCTAAATCTCCCTAGAATGGGAGGCAAGATACAGGTTTGGCATAAAACAACTGCCTCATATGACGTCGTACGAGGTGAGGCATCGGGAGGAAGAACGGATCACATTAAGGAAGGAACGAAAGTCTGTGCTTCTGCAGTTGATCGCATCAGGAAATTGCCCCCTCAAGAATCATTTTCCCGCAATTTTTTTGCGTCTGTTGACAGAATCTGCTCCTCCTTGAGTTGATGAACTGCACACTAATACTATAATAACATACTATAATAACAAACGATAAGATGCGCCATTATATTAAGAGTGAAATCAATCTCTTCCTCGATCGTTTAAGGTGTATGAGAGGAATGCAACGATTCTCGAAAGTAAAGCCATTTCAGCTTTGAATGCAATGTTTCCACTCGGAACCGCTCTACCGAAGAACACAATTGAGGGAGTGAAGAGAATAACATGCCCCTTCACAAGAGTCTTCCTAGGGTCTTCAAGTTGTAGGAAAAGAAAATCCCCTCTGTTCTCTAGACATCAGAATAACATTAGTTCCGGGGCGACTATTTCAGCACGTGCAAAATGCTAGCCTTGACCTCAAGATTTCTCCATCCTAGTGAGAGGGTATTCCTCTTCGTCGCCCATCGTCGATTTTTCCTTCGAGTTGTGACCATTCGAAATTCTCTATCCATCCTCAATCAACGGAAAAAAAACATGAATGATGATAAGCTCTAGCTTGCGGCCTCTATCTACGCTATTTCGAGTAAGGCAGGGGTACGGGACGAACGGGGTCGGCGGTGCATGGTAAAAATATGAGCCGAAAAAATGGGATCAATTTCACCACTTTTACACCCTCGGGGCGGGGCTTTCGGCAGCAATTAGCGGAGGCCTCTTTTGCGCTTTCCCTACAAAGTGCGCAACATATTCTTCAAATCGTCACATGCTCAAGCAAAATGAAGGAAGAATTTCATATTCTTTTTTCGCCTAGACCGAAGTAGTAGTACGAATGGAAACCTCTGACAGGCTTCTGACAATAGTGGAACTACTACTGGCGCTACTATACATCCCTTATATAAAGAATGATAGCGTATTGATTCTCATTTTGCAGACGGTGAGGGTCCGTTTGTTTCTCTAACCTTTCATCATATGAAAAAGCGCATAGACAGTGATGAAGGGAGGATGCGCAGGTTTGCGACGAGAACCGATTAATGGATAATGACGAAACGAGAGTGCGCAGGCAGCGCCCTGGGCTAGATCCTCGCGTGACCTGCGATTTCATAACCGCCTCACACGCTTCCAATGGAGTCCAGAAATCTCTCATGACCAATTCGCTGCGGGATCCGCGTCTAGCAGTCTCACAGCCACCTGATGAGATAGTGTTTACAAGAATATACGGAGCAGGATAACCACTCTGCAGGCATATTGTAGGGTGACTCAAAGAATTGAGCTGTATAGGCATGCTGCTCCTCCGCTGACGGCAACGAGATCTCTGGACGACATGAGAGCTTCCTAGGAGTGGTGCTGCAGTGGCATCCGTCGCAGCCTCTCACAACTGGCACATTCTCGTCCTAGCATCCGTTCAAAAGTCCCTGAGCGATTCTGCAGAAACGGCATCAGTTCCAGTTTGTACACTTACATGCATAGAAAAATGCGCCATCATAAGTTAGTGTGACATTTCCTGTGACCATGTATGTAATTAGTTAAGATTTCTGGATAACCACTTCCCTCCATGGCTCTTGAGATTTACAAAAGATATGGATGCAACGATGGGCGACAGATGTACGAAAGGCCAATAGTGCCAGGGTACGGTATGCTAATGGAGAGGGGTTTACTGTGGTTTAAAAGTGCGGGAGATGCCAAGACGCGGATTCGCGGACGGAGGAGAGTTCCGCTGTGGCCCGGAAGTTGAAGGAACTCCAGGATATGGGTCCACCGATGGACGAGAAGCCCGCTGTGGCTTTGAAGTGTGGGAGCTGCGAGGATGCAGGTCTCCTCATGGCACATAGGTATTCTGTGGCCTGAAAGTGTGGGGAGTTAAGGGAATCAGTATATGGGCTCGCGGATGGAGAAGGAATCCACTGTGGCCCAGATGTGACGAATTCAAGGATACGGATTCACCGATGTACGACGGGTCTGCTGTGGCCTGAATGTGTGGGGAACGCTAGGATACGGTTATCTCGATGGAGGAGGAGTTCACTGTGGCCAAAAAGGTAACTCCAGGATATGGGCTCGCGGATGGAGAATGGGTCCACTGTAGCTTAGATAGTTGTGGGACGCCAGGATGTGGATCCCCTGATGGCACATGAGTTTGCTGTGTTCGTAAACGTGTGGGGAACGCTTGGATACGGTTGTGCCGATGGAGTAGGGGTCCGCTTTGCACAGGTGTGAGGAAAGAAACGATACGGGTCCACGGACGGACGATGGGTCTGCTGGGGCCCAAAAGTTTAGGGAACTCCAGGATGTGGGCTCACGGATGGAGCGGTGAAGACACCGTGGTGAGGATCCACCGATGGAACAAGGGTCTGCTGTGCCCAGAATTGTGAAAAACGCGAATGCGCGGGTAAATACATGGAGGTGCTCGCTCAAATGGCGGGAAAACGCGAAGATTCGATGAATGAGAGATGTTTGTAAGCCTCCCAGAATGCTGGAGGTGGTATTAGCCTTTGCAGCAAGTCCACTACTTTTGCAAGATTGCTTCAGCTCTCACATGTATTGGGTTGGGCGATAAGTCCGTGTGGTTTTTTTCTTCAACTCAAATTTTCACGAGGATTTGAACTGATTTTGATAGCCTATCATAGGTCATCTTGTAGCTTTCGTTTTGCTCTTTACAAATATTCTAACCAATCCCCCAATCCCTGCTACTTCTCATTTCCTGTCACATGAAATGTAACCCTCCAATTCGACAAGAGCGTACATCTCCGACACCTTCAACTACTCCACTACAATGCTGGAACAAATGCAGCTCAAGCTGCTGAGGATGTTAAGGGCGTCTAAGTGGAAGCCACTACTGTTGGAGGGACAGAGCAGAAGTGGATGTTTGCTTCAGAGAGGTCGATTTTGGGCTGGAGGATTTACCTTGTTCTGTACGCGCAAATCGTAGAGTTATGAGACAACATTTCGCAAGGACTTCCTGTGAAGAAAAAGTACTGCGGATCTCAGCTTCTAGAAAAACCCAAATTCAACTGGTCAAGTCCGTGAAAATACATTGAATGCTCTGAACGAATTCATTGCCCAACCTAATACTTTTTTGGCATGAGTGTAATTTTGCTTCCCACTCTCTTCCTCACTATAATTTGTTCGCAGAGTTGAGAGTGAATAGCATGACAGGTTCATGCACATTTAAAATGTGCGGTGACAACAAACGTGGGATGTATCATTGCATCAGAAAATAGCTTTACATGTTGATGTATGAGGAAGAATCCTCGAGAAAGGCTAGCATCGCGAGTACAAGAAGTTCCGAGTTGGCAAGGTGGCAGACTGGCAGAACACACACAACTCATAAGGAGGATTTCTTATTCAAACTCAATCAATTACTATTAGGTTGTCCCATAAATAATGGCCGTTTTGGAGGTGCGCATTACAAGGTGCGTAACGCAGCTCATACTTGAGATTTTTTCTTGGATTTTCAGTACACATTGATTCGCATGAATTTTCTAGATGAGAACTGGATTCACCGCAAGCTCAAAAGGACACTCTAGGCAAAGGTCTGGAAAACACAATATTACAAGGAGAGATCCAACGCCCCAATCAGTGAAATTTTTCTTAGTAGGATGTGAACCTGTATGAATTGGTAATAGGATGGTAACAGGCAAGGCATTTAGTAAATTCTACTCGTGGCCTGGTCTAGCTACTGTCGAACACCTCGAGCAGTATTTGATCTATCAGAAAAAATGACCTTTTTCTGAGAGATCGAGGTTTGTTGAATTTATCCGGATCTCCCTCAGCGATCTATCAAACAAAGCGCCGTAAGGGGGCTAGAGCGGCTAGACATATTGTTCCATGAACGAGGCGGCACTCATAGACACCGGTAATCTTGAAGCGCAGACTGCGAGGCGAAGTGGCCGATTTTTAGGGACTCCGATACGTTCGTTTCGGGACTCGCTAATTACGTCAATTCTGGCTCTCCTTCATGCACAGAATGGTGATTTCACCACCTTCGCTGGCGGTCTCGCAGCATAGGGGTGAGAGAGTGTTTACTACTCTCGGGCAGTGCAGCATACGGAGCAGGAAAACCCCTCTTCTACTGTTGCGCGCTTTAGTCACCTCTACGGAAGTAAAGGTCGGGTTCTTTGAAAACTCTACAGCGTCTCGGAATCAGGGTGGTGGCTGTGCATACGCGGTTGGCCCATTTGGTGGATGCTTCTGACCCATCCCTGCTGAGGTCTCGATGCGATTGTGCAGTCACGATAACCGTTATTTTCAAGAGAGCTTGTGCACTAACACACAGAGTAAATGCTTCATAATAGCAAGCATGATATTGTGTTACAAATCAACCAACAGTTGATTATAATAAACAAATACATAGTTCGCCAAAATTTCTGAATAACTCCCAAGCCCTCACCATTACTCTCTAGATTTACAAAGGGCACAGATGCTCCGATGGGAAAAAGGTGTGCCGTAGCTCAAAAGTGGTGAAAACGCTAGGATACGGCTCTGCCAATGGAAGACGGGTCCGGTTTGGCCTAAGAGCGAGGAAAAACACCAGAATAACGTTTGACCGACCGCTGAAGGGCCCATTGTGGCCCAATAGTGTGGAGCACACCAGCATGGAGGTCCCATCATAGCATAGGTTCGCACTGGATCACTAACGTGGAGGACGCCAGGGTTCACCGATGGATTAAGGATCCGGTGTGGCCCAGTAGTGAGGGAAACACAAAGGGAGGAAGGACCCGCCGTGGCCCAATGGTGTGGAGAACGCCAGAATATGGGCTCACTTTAGTCCAATAGTTGAAGTATGACAGGATGATAGCCCGCCCAAGGAGAAAGAGTAGGCTTAGCCTAATTGTGAAGAAGACGGCGGAATGCGGGCCCTCGGATGGAATAAGGGCCTCCGTGGCCCAGTGGTGTGGGGAACGCCAGGATACTTCCCGCCAATATAAGATGGGTCCGCTGTGACTCAGTAAAGTGAAGAATAGCAGGAAACGGTTCAGCTGAAGGAAAACGTGTCCGACGTAGCCCAGTGGAGTGAGGAACGCCAGAAAGCGGGTCCACCAATGTAGGAAGGGCCCGCTTTGGTCCACCTGTGAGGAAGACGCCAGAATGCGCGTCCACCGACGGAAGAGAGGCCCACCGTGGCCCAGTGGTGTAAGGAACGCTTGGATCTGGGTCCACCGATGGAGGAAGAGCCCGGTACGGCCCAGTAGTGAGGAAAACACCAGAATGCTGGCCCACCAATAAAGAAAGGATCCGCCGTGGCCCAATGGTGTGGAGGACGCCAGGATATGGGCTCGCTTTAGTCCAATGGTGAGAGTACTAGGATACGGTTGAGCCGACGGTGAACGGGTTCGCTGTGACGTAACAGCGAAGATGACGCCAGAATACGGGTCCACCGATGGAGGAAGGGTCCGCTTTGGCCCAATATGGTGGAGAGCACCAGGATATGAGTTCGCTTAGGCCTAATAGTGTGGAGAACGGCAGGATACAAGTCCGCCGATGGAAAACATGTCTGCGTTGGTAAGTGTGGAAAACATACGAAATACGCCCTACGATGGAGGAAGAACTTCTCATACTCATACTCAACTCATAACAAGAATTTCATATTTGAGCACATGTAATGATTAGTTTTGCTTCTTTGTTAATTTTCTAGGGATTTGGCAAGTGGGAAGCTTTTGCACCTGGCCCAAGTGGCTGCCCCACCCCACTTTCTAGCGTCCCGAAGGGGCGCTAGTCCATATAAACAATAGGATCAAGTGCAGGCGATATAGCTGAGTAATTGCTTCGGGTCTCTTCGAGAAGCATCTCTTCTGTGCACTTCCTACTGTTACCAAACAAAAAGTTTTTTTTCATCCCCGTACTATTGTATAAACAATTTCTACACCCTTCACTATAGAGCTTTGTTTATAAACTTTGCTTTGCTTCGCGTTGATAACTTCCAGATATTTCACTCACCTCATGGTTCTTCTTTAGCTGTTTTATGATATTCTGCCAGCCTTCGGCATCATAGTTCTGCCTGAAGTATCCACGTCTATCGACGTTGATAACTACAGGTCTTTCTTCCTGTTCGACGTTTACATAAAGAGCTTCCTCTGAAAATGCCAATGAAACAATGACTATATGAACTCCAGCTATGGCGTAATCGTCGATGTGTGCAAGGAATCTTTTCAGTTGGACAGTTTTTCTGACACTCTGGTTGCATTCATATTCACATAGGAAACATGTCTTTCAGGTCGAAAAAAGGAGATAGCAACATGATGTGAAACATGATAGCGAACCCTCACGCCTAAAGCTCAGAAGTCGCCAACCATTCTGATTCGCGGCAACAACACACGTTATGCTCTAATTTTGGCTCAAACATGAGGGCCAAATGTGTGGAAACTCTGTTCTCTCCTACTCGATTGCTTAAACCTGAACAGTGCTGATGCTGAGTAGTCAAAAAGTCTTTAATCATTTTGAAGAAGGAATGGCCGAATATTTCCCTCATGTTCCACTCATATTTTAGTGACGTTGAGAGTGGCTGCTGAAGAAAAGATGTATATCATTAGGAGAACGAATGGAACGCTCGAAATTCATTATGAACGGGTGCTGCTGCTACTGGCAGCATCAATGGCACTAAGTGGAGTCCATTTCGACAGGTTTTATACAGCGCTGCAAGTGGTGAAGAAATCGTGTCCAGAAGCCCCACAGGCCTTTTCAACACCTATAGCAATTTGGAGTCATTTTTTTCTTTGTCATCAACACTTCCCATAAAATTTTTTCAAATGTTGCACTATAGCGTGGCATTGCTTATACGGAAACAAGTTGGCGCTCTGACCCAAAAATACCTTTCATTTTGCCGCAAATAACCTGTTTAGAGAGTTCAGAAAAGCGTCTCGCAGAGTTTTACATTTGAAAATGTTTTCTTCTTTGAGGTTTCGAATTTCTGGCAGAGCGGAATTTCCGATTACTCAAACTTTCGCACACTAGCGATCTCCGAGCTTTAAAATGCTCGAACCTTCAAAATTTCACAACTTTTCTTTCGAAGATTTTCGAAGTAATTTTTCGAATACCATTTGTTCTAAAAACTAAGTAAACATGCACGTAGCTAAACAATCACCAGCACTTTCCCATAAAAGTACCTAGTTTTACTCGGAATTTCTGAAAAAGTTCCAACTTCTCATGACTGAAGCCTGTACTGCTATAGGTTCACGGGTTCCAAAAGCACGACCGGTTAAAGGCAGTGCGTCACCTCAGGTACTACCTCCCGTATCAAGTCAAGTATCACTTCAGGTATCTCCTCAGGTAGTGTGCCGCCTCGAAATTCTCACTTCAGCCGAACATATACGAGCACTAAGGTACACTACGGGTATAAGGTCTCAGGGAAAAGTCAAAAACAGCAAAAGTTACGGAATTCTTGGCCGAGAATTTTGAAATTCTCTGAAGTGGGCAAGAGGTTTCATTGCGTTTTGAGGGTGCGGTATGGTTTTCCAACACGACAATACCTGCTCAGTCGATAACAGCTACTGGTGAGAAGTTCATTTTAATGTGCAGGGAAACAGTCAAAAGGTACCCGACTTAATAGCGTCACCTATGCAAAGGCTCGGTGGCTGCCAGGGACTTACCATAATAGTGCTGTGCTGCTGTTGGCTGCCCCTGCTCCCCACTTCCATTTTGACACGTATTGAGCTACTCTGAGTTCAGGACGTAGCTAAAGTGCAATGTGTGCAATCTTAACTAATGTGCAATCTTAACTCATCAGCTCCCCTTTTTCTAGCTTCCTACTAAAGAAACTCTCCCGCTCCAGTAACAAATTTAGCCTCTAAGGTAGGGTTTTTCGACTGTTTTTTTCAAATTTGTAGCACATCATTAAAATCAGCGCGGCGAGAAGGACCGCTGTTGAAATCAAAACTCATCATGAGGTGACACACTGCCTCTGAACTGCGATTCAAACCGATCATTTTTGAGGTGTAATATCTCAAAAGAGTGGAAGGTGTCTGAGCTCAGCGATATCACCAATGTTCCAGTGGGAAAGGACCTGGATATTCCTTGAAAGAGTTCTACCGTTTTTGCTTGTGACGTCACGCTCTACTGTAAAAATCTTCTCGCTGCTGGAGGAGATGTGCGATGCACGCCTCTAGTGGCACTCCTTAATAACCTTTTACAGAACTTTCTCAAACTGTATCTGCCTCGTTTCCTCCAAGAGAGCTTGAGCAGAACTTGAGTGCCTAAAATGCCTGCGCTCTTTCTCAATAACAGGCAACGGCAGTTAGATACCTTAATATTTCGATGGTGTTCTGGATATATTTTTTTCGAGAGACTTCGATGAATATAGAGATTTCTCGTGTACCGTTTCCTCCAATGTGTACATTTAGGGTGACGTCGCATCAATGGTGGATCCTATTTATTCCTTCCGCATGACCAAAATTGAAGTGCATTTTTGTAAACTCACAAAAAGAAGAGAACGGTCTAGGAGACATACAGAGAAAGAGGGAGAGAAAGCGATGTAGCGATACACTGGGCAAGCTTGATTTGACAACCTTGTAGACGAGTTTGCCAACTAACTACCCACGAGTTTCGCTGCCTTACCAGCTGAGCTCTATGGTGGACACCTTCATCTCACATTACATTGGAATAACGGCAACACTGTTTACGTGCTGGTCTTTGTTGTTCTCGCATGGACAAAATGCGCTATAGAAGCAGGGCGCCGTTCCTCGTCTTAGCCAAGCGCGGTCTCCATGACCACATCTCCATCTTCATATCTTCTGTCTGAAGCGTTGTCTTTTATATGATTGACAGAAGAAGCAGAAACCAAGCTGTTCAGTGAAACGAAGTGTACTTCTAGTGTGAGACCATCGCTGTCATCATACTTTCGTTTCATTATCATGTGTGTGTCTGTGCACGATAATCAGCTCATGTTATCAGAAACTAACGATACTGCCGTGCTCAGGGTGTTGGTCCAGATACAAAAATTCCTCATTCTTGCTTGAATGAACAAATGTCATCTGGTTCTACGACTGTGGATGTCTTTGTTGTTGCCAAATAAGCACGACAAAGGACCTCGCTTTAGAGCAAGATAAGAGAAAATGAGCAATATGGAGAGCATAGAAGATCGCTGAGAACATCATAAAGGAAAGCAAGCACAACAAAATCAGTTCAAATTATCAGGACCATGGTTTCATCTGCGTTAACTTATTTCTGAGAGGCCTAGAGGCAAGTTTCAAATAAGGTCGGATATCCTAAGGAGTTCCACCCTAGCTTTCCTAGATCTGGAGGCCTTTGACCGCGTCCCCCCACGAAGTCATTTGGTACGCTCTGCGGTTTCACGGCATTCCCGAACAGCTGATCGAATGGGTGCGAATTCTCTACGCAGACCACAGGAGTAAAGTGCAGACGGCCGCGGGCACGTCGACGGAGTTCCCCATAACCGTCGGCGTTTCAGCCCTTTCCCCGCTTTTTTTCATCGTAGTCATGGATGCCATCACAAAGGACCTTCACAGACCAGCGCCGTGGACGCTGGTGTACGCGGATGATGTAATGCTGGAATCCGAAGACAAGGGTGAATTTGAACAGCACACGCAAGCGCGGAGTGACTAGCTGGCACGGTTCGGCCTCCGCCTCAAGGTTAAGAAGACTGAGTATTTGACCACCGACGAATACGAGTGCGGCACTATCAAAGTTAATGGCAGGAATCTTTCGCGAGTCGCTACGTTCAAATAACTCGGCTCTGTGGCTTCATCAGACGGCAGCCTCGCGTCACCGCTGCGTGGTTGAAGTGGCGCTCACTGACTGGTGTGCTGTGCGACAAGGACATACCAGACCGGCTCAAGTCGAAGATCTACCGCACCGTGGTACGTCCTGTCGCGCTTTATGGTGCCGAGTGCTGGCCCATCACTAAGGAAATGGAACGCCGAATCAGCGTCATCAAGATGAGGAAGCTGCGATGGATAGATGGCATTATGCAACGAGATCGCACATGCAACAGGACATACAGCGATTTGGGGTGGTTGCGATAGCCCACAAGCTTCGTGAGGCGCATCTGCGATGGTTTGCTCGCGTTCTTCGTGTCGATGGTGACAAAATCTGCAGGATTGGCTTCGACGTAGAGGCACCAGGAAAGCGGCCTAAAGGACGACCAAAGCAACGACGGCTTGACACCCTACACGCTGACCTCAAGACGGCTAGGACCCATCCCGACCAAGTGCAGGACAGGGCACTCTGGCGTCAAAGGATCAGCAAAGCGGACCCCGCTGCGAAACGGGAAAAACGCTGAGAAGAAGAAGATCTTAGGGAGTTCCACCTAGGTCAACAGTTAAGGTTGAGAGTGCTGCTGATCACGTCATATGAAGTAAAATTGGATAGGTAAGAATGCCTCAAGACATTCCTTGCCGGTGGAGCTTCCAAGGTGGAGCACCACGAGAAAAACCGGTGAACGTCCCCCCCCCCCCCTTCCTCACCCTCAGCGCTTCTTACGTCGCAGGTTCTCACTGCATTACTACTGCTCTCGAGAATGAGAAATGTTATCACGAGAATGTCTTTGTTTATTCTTTCAAACAAACAAATTTTTTTATTGCGCGCAAGTATCTTCCAATGCATGTACGAAACTATCCTCTTATATAAATACCAGTCTGGCCGTCCGGCTAGCGCCGGACTTCCAGACTTCTATTGCTGCTCGCTTCGCTCGCATTCCGCACGTTGAAAGCAAACACAAAAGTGTAAATGGATTGATAAAATCTGTATCAATCCTCGCAGTTCTATCGCTCTCCTGAGAAGCCCTTGACCCCGTAGGTGGTAGCTTTCCCCCATATGAACGAAGTTATGCTCTCCCACATGAGCGAAGATAGTGGCCGTGAAGAATTGAGTGTAACCAATTCAGTGCAAATGTTATCTTGAAATGATTCAAGCTCAACTGGTTGTTGTGGTAGTTCGAGTGATAAGGGTCGATAAGGGTATATAAACGGAAAGGAAGGAGTGGTTCATTCAGACACAAACGGAGTGGGAAGAGAACACGGATAAGAAAGGAAACGATGTACATCTAGGTCATTTAGGTAGGAGGGTCCGCCGAAACAGGGTAAGCGTACCCCTCATGCAGAAATAGACCCGCCAGGCGAATACCTATTACTTGTTGAAGCCGTCACACCCTTATCACATCGTTGGACCCGACTCCAGGCGTTCCCCCACTTTTGGACGCCGGCGCACCCTTATCACACCGTTGGACCCGACTCCAGGCGTTCCCCCAAATCCCCCACTTTTCGACGCCGGCGCACCCTTATCACACCGCTGGACCCGACTCCCGGCGTTTCCTCACTTTTGGACGCCGGCGCACCCTTATCACACCGTTGGACCCAACTCCAGGCGTTTCCCCACTTTTGGACGCCGGCGCACCCTTACCCCACCGTTGGACTCGACTCCAGGCGTTTCCCCACTTTTGGACGCCGGCGCACCCTTATCACACCGTTGGACTCGACTCCAGGCGTTTCTCCACTTTTGGACGCCGGCGCACCCTTATCACACCGTTGGACCCAACTCCAGGCGTTTCCCCACTTTTGGACGCCGGCGCGCCCTTATCACACCGTTGGACCCAACTCCAGGCGTTTCCCCACTTTTGGACGCCGGCGCACCCTTATCACACCGTTGGACCCAACTCCAGGCGTTTCCCCACTTTTGGACGCCGGCGCACCCTTATCACACCGTTGGACCCAACTCCAGGCGTTTCCCCACTTTTGGACGCCGGCGCACCCTTATCACACCGTTGGACCCAACTCCAGGCGTTTCCCCACTTTTGGACGCCGGCGCACCCTTATCACACCGTTGGACCCAACTCTAGCGTTTCCCCACTTTTGGACGCCGGCGCGCCCTTATCACACCGTTGGACCCAACTCCAGGCGTTTCTCCACTTTTGGACGCCGGCGCGCCCTTATCACACCGTTGGACCCGACTCCAGGCGTTTCCCCACTTTTGGACGCCGGCGCACCCTTATCCCACCGTTGGACTCGACTCCAGGCGTTCCCCACTTTTGGACGCCGGCGCACCCTTATCACACCGTTGGACCCAACTCCAGGCGTTTCCCCACTTTTGGACGCCGGCGCGCCCTTATCACACCGTTGGACCCAACTCCAGGCATTTCTCCACTTTTGGACGCCGGCGCGCCCTTATCACACAGTTGGACCCGACTCCAGGTGTTTCCCCACTTTTGGACGCCGGCGCACCCTTATCACACCGTTGGACCCAACTCCAGGCGTTTCCCCACTTTTGGACGCCGGCGCACCCTTATCACACCGTTGGACCCAACTCCAGGCGTTTCCCAACTTTTGGACGCCGGCGCACCCTTATCACACCGTTGGACCCAACTCCAGGCGTTTCCCCACTTTTGGACGCCGGCGCACCCTTATCACACCGTTGGACCCAACTCTAGGCGTTTCCCCACTTTTGGACGCCGGCGCGCCCTTATCACACCGTTGGACCCAACTCCAGGCGTTTCTCCACTTTTGGACGCCGGCGCGCCCTTATCACACCGTTGGACCCGACTCCAGGCGTTTCCCCACTTTTGGACGCCGGCGCACCCTTATCCCACCGTTGGACTCGACTCCAGGCGTTCCCCACTTTTGGACGCCGGCGCACCCTTATCACACCGTTGGACCCAACTCCAGGCGTTTCCCCACTTTTGGACGCCGGCGCGCCCTTATCACACCGTTGGACCCAACTCCAGGCATTTCTCCACTTTTGGATGCTGGTGCGCCCTTATCACACAGTTGGACCCGACTCCAGGTGTTTCCCCACTTTTGGACGCCGGCGCACCCTTATCACACCGTTGGACCCAACTCCAGGCGTTTCCCCACTTTTGGACGCCGGCGCACCCTTATCACACCGTTGGACCCAACTCCAGGCGTTTCCCCACTTTTGGACGCCGGCGCACCCTTATCACACCGTTGGACCCAACTCCAGGCGTTTCCCCACTTTTGGACGCCGGCGCGCCCTTATCACACCGTTGGACCCAACTCCAGGCGTTTCTCCACTTTTGGACGCCGGCGCGCCCTTATCACACCGTTGGACCCGACTCCAGGCGTTTCCCCACTTTTGGACGCCGGCGCACCCTTATCACACCCTTGGACCCGACTCCAGGCGTTTCCCCACTTTTGGACGCCGGCGCACCCTTATCACACCGTTGGACCCAACTCCAGGCGTTTCCCCACTTTTGGACGCCGGCGCACCCTTATCACACCGTTGGACCCAACTCCAGGCGTTTCCCCACTTTTGGACGCCGGCGCACCCTTATCACACCGTTGGACCCAACTCCAGGCGTTTCTCCACTTTTGGACGCCGGCGCGCCCTTATCAGACCGTTGGACCCGACTCCAGGTGTTTCCCCACTTTTGGACGCCGGCGCACCCTTATCACACCGTTGGACCCAACTCCAGGCGTTTCTCCACCTTTGGACGCCGGCGCGCCCTTATCACACCGTTGGACCCAACTCCAGGCGTTTCTCCACTTTTGGACGCCGGCGCGCCCTTATCACAACCGTTGGACCCGACTCCACCACTTTTGGACGCCGGCGCACCCTTATCACCGTTGGACCCGACTCCAGGCGTTTCCCCACTTTTGGGCGCCGGCGCACCCTTATCACACCCTTGGACCCGACTCCAGGCGTTTCCCCACTTTTGGACGCCGGCGCACCCTTATCACACCGTTGGACCCGACTCCAGGCGTTTCCCCACTTTTGGCGCCGGCGCACCCTTATCACACCGTTGGACCCGACCCGGCGTTTCCCCACTTTTGGACGCCGGCGCACCCTTATCACACCGTTGGACCCGACTCCAGGCGTTTCCCCACTTTTGGACGCCGGCGCACCCTTATCACACCGTTGGACCCGACTCCAGGCGTTTCCCCACTTTTGGACGCCGGCGCACCCTTATCACACCGTTGGACCCGACTCCAGGCGTTTCCCCACTTTTGGACGCCGGCGCACCCTTATCACACCGTTGGACCCGACTCCAGGCGTTTCCCCACTTTTGGACGCCGGCGCACCCTTATCACACCGTTGGACCCGACTCCAGGCGTTTCCCACTTTTGGACGCCGGCGCGCCCTTATCACACCGTTGGACCCGACTCCAGGCGTTTCCCCACTTTTGGACGCCGGCGCACCCTTATCACACCGTTGGACCCGACTCCAGGCGTTTCCCCACTTTTGGACGCCGGCGCACCCTTATCACACCGTTGGGACTCCAGGCGTTTCCCCACTTTTGGACGCCGGCGCACCCTTATCACACCGTTGGACCCGACTCCAGGCGTTTCCCCACTTTTGGACGCCGGCGCACCCTTATCACACCGTTGGACCCAACTCCAGGCGTTTCCCCACTTTTGGACGCCGGCGCACCCTTAGCACACCGTTGGACTCGACTCCAGGCGTTTCCCCACTTTTGGACGCCGGCGCACTCCTACAGCAACAGTGGATCCGTTGTAGAACATTTTCTTCACTCTAGGCCACGCCCTCGAATTTCGTTTCACACACACTGACACACACACGTGACAGACAGACTAAGCCCGTTATTATAAGTCATGATGGTAGTGCAACAAAGTTTTCCAGAGCGCAGACGTAGGGGGACTAGCACGTGACTGCATGCACGCTCCGTGAGACGCAGTTATAGATTGTGCCTCGCGAGGATGCGAAGCTGATGGGGCGTTCGGCCGATGTTTCTTCATAGGTACATAGACGTAGTGGAAGTCGGTGCATTCGGGGTTTCGCGGCGGGACCAGCGTCTAGCGGTCTCGAGCCCTTCAGGCGAGACAGTGTTTACAACGATTTGACGATGCATAGCAGCAATAAACGGAGCAGAGTCGTCCCTCTGCCAGAGCTTTGTTGTTGACTCCACTCAACTTTGGAACAGTGGAGGATAAGCACTTTGAGAAGAAATGTGCATACCGTGGAGGATGCATTGAAGGATTCACTCAGAGTCCTCGTTTGTTATATGTTCCTTCCCACATCTCTTTGAGGTCCCTTGGGGATTATGCAGCTTGAGGATCCGTCTGTTTTTAAGAAGTACAATCAACTACACGGGATGAAGAACATCATCATATGCTGTTGTGACACTTTCTGAGACCAGTTGTGCAACTTGTGCAGTTGGTCAAATTTTCTAAGTATTTCCTACCTTTGTACATACCTCATGTGGCTGCCCCACCCCACTTTCTAGCTTCCCCAAGGGGGGGCTCGTTATCTAAAATGCATATCACGAAAAGGTTATTCGAAATCTACTAAGCTCTAGCTATTGCTTGCATTGGACGAAAAGGTAGTTCCAAAAAGGAGAGTCTCATATAGTGTGCACTATACTTGTACATTTTTGGAAAAGTTTCGAATATTTGAATAGTATCGCGGAGAACGCGATTCAGAAGTTTTGCCCACGTTCCCAAAACATCTCAGCATTGCTGAGGAGATAACGCTTATCTCAGAGGAATACCAACGCATATGTTTTGAGACCAGTTGTGCAACTTGTGCAGTTGGTCAAATTTTCTAAATATTTCCTAACTTTGTTCCATCACTTTCGAGATTTGCAAAGAGTGCGACTGCAGTGATGACGGACAGATGAGCCGGGCCCCGTAGTCCAGAAAACATCATGATAGGTGTCCACCGATCGAGAAAGAGTCCGCAGTGGCCCAATAGTGGAAAAACGGCAGGATACGGGTCCGTCGATGGAGAAGGGGCCCGCCATGGCCCAACACTGGGAAAACGGCAGAGTACGTCCAGCGATGGAGAAAGGGTCCGCCGATCCAATAGTGGAGAAAACGCCAGGATACTGGTCCATCGATGGAGATTGGGTCTGGTGGGGCCCATAAACGGGGAAATACCAGGCAACGAGTCCACGGATGAGGATTGGGTCTGCTATGGCCCAATACTGGAGAAAGCGCCAGGATACGGGTCCATGGATGGGGACTGGGTCCGCCATGGCCCAATAGTGGGGAAAACGTTAAGATGCACGTCTGGCGATGGAGAAGGGGCACGCTACGCGCTCATTCGTGTTCCAGTCGACCATCTCTTCTTCCTCTCCGTTGGCTGTTCACAACGGGTCCAGACATGTAAGAAATGTGACAAAGAAAGAGTAGCTATTATCAGTGCATTGGAAATTAGCTTTACATGTAGGTGCGGGATTAGGAACTTGCGAGCAAGGCTAAGATGGCGAGAAGACTCGAAGCCCGACGTTGGCGGCCAGACCCGTAGAGTATACGCAACACATAAGGAGAATTTCGTATTTGAGCTCAGCTAATGATTAGTTTTGCTTTTTTGCTGATTTTCTAAGCATTTCATACGTGTGAAGCTTTTGCACATACCTCATGTGGCTGCCCCACCCCACTTTCTAGCTTCCCCAAGGGGGGGGCTCGTTATCTAAAATGCATATCACGAAAAGGTTATTCGAAATCTACTAAGCTCTAGCTATTGCTTGCATTGGACGAAAAGGTAGTTCCAAAAAGGAGAGTCTCATATAGTGTGCACTATACTTGTACATTTTTGGAAAAGTTTCGAATATTTGAATAGTATCGCGGAGAACGCGATTCAGAAGTTTTGCCCACGTTCCCAAAACATCTCAGCATTGCTGAGGAGATAACGCTTATCTCAGAGGAATACCAACGCATATGTTTTGGGAATCTCGCCCAGTACAGTATAAAAGGGAACGGCAAATGCGCGAATGCGAATTGCGACGCTGCGAATATTTTTTATCCCTTTTTCATCTTTTGCGTTTGTTCTCTTCATGTGTTCCTTTGCGATTGATCATTTTATATACTTTAGTTTTAGTTCTCTATAGTTTTATGTATTCTGTCATAACATTTGCGATCGTTTATCTCCGCCATTATCATTTAAATAAATATTACTTTCGAATGAATATATATATATATTTTTGCGACTGATAAAATTATATTATTGCGAATGTTGCCATAAATTTGTTATTTTTGGTATCGCTCGTGAGTTGTTGATTGTGGAAGTTTTAAGTAAAGGTTTAATTACCCAAGTTTGAGGTTACACGCCCGCGTGGCACGAGTTCGGTGCGCTAGTTGCGGTGCAGGGATAGCAAGCCCCTGCCATTTTATGGTGCATTCGACCTATACGCACGACTCGGACTAGAGGTACGATTTTCGTCCTTTTCTCTTTTGGTTTGTGATATTTTCTTGCGATTGTGATCATGACAGGACCTGTTCAACTTAAGTCTCAAAAAGGGCTTCTAACAAGATATCGCAATATTTTGAATCAGTTGATTACGAAATATTCAGAAGCTTTTGACACCGAAGTATCCCCTAGATCACTTTCGGAAATGTCGTATGAATTAAATGCAACATCAAAATTGGTCATTGAAGCACTGGAAAATTTTACTAAGACGGTAGATCAAGTAGAAGAATTTCAGTCGGGGGACCAAGAAACCCAAATTCAAGACTACATTGATAAGACGCATACTGTATTAGAGAATGCTCAAACCTTGACTATCCAAATTGAGCGGAAAAAAGTGGGGTTGCAACAACCTATGGCTGCTCAAGAACCGGCTATCACAGAACTTTCTTCTGCCAAAGTTGAGTTGCCAGCAATCCCCATCCCTATGTTTAGTGGCAAAATTAGCGAATTTGAAAATTTTTGGGCGCTTTTTAGTGCGAATGTTCATAACCAAAAACTTTCGAATTTGCAAAAGTTCAACTATCTTTTGCGCGCTTTGAGGGGCGACGCAAGAGAGGTGATTAAGCGCTACCCGGTATCAGATGAAAACTATAATGCCGCTGTAGATGCCCTACACTCAAAATTCGGGGATAGATCAAAAATCATCTATGATCTTCAAGTGCGACTAGAAAGAGTTACTGCGAGAAGCCCATTCATCAGCGACCAACGAAAATTGTTGGAAAATTTACTCGCAATAACCATGCAACTGGAACAAAAAGGAGTATACCTAAACGGATCATATATTGTGCAAAGGGTCCTATGTAAATTTCGTCAGGATCTCCAAAGGAGGGTCCTGAAAGATCAAATAGAGAGTAATTACTCGGAACAGGAATGGTCTATGAGTAAGCTTCTATTTGATCTAGATAGTCTGATAAGTGCAGAAGAGAAAATAAATGAGATGTTACATGCTAATGAGGTTTTTCGAGGTAGGGAGAAATCTAGCATAGGGCAAAAAGGCGTCGAGAATACTCCCACTCGCTCTACAGCATGCATCTACTGTGATTCACCCAATCATAATTCGCTAAGGTGCCTTAAAATTAGCTCTATTCAAGCGCGTACCGACTTTCTGATAAGAAATAGAAAATGTCTCAACTGCGCAAAGACTAACCATTTTTTGAAAAATTGCCTAAGTAAAGGATGCAGTATGTGCGAAGACAAGAAGCATCACTTTTCTATCTGTCCTAAACGGATAGGCAAGGAAAGTGCTACCGCTCAACAACAACGAGATGGCCCGGCAGGAATCCCACCCACCGTTAAACGTGTGAAGCACGACAAGGGAAAAACTCCACAGCGGCAAAATTGTGCTGTGACTTCAGATACCCAAATCTTGCCTGAAGCGGGTGACTCGGAGACGCCATTACTGTGTGTATCAAATACAGAGCTTACTTCAAGGCAAAATAATGTCCTCTTATTGACAGGACTTGCGAAAGCGCGAAATAAGAAGTCTGGAAAACTTCAAAATATTGAAATTCTTTTGGATACGGGAGCTGATAGGTCGTTTATTCAGCGACAATTGGCAGATGATTTAGAATTGCCAATAACGAACAAAGTGGATTTATCAGTCTATACATTCGGGGATAAATCTCCCAAAAGGCAACGATACGACGTTACCCCTCTCCAAATTTGGGATGCCTTAGGAGATAGCCATACTTTCCACTTATGTAAAACCGATGTCATTACGGAAAAGGCTAAACAAGTTCAACTCACATCGGAAGATGTAGAGTACTTGCAGAAGAAGAACATTAGGTTGTCCAAAAAGGAACATACGGCTGTAAATCCTCAAGTATTACTAGGTTGTGATCAACTCTGGCCTCTATTGTCAACAACTAATCCTCAGCATATATTACCATCAGGCTTAATGGTGATCCCTTCTAAATTGGGGTATTTGCTGAGTGGACGACAAGAGCAAAGCAGCGATGAAAAGCGCTCACTGCGACAAAGCGAGAATTTCCATATTGTGAGAATAGGTGCTCTCGATGCAGATGAGGTTGATGAGTGGGACCGGTATTGGTCACTCGACTCTTCTGGCATTGAGGAATATGCAGGGACAAAGTGCGAAGAAAAAGCGCAGGTCAACGCAAAGATCATGCAGTATTTTAACGACACGATAGAGAAGCGCCATGACGGATACTATGTCCGCCTCCCTTTCAAGGAGAATTGCGACACATTGCCTACAAACAAGACATTAGCATATCGCCGCCTTATCAGTGCTTGGAATATGCTTAAGTCAAATGAAGACCTCCTTCATCAGTACCATAAGGTTTTCCAGGAACAACTCGAAAAAGGTATCATTGAAGAGGTTCCTAATATGGGGGAAAACCCTTCTCCTCTGGTTCATTACTTACCCCATCAACCTGTGGTGACACCACAGAAACAAACAACGAAGTTACGTGTCGTTTTTGATGCTTCATCCCACCTTAAGGGTTCTCCTTCACTGAATGATGCGTTGCATCAGGGTCCCCTCATTCTGCCAGAACTGTATGGAATGCTGTTGAGGTTTCGAATGAAACCTCACGTAGTTATATCTGATGTGGAAAAGGCATTTCTGCAGGTCCGGCTACATGAACAGGACAGAGACGTAACAAGATGTTTTTGGATAAAAGACACAGCTCTCCCACCTGAGAAAGATAATATTGTGACTTATCGGTTTACAAGAGTTACTTTCGGGTTAAATGTGTCTCCGTTTCTATTAGCGGCAACTATTCGATACCATCTAAATCATGAGGTTAAGGACCAAAAGCTGGCATGCGAAATCGGCGAAAACTTATATGTGGATAACCTCATCTTAACAGGCAACAGCGAGGAGGAAATTTTGGAGAAATCCCTGGCAACCCGTGAGGTATTTCTTCAAATGAATATGAACTTGCGCGAGTTTCTTGCAAATGACAGCAATGTGCAGGAAAAATTCCCAAGCAAAATCTGCGCTAGCAGAGCAACTCAGAAGGTTCTGGAAATTCCTTGGGACGCCAATAACGATACAATGTCAATAGAGTGCAAGTTTATAGATACACCTAAAATCACGAAAAGAGCCATTGCCCGTCAAATTGCCTCCATATACGATCCTTTGGGGTGGTTAGTTCCATTGCTTATCCCGCATAAGTGTTTCCAGCAAAAGTTGTGGCTAGAAGGCTATACGTGGGATCAAGAATTGTCGCCCCAGCTTTGCGAACAATGGGAAGCGATGAGACAAAATGCCAATGAGTTTCAAAAGACCTTGAAACGTGAGATATTACTGCAGGCCCCTACTAACATGGCGGTCTTTGCCGATGCAAGCGACCATGCCATGGCGGCATGTGCTTACATTGTCTCCGACCAACAATCCTCATTACTGATGGCCAAATCAAAATTGCCTTCGATTAAGTCGAAAATGACAATACCCAAACTATTAGGTCGTCAAGTATGAAATGTCTGATTTTATGAGCGGTCAGTTTGACAGTCTGTATCTTCGAAAATTTACTAGATCTCTTCTCATCTTTATTTTCATTATGAAGGTACATCCTCTTCCTTTCAAAATCACTTCCTGGGTTTTTGATCAGTTTTCGAATTTTTGTTTGAAAGCATTTCTTGTAGAACTACTCGAAGACGAAAAATCGTGTCGTTTTGGAACATCGGTTCCATTTTTCAGCTATTAGAGCCGGGGAAGCTGGGAACATCAGGGTAGTGTTAAGGGACATTTGGCTAGTAAATGCACTGAACAGCGTTTGCTTGGGAGATTCTGCTCAGGTGACATGAAGCTGCAAAGTGAGCCTTATGATGAACTTGGATTTCGATGAGCTGGAAGCCGTAGCCAAAGCGGATAGGAGTCAAACTAAGTTAGCATAAGTAGCAAGATGTGATCTTGATAATCCAATAATATTTAGGTACTCAAGGCAGTATGACCATTAAAAGTGGTTCAGTGAACGAATTTTTCCCAGTTTGACTTTCAAAAATGGGTGCCAATTTTTGACCATTTTTCACAAACCCACGCTGCTTAAGCCAGAGGAGCAGGGGTGAGGGCCCACCTGCCAGTCACTTTACTGGGCAAATCTTGCTCTATTTGACCACAACTCCTTTCAGGGATTAGCTCACTTCTTGCTGGAGAAAATGTTCAATTTTCAACATCATGTTGGAAACGCTCTTCCTCACTTGATCGCCCATAGCTTTCCATGCTTCTAAGGTGTTGGAGCAGCCAAGCCATATTTAAGATGGCAAGGCTATGGAGATAGTATACGAGCATATTCGGATATCTTATACTGCATCTTGCTTTAGAAACAAAACTCAAAATCTTCTCATCCAAAATCAGACATTTCATACTTGACGACCTAATAGAAATGAACGCACTGACGATGGCAGTGCGGCTGGCTCGTTCACTCTGCGAAGCTCTGCGAAATTCTATAGAACCCCTCAAGAACATATTCATTTTTTCTGATTCTCAAATTGTTCTCAGCTGGATTGATAAATCTCCAGTAAAAGACGACGTAGGGGTTCTAGTCCGCAATAGGATAAAGGAAATCCAAAGAATCATCCGATCGATAAACGAAGTCGGTACTAATGTTTTCTTCGGATACGTTCACACCAAAAACAACCCCGCAGATGCAGGAACTAGAGGTCTCTCAAAAGATGAAATGGATCATCATGATTGGTGGACAGGGCCAAGTTTTCTTCAACAACCTATCTCCTCTTGGGAGTCACGGTTATTCCGCATACTTGATCCTCTTGAACCCGTTCAGGAAACTGAAGAATCTTTCGCTTTCTCCACAGTACACATGGAGTTTGAAAAAGAAACTCAGTTTCCATTATTCCGGTACGCGACGCTCATAAAATCGCAACGGATCATTGCATGGGTTCTGCGTTTCATCCGTCGATGCATGAGCGGCCTACCTACAATGAGGATCGAAGCCATATCAAAGCGCGTCCCTGAACTGCGTCAAACAACGAAGTCAGGCCCTCTAACAGGACCAGAGATGCAATCTGCGAAACAGGCACTGATACGAAACCATCAGTTATCAATGCTCTCTTGCGACTATATTAAATCTATGAGCACGACTCTGAAATTATTTCAAGACAACGATGGAATTTGGCGTGCCAGAGGACGGCTAGGCAAGTCATCATTAAGCGACAGTGCGAAATTTCCCATTTTTATTGCTCCAAAAAGCGAACTTGTTCCAAAAATTATCAACCATGCCCACGGAAAATACCATAGGGGAGTCGCGCACACCATGTCCACAGTGCGTGAGATATTTTGGATCCCCAAATTGCGCCAGCAAGTCAGAACCGCTGTTATGCGCTGTGTAAAATGTAAGCGTTTCAATGGATTTCCATATTCTTATCCGGAAATGTCGGACTTGCCTGCTCAAAGAATGCAAAAAACACGCCCATTTGAAAATATCGGCCTTGACTTCTTTGACCTTCCACAAATAAGGGAAGGAGACGCTTTCAAAAAAGCTTATGGCTGTATTTTTACTTGCGCCGTTACACGAATGATTCATCTAGAAGTTTTGCGAAGTATGAGTACAGAAGACTTCTTGAATGCGCTTAGACGATTTTTTGCGCGTCGCGGCATTCCAAGCCTAATTATTTGTGACAATGCGCCTACATTTTCTCTGAGCGCCGAAATCTTGGATAGTGCGATTAAAGATAGCTCACTAAACGACATTCTCAGTAACAATACTATCGAGTGGAAGAACATAACTCCATACGCGCCGTGGCAAGGGGGCTTTTATGAACGGCTCATAAAGTCCATAAAACACGCCTTGTACAAATGTATTGGAAGAGCGAAGCTTTCTTTTGATAACCTCACGACCATCATAACGGAGATTGAAGCCACTCTCAATACAAGGCCGCTGACCTATCAGGAATCTGATTGCGACGAATTCACTTCCATAAGACCAATAGACTTCATCCAGAAGGACATGGAGGTTACCTACCCCTTTGAAAAAATCGACAATAACAATACTGATCCGGAATACCATCCCTCCGCCGAGCTTGCAAGCTTAGACACACGAAGGCAAGCGGTGGAAGCGCTTCAATCTTCCGTCAAAATTACGGAACGCTTCTGGAATATTTGGCGAGATCACTACCTGAGTAGCCTCAGGGAACATCATCGAATGCGATTATCTCAAAATCGCACTAGTACTTCAATGCCGAGAAAAGGTGCGGTGGTTCTAATAAGCGACCCAGTTCTACCTCGCAATGACTGGAAAATGGCACGAATCACTGACACAAAACAGAGCTCAGATGGCGTCATAAGGGAAGTTGAATTGACTACCGCTGCTAGACGGAAGATCAAGCGACCCGTAAATCTCGTCATTCCACTTGAATTGGGCGACACCGATAATGGTACCTACGAAGATGGCAGAAATGGCGAAGCTTGCGAAGAGAATGCAAACCAAGATACCCGCTATGATTTTCGACCACGAAAAAACATAAACTATAACGAGAATTCGTTAGCCAATACAACGTTTACAACATCTCCTGGGTTCTCACTCTCACCCAAATTTCCTCTTCTGATATTGACTTTGCTTACGCTTTCCTTCCCATCGCTATCTCGACCAATTGTCGAATCACTTAGTATGGAGTGTCATAAAAACGGCGTGCTGGTAAAAAATACTAACGCAGCAGATTTTGAAATTTGCATAGAAGATGAATGCAAGCACTACACCACACCATCTTTGCGAGAGTTAGTTCGGTTCTCTCCAGAACGAACTTTACATGAACACAACGTTCTTCTCAAATGGAAAACGAATGAAACACTATCTTCCATGGAAATGACCTGTCAAGCAATAGATTTTTGCGAAAACATACAATGCATTTTTTGCCTTTCACTCTTGTTGAATCCTGAATGTTGGCCACTAGGAGCACTACTAAGCTCTACCCTTTTGATTTACGTTATTGTTGCATTGGTATACATTTTGCTTTATGTACCAATCACAATTGGGAAGCCTATACGAATAATGGTGCAAGCAAGTTGTTATATCTTCCTATACATTTTCAGATTCTTCTTTCGTTTCGTGCGATATTTGTTGCGATTCTCAACTAGGACGCCCACTCAAAGACAGCGACTCAGACGATTGGCAGAAGCTCTTGCGATAGTGGCGATTTCAATACAGGTAATTGCGAAGGTTCATACTTGTCAGGACGTGAATATTTTTGCTCTGAGTTCGAACATCTGCACCTCCTCCTCATCATCAGCCGAAACATGCGAAATCTCACTCTCTAATATTTTGAAATTAAACACATTCAAGCAAGAGGCTTGCCTACGTCTTTTTGCGAACAAATCTCTTGTCTCGCATTTAAAAATTCGCTGGAAGGGACTAGCATTATATTGCACTCACGAAACTCTCACTTACACGCGCGACATTCAGATTCATGTCCTTGATAGTAAAAGTGGTCCTCATATGGGCTCATGTAAGGGCGAAAAATGTGCAGCTATCAATTCTACTGATCTTATTCCAGAACTAGAAAGGGCTAATAGCTACCCAGGACGGACAGGGTGCCTAGAATCGTGTGGGGGGTTAGGCTGTGACTGCCTATACCCAAGCTCTGGATGTCTTTTCTATCGGGTCTATGCAGTTCCTCAAAGCGATGACATTTTTGAAATATCTCGATGCATCCGATGGAAGCAGGAAGTAAAACTAGAAGTTACCATAGAAACCAAAGGGAAAACGCACCATTATGTTTTAGCGGTCATCCCCAATGTGCCAATATTCATCCACAATTTCACACTAACCATGACCACTTTGGCAGTTCCTCCTCTTCCCACTTTGAATCAGAAATTTATCACCAACGGTAAAGAATATGCCATGTGGCAACCTGACAAAAATCCACTTCTTTCCTGCAAATCACGTAGCGATGCAAAAAACCTAAAGTGCGATTTCAGCGATGACTGCAGGTGTGGTCCTGCCGAATCTAAAGTACGATGCGATTGTACTCACCCACAAGTGAGGAAAATTTTCGACGACCTCTCTCAAAAACTTCCACGACAGCTAGGAAGTACATTGTTCTTCAAAAATAGCGACTCCCAAATTATGGCTCGTATACGAGATACTGCTTCTACTGAGTTTGTCATCACCTTCCAAGGACAAGTCAGTAGGGCGACACAGCAAGTAAATAAAGCTATATGCTCCGTTGAGAATACAGTTTTGAAAGGTTGTTACCGGTGCAGTAGAGGAGCAGACGCGATTATTTCATGCTCATCTCCTCAACCGACTCTTGGGGAAATCAAATGCGACCGTGACACATTCGTAGTGCCATGTACACCAGATGGTGCTCGGACACAACTACGACTTATGCGAAATTTTGCTCGAAATTATCTCAATTGTTCTCTTCACTGCGAAAACACATCCTATTTTGTCATCTCTGGCCTTCTAAAATTCGTTGCACCTACAAAACTTCAGAGTAGCGATAGCATCAACAGCGAAAGCTCTGTTTTTTCTTTCCAATGGCCGGAGTTGCCAGATTTTTTCCATATAAGCGACATATTACTCTCTTGGCGAAAAAGTTTGATCCTCCTAATTCTAGTCTTGATAGTCGCTGTGGCGATCACATACCTTTATTTGCCAACGTTAGTAGCAATCCTCCTCCGCGCAGTAATGCGAGGCGCGATTTTCCTTTTTGTTTCCCTCCCAATGCGACTGCTACGTCTCTTGATCTTCTCCTTTTGCAAACGACTCTGCGAGTTCGCAAGAAATTCACAAGAGCGAAGTACTCGCGAAAAATACCTCTGAAGCTGTTATACATTTTAATGCTCCATTTTTCAGAGATGGATGAGCTGCAACGAGTCAAGAGAGAGCTAAAACGCCTCAGGACCGCACTCCCACCGCTGCCCACCCCGGATCGGCTTTATGATGACATCATCGACGACTGCCGCAACGTCATGAGGACGATCGAATCGCTTGATGAACTTCGTAATGATATCGAGTATTTCTATCATAGCAACTTGCGATACGGCGAATTAGAACGCGAGGCGCACATACTGGAGCTTGAGGCAGAAAACTGCAAGCTTAAGCTCCAGTCTTTGCGCCAACACTTGCGACTCTTGTTCTCGGTAGTCCCCATCCTAATTGCGACGAAAGCGATTTCAGCACTGGCATGGAGAGCGAAAATGGAGGAGGCCCAAAGCTATGTGATGCGAGATGGACAAGAAAAAGAACTATTGACGAGCCAGAAAGACATCGAGATTGTTGTGAACGATCAGCTGCAGGGGATGGATGAATTTTTCGCTGCGATTCGCGAAATTCGTTCCAGCTGTCTCAATATGGAGCGTGGCCAGAAGGAAAGCATCAATGTCCGCATCTTGGAAACGATGCAGTTCGTGAGCGCCACCGTAGCGGACATGAGGGAACAAATGGAGCGCATCGGAACAAACCAAGTCCTCGCTGAAGCGGAGCCAGCAACTTCCAGTGCAACACTAGTGGACAACTTTTCGCAGACGGCGGAGAGTTGCCAGATGGCAACCGACGAGAGGGATCGCGGCGAAAGTTCCGAACAGGCGAAAATTGCGAGTAATGCGGAGTATATGGAAGCGGTGGAGATGGAATACGAAAAGGCGAGAGACGACCCGAAGGAAGCGGCGATTCGAGCAGAGATCAAATCGCTGGAAACAGAACTCTCCAACGTCCAGAAGCGCCTTCGAGAACTCGCGAGGAAGCGAACCTGTAGGCAAAGAGAGTATGAGGCAGGGGTTTACCGCGCTGAAGAAAGGAAGATGAGGTGTGTTTTTTGCGGTGAGCAAGGATTGCACTACTCTGACTCTTGCAGTAAGATGCGAACCGGCGCAGAAAGAAGAGGCTTCCTGAGAAGATGTGGCAGATGTTTTAATTGTTTGGAGCTGCACTGCGAGGGTGGCTATCAGTGCGTAAAGTACCGGATACCCTGCTTCCATTGCAAAGAAAGAGGGCATCACTCGGCCACATGCGAACTACCGGAAACCTCGGTGCAAACGGGAGTGGAGAAGCTGCAGTGCGAGTTGGCGATTGACGACATCTTCAGAAGGCTCCGTCAGCTCCGCAAAATGGACAATGAGAAAAGTTAGAGCAAACGTGCGAAGAGTGCGAAGGAAAGGTGCGAAGGTGCGACAAGAAGAACCCTGTAGGGGGGAGTATCGCGGAGAACGCGATTCAGAAGTTTTGCCCACGTTCCCAAAACATCTCAGCATTGCTGAGGAGATAACGCTTATCTCAGAGGAATACCAACGCATATGTTTTGGGAATCTCGCCCAGTACAGTATAAAAGGGAACGGCAAATGCGCGGATGCGAATTGCGACGCTGCGAATATTTTTTATCCCTTTTTCATCTTTTGCGTTTGTTCTCTTCATGTGTTCCTTTGCGATTGATCATTTTATATACTTTAGTTTTAGTTCTCTATAGTTTTATGTATTCTGTCATAACATTTGCGATCGTTTATCTCCGCCATTATCATTTAAATAAATATTACTTTCGAATGAATATATATATATATATTTTTGCGACTGATAAAATTATATTATTGCGAATGTTGCCATAAATTTGTTATTTTTGGTATCGCTCGTGAGTTGTTGATTGTGGAAGTTTTAAGTAAAGGTTTAATTACCCAAGTTTGAGGTTACACGCCCGCGTGGCACGAGTTCGGTGCGCTAGTTGCGGTGCAGGGATAGCAAGCCCCTGCCATTTTAAATAGTCGAATATATTCGAAAATCGGCTTTATCGAATTCCGAATAATTATTCGACTAAACTGTTCGAGTAAATCATTTGAATGAAGGTCTTAGATCGAGACGTCAAATAGACTCAAAACTCCATAACACATTTTGCGGCCACCTTTAAATTTAATGTTGCAAAAGAAAACAGCAAAACCCTTCAAGTCAACCTAACGAATAAATTTGAAAAAGAAAATTTCAAGTGATTTCACTTTGCGCTTTTCGCTTTCACCGCCTGTGAGCATCGATGGCTGTGGGTTTTTTTTTGCAGACTCGGGAAGCTTGCCCGCGCTGAAACGCTCACCGCGACAACAAGAAGTGGCCTCGACCCTCGCTCTTCGTCATCTTTTGGCTGTGATCACATAGATTCGAAAGAACCATTCCTGCTCCACAAGAATGTTATAACGAATTCTTTTACACTAACAATTCGCTCAGATTCCAAGACTTTGAGATGGATTATTGCGTGCAAAAGAGCAACATTATCGACACCGAACTCTCCTAGCATTTTATTAAAGCTCGAAAGGTAGCCAAAACTCCTCAAGCGACTCATGTATATTATGTAGGGAAGACAAGTTGTGCTTGAAAATATCGTTCATTAGGGGTCTAATAAGTTCAAGAATGCTATATATTGTTTCGGAGAAGCCAACCGTCACGACTAGTCGAGTGGTTTGAGTGGAATTGCATGGGCATATATATAGATGGATATCGCACTTCTCAGACGCACTATTTAAATAGAATTAGTCAGCTAAAAAATCCAGTCGCATAAACTTAAAAATCGTACTGGTTGATAACGTCTGGCACCATTTTGCCAACATCATCAAACTCTAAGAGCTTAGTTCATAATGTCTTTTCACCCTTGTATTCCATCGAGCTTACGCGTTTCCCAGCATCGGATGCTTTACGATCTCCTTGAAAAAAGCAAAACGGTGTATTTTCTCAGCTTGGCATTTTTCTATTTAGGCGTGAAAATAGAGTGAATCAACATTTTTGAGAAACCTCATGATGACATAATTGTGGAGGAAGATAAGCGCCCATTTATCGGAAGAATGGCATACTCATGTTAACAACTAATAAATTCGAATTCCCCACTGGGGGCGCAACAGATGAGTAAAAGTCGTTGCATGCTGTTGTTTTCTTTTGCTTCTATTTTTATTTTCAAAACAAAGTCGTGGGACCACGCTGTATTCGCATATAAGGCCCCTGCATTCAGTTCAAAACGAGGCGAACAAGAGCAAACGTCTCTAAACCACTTCATGTGATAAGAATATCGAGTATTCGGGTGTCGAATATTACGCATTCGAATAAAGGAGACTTCGAATATTCGATTATCGAATATATTCGAGAACTGGCTTTTTCTAATATTCGAATTACAAATATGTTCGAGAAGGGAAAATTCCGAATGTTCGAATTTTCGAATGATTCTATTCGAATAATTTATTCGAATGACAGGACGTTCATTCGATTCGGTTGCAAGTGTTGTGTGCACCTGGATTTTCAACTAATGCGAATTATCACTACGTATAGTGTCTTTCGATGGCAGTGCGTTTTAGCGGACACGGAAAGCACACACCAACCGCACTGCAGTCACCGCCGTAGAGGCGAATCAGGTTTTCCTTGATAGTTTTCATCATATTCGATGTGAACTATCAAGAAAACTTAACAACTATCCAGAGAATTCCGTAGTTTTTATGGCAGCGAGGATTCCAGTGCGAGCGGCGCCGTCGCTCCGCGTGCTTCTCGAATGTAGGTTTCCAGGAGAACCTCCATGGAAATGCGCCGCCATTGATGCTCTTATGTCACTGATGATCATATGAGACACAAACATGGGCGAATATAAGGTCTACAGAGGACTCTACGGATTCCCTTTTATCATTACTGGATGCTCGTTCATGCAGCAGATCTGAACAGAATTGATAGTCCAGTCTAGTTTTCCCCACCTCTCTTCAACCATTTGAATTCATATTTCTCTGCTCCAATTTGGCAGAACAAGGGCACGTCCCATTTGTACCTATGAATGCAAAGTAAGCAAAAAACTATTAACCACAATTTAAACAATACGTACCCAAAGGTTGGTGCACGATATTTCTTTAGTATTGGCGCATACGGATTCTTCATGTACTTCTCTTGCTTTATTTGTATTGTAGTGGAGTTCAGAGCTAGCACAGTTACAAGTGGGAAACCCATCTACAAGAAATTCAATGGTTCCACCAGCGGGACAAGACGAAATTCACCTGATTTGTCCATTGTCTGCCGAAGTACCACAATTTCAGCATTCCTCCGTCAGGCCCTTCGTAATTTGTTTTCAGAGTCTCATCTAATGCTTTCCAGAAATCGTTTCCTTCAGCAGTTTGAAGGAAAAACTTTTCGATGTAATGCTGGAATTAAGAGAAACTGTCGTTATCGATGTGTGTGCAACAAAAATTTCACATTTCAAAGGGTAAGATATAAAAAGGGCTAATTTTCGAGTCATTTTTCAGATCGTAGATTTCTGCGAAAGATTGCAGTTCTACTTTGAAAACACGATGTTGGTTGGCTTTAGGGTCAATAAGCTCGACTTTAGGATTAATTTTGAGTACACCGCTCTTGTAGCATTACCTATTGTAGGAACTTTGCATTCAAAAAAAAAAAACAGCGATGTCAATATCCAAAGTTTTGTGACTCTTATACTTTGTATGAGTACGAAACTAGATATGTGACTATGAAACTCCGCCTACAGTTTCAGTAGCCCCTCTCAAGCCTAGAAAAAGGGCAGGGTTGATTGCCCAGGAGGATTATAAAACAAGTTGTGTACCCACTTGGAAATTGCTCAAAAACTAAGGGACAGAAGAAAGTGATAACGAAATGCCTCCTAAAGATTGCATCTCGGAACATATGCCCTAGCCACCACGTTGGACAGAAGGAAAATTGTGAGCTGCTCCGTTATGGCACATCGATTGCAGTGTTACAATGGATAACCAGAACTGGACGCATGCGAGTGACTTCTCCTGACAGCGACGACTGGATGATGTTGTACTACTGTAGAAAAGGCAATGCGTTTGCGTTGGATCAGAGAACCTACAGCAGTGTTGTCGTCTTTCAGCCTCTATTGAGCAGAATAACAGTACTGACCCTTGAAGGCACTTTCAAAGCGCTGTCTACGCTTCCACAGAAAATAGGGCTGACACATCAAAACTCAGTCCCAGAGTGAATTCAGCAGCCCTTGACTACTCCCACATGCCAAGCGTTCTAGCTTACAAAACATTCAAGTCATGCGTGGCGCAGACTGCGAATCTGAACATTACTTTGCACTAGAAAAGGTGCAAAGGCGACTGGAGAAGATTTAGAGGAAATCTGTTACCTATACCAGAGAGATCGGGCTCAACATGCTAAACCTACATGCGGGCAACAAGTTGAACTAGAAGTAAGGAATTACTCCGAAGCACTAGCTGAACCGTCGAATGCAGACGATGCCGCAGAGGAAGTTGCCGGTCTCACCACAAGCTGCACTAGCACATTCTGTCCCATGATGCGCAAAGTACTTGGATCTCAAACGCATCGATATGATGCACCTATGAAAGATTCATTGAGATTCATCGCTATCAAGACTTTCACCATACAGTGAAACGACGCCTTAAACAAGAACGCGAGTAACACTGAGATAACTTACTGTCGTGGCTGTCGTGGAAGGCGGCTTGTTGCTGGATTGATGACAGGAAGCAGGGCTGATTCGGGCGACGGCGGCAGGAGTGAATATGGTCTAGTGTTTGTGGTGACGTTTCGCATGCAACTGGGGTCTTCTGTTGTGGCAGAGGAGGAAGTTGTGGCCGAGGCCACAGTTCCCGCACTTTACCGAACAGGGGTCCTAGTGCATCGGGTTGAGGCAACGGAGACATAGACCCGTAGTAGTCGCCTGCGCCGCCTTGGAGAGGTCAGGGTACTTTGAGCACCATCCGGAATGGTGGTTTTCCTGGTTTTCCTCGACCGGGCAGAATGTACAGTTCGACTTTGGCGCGGATACGTGAGGGCCGTCAACGCTAAAGCCGACGTTACTTTGCTGCCACAATGGTGACTTTCCAATGTTCTCGTAATGCTCTCAGTAGTGAGGTGATGCCCGGCATGCTAATATCGGAAAATCATTGATCCTTTGTTGGCACATGATGGTCATCTAGATCAAAAATAGTCATGTTTGGCAAGGTTATGTGATAGACCAGAGTGCCTTCTAGTATGTGGACGCTTGGTTTTTGGATGCATTCGGCTGAACACCTTCCGTGAATGTGAGCTTTTTCGAGGGAGAGTAAAATGGTAGTGCTGACGTAGTTAGGACCGCATTCTATTGCAAACTATTGAGTTTGACAAACCATAGCTACTTTGAAATTCTCTTTTGACTGACAGTTTGCAATTAGCGTGGCACCACGGGCACAGCTATAGCAACCGCTAAGGTTGGCTAGTTTGAGGTCACACGTTTCGTCTTCCACGAATTCAGTAGTATTGAAGCCGGACTCGAGGGCAATTAAATATTCTCCTCTGCTGGAAATAGCGATGATGTCCGCCTCCACCTGTGTAATTAAGGACTGGGGAGTCTCTATAGGGAGTTCTATTGGTGAGTCGATCGATTGTTCTGGACATTGGCAACGGTGTGCTGAGTTCTCACGGTGGCACATGATTCGACTGATGCAGCTGGAAAACCTCGTTCTGGATTGCACTTCGCTGTAGCATTCAACCGGTATCACAAAGCTATCCGGTAGCACAAACCTTTCGTTTTCGGAAATAGCGAACCGTTGATTCAACATAGCGATCGTAGGTATCTGTATGGAAATCACGGTAATGTTAAATTCTCGGTTCTAGTTCTATGGAGGGGATCCATTCTTAATATCTCACTATTTCATACACTACTCTTGAGATGGGTCTATTTGCTACTCTGCAAAACTGGCAAGCAGGTAGAGGTAGTAGACATCCGCAGGGAATACCGCCGCCAATGGGAATGCATCCAGAATACCCAGGATATTTTCTGGTTTTTCTTAGTTCATAGACGGTCTCATTCGATCGCATCGTGAGGCACTTATTCTCCGTGCATGAACCAGCTTGTGCACATCTTTCACTGCGATGTACACGCGCTTTGATGTCCCTGGTGAAAAATTCCAGCGTTATTGAGCAAGTTAGTTCGACTGGTTTCTTAGTGACTTTGATTACACCGACTGTTTTGTTGGAGTGCATGATTTCTATGCAAATCTCTGACTGGATAGTATTGACGAGGAGTTCTCCTTTGTACTCGTAGAAGCAGTTATTGGCTTTGTTACAAATCCGATCTACTGCATATCGAGTGTACCCTTGCTGACACGTTTCGACTGCGCAGCTCATTAGCGAGCAAGCTCCGACGAGGATGTATCCAGGTTATGGGGCAGGAAAGAAAGCGCGAAGGTCGCTGTTTCGATTTGGGCTCATTTCGTTCATCGGTATTTCTTCTATGACCTTAGGTCTGAATTTGCTTTTGATTGTAAGAATCGCATAGATCGATCCAATTAGGATGACTAGCACTACGTAGGCCATCACGGTCACACTTGTGATTGCGCCCAACAATGAGGATTTCCGAGAAGACTTTTGGACAACAAGTACTGGTGATCACAAAAGTTTGGTCGATCGCATATTAGAATTAGTTCATCGATTCTGCCTTCTTCTGATGGAACTAAGCGGACGCTCACTTGATCGTTCTGTGGAGAGATAGGTAAGGTAAAGTTTTTACCTTGATTGTAAGAATCGCATAGATTTAGAGAAATAGTCGACAATCTTTACTGAAGCATAGATTGAAACTTCCATGTGGGGGAATATTTTACTGCTGGAGAAATCAAAGCCATCATTGCTGTGAACATAAACGCAAAGGATAGATTCCCACTTCCATTTGAATCCCCTAACTTTCGTTCATATTCCTTGATTACCTCGTATGCTCTAGCTTTGCGATATGCTCTGGCTGTCTTACCTTCTCAACCGTTGTGGTTGCGGAATCTCGATTTGGGAATATATATTCCCACAGCAATCTTCGAATTTCGAGGGGAACGATTTTGCTGAGTGAGCGTTGAATGATTTTGTGGCTTGCTACTAGGATTTTTGCTGAACTGACTAGGCCGTTGTTACTAACGATTATGTTCGTGATCTTGCCGGATATCCGACAGCCTCTTGGGATTAACTCCTTTTCGATGAGGACGATTTCACCAATCGGGGTCGACTTTGGTAGATGTCTCCGCTGTTTGAGATGGAGTCTGTGCTGTTCCGGCAGGGAAGTTAGGTAATCGGTATTCCATTTCTCCCAGAATTTATTTGCGATTGTTTCTCAGAACTTGAAGGCCTCTATTGCCGGTTTTTCTGTCTGGATAAGATCAGGATCGTATTCTGGATCGTCCGGAGTAGCTAAGATTTTTTCGTTAGCTAAGGAGAAACTTAGGTTTCCCTTCAAGAAATCTACTGGTCGTAATGGGATTTCCGTGATATCACTTGATTTCAGCTTTGTGAGCGGTCGTCTGTTGACGATCGCTTCAATGCGTGTATTGACGGTGCACATTTCAGCGAAATTAAGTCGTTTTCGGAATATTGAATTATTGAATGCATTTTTGACTATTCAGACTAGTCTTTCCCGGGCACCACCCAATGGTGATCCTGGAGGGTTGAATAACCATGTGGTTCGTTCCGCTGCGCAATAAGACAGTAGGGAACTTCCAGTGACACTATCCTTTTCAAACATTTTTTCTTTCATTGCTTCTCCAAGTTTGAAATTAGACCCGCAATCGGAACGCATGATTTTTGGAGTACCTCAGCGTGATATGAACCTTACGAAGCTGTTGAGAAAGTCTCCGGTAGTCAGATTTCCGGTCACTTCGAGATGTATTGCTCGAGTACATAGGCAGGTGTATAAGCAAACATACATCTTCTCTTGTGTCTTGGACATGAATGGTCCCATAAAGTTACAGCCAGTGTTTTCGAAATGCCTCGTTACAGCAACTCTATCCTTAGGTAACGGTGGCATGATTGTTGCCCGAATGGCAGACCTTGATACTTCTTGCACGTCACACATTGTTTAATATACCTCTTGAAGATGTATGCCGAACGGGGAATCCAGAATCGTTGTCTAAGGAGCGACAATGTATGGTCCATTTTCAGTGTCTACTTTCAACATGAGTCTTCTGCATTACTAGTCTAGATAGTTCCGACTCATGTGGTATAACGATAAGCGACATAGCGTCAAGTGGAATAGCTGCATTTTGGAGAAGTGATTTGCGCCGAATTACCCCATTTTCATCTCTTATGACATGTTTCTCATTTTGAATCCCGTTTTGCAGTGCGTCGTCGTCGTCGTTTCTATGCTCTTGAATTATGAGAAGTCTTTCTGCTAATGAAATATCGGAGGCAGAAATCTCTGTGGTAGAATCGAATTTGGGAAGTTTCATGGTTAAACTTCAGGTAGCATTCGTTTTCTGAGTTCATATGTGGACTGCTTTTTCTACTCTTGCTACTACTCGTAAAACTTTATCCATTTTTAAGAAACTAGTCAGATCGGCGAGACTTTCCTGTTTGTTAGCCTGGTAAGTTGTTTGGACATTTGATACAACTACAATGTCGTCCTCTTCCGTTTCTCCACGAGTGGCATCGATTGACTTTATAGGCCAAGTCGCGGGGTTTTCCTCCAGCCAACGTGGTCCCCTGACCCATTCATGGGTATTGATTTGCTCGTTTGTCAGGCCGCTCGTGTCTGCGTCAGCTGGATTGTGGTCTGTTGCAACGTTACAGAAATTAGCTTTAGTTCGTTAGCTTCCATTTGCTCTTTCAACGTTGGGATTTTTTGTCGCTGATTTTCCACAAATATCGGCAGTTTTTTGGAAGACTTGATCCAGTAGAGAGCAATCTCGCTGTCTGACACTATGAATATCTCGCTTATGTTATATTGAGCTGTATTGATGATCGTGTTTGCTAGTCGAGTAGCCATAAGTATCCCAAGTAGTTTTAGCCTCGGAGTAGTTTGCCTATACACTTTTTTGGTGTAAGACGAGTTTTTCCGCTTATAAGTTCGGAAACTTCGCGAGAAGGCATACTTTGAATGTAGGCGCAGGTAGCCATCGCTACATCGCTTGCATCTGCGAACATCCAGAGGTATTTTCTTCCAGGCAAGGGCATAGGTGTCCTCTACTGATTGCTATAGCGGCATGATTGACCTCGCTGCAACGTTTCTATTCCTGTATTGAGTGTTTCACGCATCATTGTTTTTAAGCCGACCATAAGGGGAGCTGCGATACCAATTGGATCGAAAATAGTGTTAATTTGGCTTCTGGCTAATATCCCTTTTTGTCAATCGTGTTTTCTGAGGGAAATCCGTAGTGACTGTGAATTGATCGGGAATGGTGTCGCATGTGACACCGAGAAATTTCATTAGCCTCTAGTTTATCGCAAGGCGAGATTTTGGAGTTCACTTCGCTTGAATTCGACACATATCCTGTAAATTCATGCCAATTCTAGAGAAAAGCTGTTTTGTCTCGTGGTATTTTTGCACAGCTTCACCAACTGTCTCTGCATGAAGGAGAATGTTATCTACGTACAGATTCTGAGTAATTTCACGCGGCAGCTCCGAGTCTGAGGTTTTTATATATGTCAAAACGGCCATATTCAAAATACTCGGAGAAGCTATCACTCCAACTGGGAGCCTATTTAATCTGTATACGATTATAATGTCCTTCGTTGGAGGATGGTCCACATTGTTGACCCACAGAAATTGGCACAAGTCTTTATTTGTTTACCAGTCTGGCCGTCCGGCTAACGCCGGACTTCCAGGCTTCTACTGATGCTCGCTTCGCTCGCATACTGCACGTTGAAAACAAATACAAAAGTGTGGATGGATTGATAAATCGTTGTCGACAACTTTGACGTCATCATGCCACCCAAAACCGAGTTATCGACCAGCTTTTCTAAAAAAACAGTTTGCAAACAAGCTTTTTGCGGAAAAAGTTGTTGACAGACTTGTTCCCATACCCGCGTAACATACGATGCAACATTTGAGGACACCAGGGCAATGGTTGCTATGGTACAGTTCTAGAAGAGCGTTTGCTTCCTATGAAGGACGATTGTGCAAGCCTCCATATCCACAGGGCCTACCTTGAGCAATTTTGTAGTGTAGAGCTGACAGATTGTCAGTGAAGAACGGGTTAAGAACAAGTTCATACGGTCGACGACCTGTCGGCAAGGGAAAGAAAAGCAAGTTGTCGACAAGCTTTTGGGCGGACAAGTTGTCGACAAGCTTTTGGAAAAGCAAGTTTCAGATGCGATCAGATACTTGCTCGCCACATGCTTGTCGAAAAGTTGTTTTTGGGGTTCTGAGAATGTACGTCTAAGTGATTTAGGTAGGAGGGTCCGCCGAAACAGGATAAGCGTACCCGTAATACAGGATAGACTCGCCTAGCGAATTCCTATTACTCTTGGACGCCGGCGCACCCTTATCACACCGTTGGACCCGACTCCAGGCGTTTCCCCACTTTTGGACACCGGCGCACCCTTTTCACACCGTTGGACCCGACTCCAGGCGTTTCCCCAACATATCCACGCCACTGCACCCTAATCACACCGTTGGACCCGACTCGAGGCGTCCCCCCACTTTTTGGACGCCGGTGCACCCTTACCGCACCGTTGGACCCGACTCCAGGCGTTTCCCCAACATATCCATGCCACTGCACCCTTATCACACCGTTGGACCCGACTCCAGGCGTTTCCCCATTTTCGGACGCCGGCGCATCCTCCACACTGCGGTGCACTCACCACTCTCCACTTCTCCATTCTTTAGAGCTTCTCTGCATCCTTTGAACCTCACCATACCCGTCCCTATCATCTTGTTGACCTCGTAATCACCATCACTGACCAATCAGGGAATTTCGTTTCACACACACACACACACACACACACACACACACACATACACACACACACACGTGGCAGTCGAAGTAAGCCCGTCATTATAAGTCATGATTAGTCTCTTAGACGGATTTGGGTAAATGTGGCTTCAATGTCGCAAATTAGAATTATCTTTTGAAAACGTGTAGAAATGAGAATGTCGTGAATTTTAATGACAAATGACTTTCCTTTGTGAATGACATCGACTTTCCCTTGTGAATGACATCGTTCAGGCAGAGTTGTCCTTTCTTTTTGAGGATGCATCAAAAACTATTCTCAAGGGAGGCTTTTTGTGTGATCTCCATACACCTGAGTGAGGCATATAGTAAACCCCTGCTGCATTTTGACTTGCACATTGGAATGGTTCGATTATATCCTCATCTGCATATTTTTGCATGAGGCTTTTATACCATTTTAACTGATCTGGGTTGTTGCGAAGGGCTAGTTGTAATGATTCCAGCCGTCTTATCGCTAGAGAATAGTTGTTCTCTAATTCAGCAACGTTTTCCTTGAGCGGAAATGCAGCAGTGATGACGTTATTCTCGAATGATATCTCCTGGGAATATTCCTCAAAGTATTTTTGAGCTTCTTCGTCTTCTTGGCACTCGTCTTGCGTAATTGCGAGTCCATCAAGTTCGACGATTTTTGGAGAAGCTCTCCCTTCGTAGTGGAACAGACGTTTGTGAGGTTGTGATACATTGCTTTAGTAGCTGCGGCTACATTACCGACTCCTCGACCGTAGATTGTTGGTCCGAATACTGTTTTTGCTACATGAAAGCCAGAAGGAGTTTGCATTCTGTTTGCTGGATTTGTAACCAAATCGTGGTAGTAATCTAGACCAACGAGTACGTGAGGATTTGGTGTTCCCACGAAGTTTGGTGTTTGCAAAAAGACATAGACTGTTTGTTTTCAGGAATTCTATGTCTTTTTGGCTCAGGTTTACTGAAGGAAATCCGTTCGTGATCACTGGTTTAGTTCGGATAGACATATCGATTTCTTCTCCGAAAGCAGTACCTAGCCTGACTGGAACCATGTGGCTTTCAAAGCACTCAATATGCCCTCCTATTCCTGACATTGTGCAGATTTCAGTTGTATTTCTTGATAGGCCAAGACGTTCTGCAAGGTCCTCTTCTATAACGGTCTTCTGGGCGCCGGAATAGAAAAGGAATAGAATCTTCTCGTATTCCCCTTTTTTGGCGTTCCAGATGTTACCCTCGGCTGTCATCAATATCAGCTGTTTGTTAGCGGAGGTGTGTTCGAATGAATTCATTCTGTTCCCCACTTGCGCGTTTGCTGGGCTTGGTTTCTGAAAGTCTCTACGCCTATTTTGGTCTCTGCCCTGCCAATTTCGTTGTTTTTGGTAGTTTTGTCTAATATTGGCTACTCTGTTCCTTTGATTGAAGTTCTGATTGTGCTGTGGTTGCTCATTCTTGAAGCAGACGCTTATATGGTGATTTTGTCCACATGTTGTACAGTCTGGTTTCTGGCAATCAAAACTGTTGTGACCGGATGAGCAAAGCAGCAACAGCAGCAATTTTGCTCTTTAGTATTATTTCGGCTTATGTCCGAATATGGCTTTATTTCGGCGAATGTTTTGATCCGTCACTTTTCTGCATTGCATTGACAAGTGATTGTTCTTTTGGCAGAATAAGCAGATTACGCCAGAAGCGGATTGATATACTTATCCTTTGTTCGGTTGACCCCACTAAATTGTTTATGGCCGGGTCTGCTCTCGACATAACTTTTTGCCACAATCTCTTTCTTCAAGAGTGCCATCAGGTCATCAATGGTCTTTTTGTCTTCAGATTGGCTTGCCACGAGCACTGGCTTAACGATGTCCTCAGGGATTTTGGACAAGATAGTTTCGCACCACATTGGGTCGTATGTTTTTCTAACATCATATCCTGCAGAGATCATGTGATTGGTCAGCATCCTAATTTGGTCGAGAACACCTGAACAGCTGTCCGCTGAATTGGTTGCGGCTCTCATATTGAAAAGTTTCTGGACTATTTGCGATCTATTAGTGTGTAGTTGCAGTAGTTTTCCTTCAGAGTATCAATGATCCATGTGTAGTTTTTAGGGACGAGTTTGATTCCCTTAATGACTGCTTGTGCCTTCCCACGTAAGCTTGCTTTGAGCAGTATTACTTTTTCCTTAAAGGCAATGTCTCAACTCATGTTGGTTATCGAGATATTCACAGATTCAGGTACAGCTCGAGGCGCTGATTCCAATGATGTGCTTGATGTCAGGAAACACCCTCGAAAACCCCTACTTTTAAGGCAAAATTAGATACAGGAGCGGACGAGTTTCCTAGCTGGGAAGCTAGGAAAAGCGGAGCTGAGAAGCTGAGATTACACATTAAAATGAACTTCTGAGCATATCAAACAAACAAACATTTTCGTGTTGAAAAACCATGCCGCACCCTCAGCAAGCTCTTGCTGCGGAATGAACCCTCTCGTCCACTGGCCAGAAACCGGTAACTTATGGTGTTTTCGACGTTTCCGCGAAACTTAAAGTACATTTTTGTGCTAAGTATGTTCGACTGAGATGGGAATCTCGAATGCGACCCATGAGCTGAGACACTGCCTTTAACGTCTAGTTCATTGCAGTTATGTATGCGGGCTTCGAGAATGGCCCAGTATTCAGGAAACTTATCGGGATTCCCGTAGAACTTAGGTAGTGTTGCCTGCGGAGGTTTGATGGACCGTACGTTTGTTCTGGTTACTTCAGCTTGAATTGCTGCTCTTGTATTGGATGCTGGATCTTGGGAGCAGGACGGTATGGAATCAATTTGTATGCTACTTCCCTCAGTATCGCCATCCTGGATTTCTATGCCCTCACGCTCGTCACCGCTATTGTATTCATCACGCTGCGGTCTTGTAGTTTTATAACTGTCGTCTGTCGTCCGGCGCGGTCGATATTGCGCCAGCTCTGATCATGCCTTCCACTCGGAAAACTACATCCAGCCAGGCTGCAAGCAACTCCAAAACAACGAAGGCCAATCCAATATCTTCTTCCACTTCATCAACAGCCGCTGCCTCTCTGGAATCTGCGAAAGAGGAGGTAACCCTTAGGCATAGGTCAATACTGAACGACAAGGCCCCTGAGGCTCTTCCTCTCTTGGATCAATTATGCTGAGGCTCGATCCTCGCGAAATAATTGAATCCGAGAAAAGGGCAAGGTCCATTGTCATCGCAGGTGTTGCCGAAGCCGAAGGGGAGCTCGTTCCAATTGATAGGCAGGCTCACACTGAAGCTATGACCTGCAGTGTGCTGAACGCCCTTGGAGTAGAAGCGTGCCCAACTGAAATATACGGAATGGGCGACTACTCTGAGGGCAAAGTCCGGCTGATAAAGAGTGTGTTGCCTTCGGAGAGATTTTTCCACCAGGCACTGCGTAATGCTCCTACGTTGCGGAACCTACGCGGCTTTGACCGCATCTTTATTCGACGGTCAATGACACGCGAAGAGCGTGAAAAGGAAAAAGATCTCCGAAGGCAAGCCCACGAGTTGAATGCTAAAGAACAATAATGGTGCTAAAATCTACGTTGTATACAGGTATCAGATAGTCAAAGTTTCTGACATTCCGGAAATCAAAGGTGCCACTTCAAAAAACCATTACTAACGCAAGGTCTACCGTCTCTTCTATGTTTATTACTAAATAGTAGAAGCCTTATGAATAAAATGTCAGAACTTCACTGCCTGATATCTGTGCGTAAACCCTCCATAATTTTTATCACCGAGTCTTGGCTTAGCACCAAATTTGCCGATGCCGAAATTACTTCCGATCTACCCTATTCCTTGCTACGTAAGGATCGCTCACGTAGAAAGGGGGGGGGGTGGGCTCTGTGTTCTGATTCGTGACGATCTTGTATTTGAAAAAATTGATTTTAATCCCAATGGAATTTTTGAATCGATAGTGTTTGACCTCTACTCCGAAGCCATGCGTCGCCATCGATTTATTCTAGTTTACCGTCCCAGTAGCAAAAGTGAAGATGATGATGATCTCATTGTTTGGCTATCGGACATGACATCCTCAGGTCACCGTCTTAGGCGATATCAATGACTGTAACTGGGAACTCAGGCATGCCAAAACGGCTGCTTCCAAAATTTCCTCGATCTTTTGATTCCCTTGGGATCGAGCAACTCGTACATTATCCTACTCGCAACTCATCAACTTTAGATATCATTGTTTCTTCAAGTGATTTCGTAGCTGTTGAGGGAATCCTGCCTCCACTAGGCTGCTCTGATCACAACATAGTTTTATTTGGCATTCGTATGGAACACATAAAATCAGTCAATGCCATGCAACTCGACTTCTATTCCGCGAATTTTGAGGGAATTACTGCTGAACTGTCATCCATCAATTGGTATGAGGTATTCTCAAACTATATTGATGTCGATGACGTTTACTTTCGGTTCGTTACAATCGTTCATGATCTGCTCGAGCGTTTTGTACCCTCTAGATTGCCCGTTTACTCTAATAGAGTGGTTCATTGGTTTTGCTTCTGTCAGAAGAGGCGAACAGACAGCGTTTATTACGACCTTGCGTGGAATAAGCGAAATGTGGGTATCTGCCAAAAGGTGGGCCCCGCCTTCTAGGGGCCCTTGATATGGATGAGGTCATCATCGGGGCGGTGATAAAACGTGAGCGACAGAAAAAAGTATATTTGATGAGAAACAGCCTATATATGGTTCTCGAGTCATTTTACACCAACTTGTGTACCCATGGTATTAATACCATTAAAACGCATACCCCACGAAAGATCTGCACATGCTCGCAGTGAACCCACTCTGTTCCCGCAGTGGATCCGCACAGGTTTGTTGAATATATCCAGACTAGCGATCCAAAGAGGACAAAACCCATTTTTATTGAGCAAGGTCTGCTCATCACTAAACGTGGCAACAGTGTTCATTAGAGGGCATATGTGTCGCAGGTTAAGCACTAACCGACAATTCTCTTGTTCAAAATCCATTTCGCCTGTTTTTCTCGCCATAATTAGCTGCCACGAAAGCAAAACGATTACTGATTTAACTGCGCCCTATCTAGCTGCTAACATTTTTATGGACCTCCAGAATTCTAGGCCCACCTCCCGAACTATGATTTTGTTTTCGAGGAATTTCATGACCATCAAAGTTGGAAGCTCATATCTATCTAGATGCGTTTTCTAGTCACATGTGCCTACAACACTATTCCCTACCAAATGCAAATAACACCAAATCCGGCTCCTGTACTTTTGGGGTAGCTTCTAAAATAATGGAGTTATGAAATTCGAAATCTTCATTACTAGGTTGCGGCCGCTTGTTTTGTGAATACCTAATATTTAATGAAGTGGCCTCTCAGAGTAAGGACAGCATTGGAGACTTTGGATTATCAGTAAAGAATCGACTAAATTCGAAACGCACATTGATTTTGCAACAAGCGTTCTGTATAATGTCCACCTACATTTCGCAATGTTCTTTCAAATAAACTCAGAGGATTTTGATGTTGTATTGTAAATAACTGTAAATATAAAATCTGCTTTAGCCATAGTGTAAGTCTTCTATTCTTTTTGCTTTGAAATCCAAGCTAAATGCCTTAGATTCTACTCAGTGTAATGTAGTTATTCCCATGCCTATCGTTAATTCTTTGTTTTCAGAACACCACGTCTTCGCCCGTGCCATCTATTCGGCGCAGGTTAGGAAACACATGGAAAGTTTTTCTTTTAGACGAATCCTCAATGATTCCAGAGGCCGCTCTAATGTCCATGTTTTCACGATTTCAGAGAACACGTTTCACGTTAATAGGGGACAGTAAGCAGCTGCCTCCGTACATCGGGGTACGCAACATCCCCGTAGCTGTAGAGGTGAGTTCGAGGTCAGTGCTGGAACTAGCGTGCAGGTACACAGTGTGCACGGTGAGTACCGTATACCGTCCACACGTAGAAATGATAAGGTTAAACTCAGACCTCTTCTATGAAGGTGAGCTCATTTGTGGAACTCCGCCACACATGCGAAGAGCCCTACTATCCAGACTACGGATGCCCAATCCAACAATTCCGATGGTGGATGTACCCAGCCAATCAGTGAAGTCCGTTACAGGTTCACACAGCAATGTCGTGGAAGCCAACACGGTAAACGTGCTGGTGCGCCTCTTGATTACACGTGGATTCGCTCCACAGGATATTTTAGTGATCTGTTTATACAGAGATCAGAAATTCCTCTGCCAATCTTTGTTACAGGACACAGCTGTCACTGTGGGGACCGTGGACAGCGCTCAAGGATCAGAGCGATCAGTGGTCATCCTCTGTACAACGAGGACCTCGCTCGAACAAGAATCAAAGGCCGCCTTCTTCTCAGACGCAAAACGGCTGAATGTGGCACTTTCACGTGCCAAAGACAATATGTTCGTAACAGGGTCAATCAAACGCTTGCAGGATGCCGCCACATAGTCCGCGATCGTCGCATGGTGCAAGGACAGAATCCTGGTCACGGATCTACATTTCTTCGACAGCACAATGCGAGCCCCACTACAACTCTGAGTCCGAGGACGGACTCTCATTAAAGGGGGAGATGTGAATAACTGTAAATATAAAATCTGGCTTTAGCCATAGTGTAAGTCTGCTATTCTTTTTGCTTTGAATTCCAAGCTAAATGCCCTAGAGTCTACTCCATTCTAGTGTAATGTAGTTATTCCCTTGCCTATAGTTAAATCTTTGTTTTCAGACCGGTGAACTTCGGCCGCGCCAAGACACTGTATAAGGAGAGGAGGAGCCCAATCGAGGACGGCAATGGAGCAGAGAGGTCAACGTCTGGGCACCACCACGTCTTCGCCCGTGCCGTCTAGCCGTTCGATGTCCTGGCCGAACATTCATGGCCATCTTCCATATTTGTGTCGCTCATAATCGTCTTGCCTTCTGTATTTGATGTGAATAAGGATAAATTCTGAGTAATGAGAATCTTGTGTATGGCATGCCAGAGGCTGTTTTTGGGACTAAAATGGTACGATCATAAAGAGGGTGATCGTATCCATTACTGTATAACTCTACGTGCTCCCTCATATTGAGCACTGTTCCCAGGTTTGGAACCCATTTACCAAAACGTTGCAGCGAAAGGTTGAAAAGGTACAGCAAGTCTTTACCAGAATAGAATTTCACGAGACTTTTCCTGACCCAGACTACTCGCTGCCAAACTATACGGGAAGAACGAAGATCCTAGCTCTCAAGAGTTTGTTGCCGAATCTTCAATGATTTAGAATTTTGCTTCCGATTTCTTCGCATGTACCTGAAATGGAAAGCCAGTAAATATTGGAGGTTCACAGCTAGTTGCGCTCGAGTAGCAGGGCTTTCACTGCACTATGAGAGATTTAAGCCATCCTCCGTGGTGCTCGATGGTAAAAGAATTAGCAAGTGTACTCCTTTCTCCAAATGTTGGCATTCTTCGACCAAGGTTGCGTGAACTATATCTTCTAAATATCCTAGGCATCAGTGACTTTTAGTTTCTATTTGTTTTGTCAAACTACCAAACACTTTTCTCTTTTTAGCCCCTTTCGCCAGTGAGAAGTTACAACTCCCACTGCTACCACCCGTGGGTGAATTTCAATCTGTTTTTTAACTGTATCGCATGTCATTCACTGTTTTACAGGTTTTTGTTGCCCCCTTTCGTTTTCGCGGGTATTTCTATGTGTGAAGATATCTGGCACATCTTGGGACAAACTGTCCTAAAAAAACTTATAGAATGCGACTTATCCTCTCTAGGTTTTATATTACTGCCAGTGTCATTGTTGATTGCATTGATTTTATTGAATAACCTGCATGACATGACCGATTCTGCCGTATGATTTTATTGCTGGAGTACAAGACAATGTCGGTGTCGTTTGTTTTGCTCTGAAGCTCAGACCACCAAGGAATTGAAATGGCGTCACATTATCGCATAAAAGAAGTTTACACTTTGGCTAGGTTAACAGTACTGCACAATGTCCATCAGTGGGAATGTGTAGTTGCTGGCAATGTCAGACAACGACGCTGTTCTTGCAATCCGACCTGATCTTCACATCCTCGATGTGGAGCAAAAGGATCCGAGACCTTCACGTGCACAACACCACAAAATGAATGCAAAGGTGACAGCTTGGTTATGTAAAAAAAATTGAATTTTTGAGTTCCTCACGCGTTAAAGGTAATCGACCTTACCAAACGCATTAACAAAGAGATTGATATACTTTTCCCGTGTGTTGAATGTGAATTTCGCTAAAATAGATTTCGCTACAATTTTCCTTTGCCCTTATTCTTTTTTGTCTTGCATTCTTCAACACAAAGGCCATGAAATAATTAGTATTTCACACCTATGCATCACTATCACCAAGTTTAGCAGTCAGTATATAGGTATCCCTTCTGGTGTGAGGGTTTTGTCCATTGTAATCAAAAATTGTAAATGACTCACATTGAGAGCTTTCCTAAAGTGTTGCTCCCCGATCATACTAGCCGTCATTCCAATAATCGCGCTTCCTTTGTCGTAACTTATCGTGTCAAATGCTTCCAGCACTTCCGACGAGGTGTTCATGATCGCAGAAAGAGGACGAGTGGACGAGAATGAATCTCGCTCCAGTGCCGCTTCAAAGCTCATTATGGCATATTCATCATGCTGCAACCACCACCATTAAATTTATCTTAGTGCATCATCCATGTAATCTCAAAGCAACAGTCGCTTCTTCAATTCATTGACTCACCATCTTTAGGCTATCCCCAACTCTGTTGTAGAGTTTTGTTTGCTCAAAGTAATTGGCGAAACCTTCATTTAGCCAGAGTTCTTCCCAACTTTTCAGGGTCACAATGTTACCGAACCACTAAACATGCATTCTTTTGATTAGATGAACTTTCCGGGTGGTTTCAAATCGCTCCCTTTGTTGATTGGCATCTCATGTACGTGTGAGTATGTCCGCGAAAACCAGGTTTTTTTTGTATGGAGTGGGAAATCACCTACACCGTGAACAGAACATCGAGTTAGCTGACTCTAAGACTCCAAACTTTGATTTTTATTCCAATTTACAGGTTTTTGTCCACTTTTAGCCGTTTTCAGATGTATCCATGACCGACAGTTCATTTCACCTCAGTTAGAATGAGAGAGATACGCTCACAATGACAAGTCTTAAGGGACAAGACACGGGTATTGCGCCGTTGCGACGATGGCCAGATGGAATAACGGCGCGGAAAAGGGGTGCGCATTAAAATATCAGAGAAGATGGTAAGAATCGGGTCAAGAGGTGCGTAAGAGCTATGTCGCCGCTCAGCATTGAGGAAAACCTCACTGTGATGTCAATCAAATGGTGAGCTGAAGACACTACTGAAGTGTCAGACCACCTTTGCAACAACGGCCTAACAATGAGCTGACAAGGAAAGGATACTTGGTGGCATTTCATAATGAGATGTATAATTCTTACACAGCTTGTTACGCTGATTTGGAAACCGCCTTCAAAATCGGTCGAACTGCTATCTCCGATGAGCTATGCCCATTTTTGCTGCTCGTTGCAAACTCTGAGATTAATTTGCAAGGAGGCTTCCTCGTACAAAAATAAGGCCCGTAGTAAAGTGTCCAGTGCGATCATCGCACATCACCTTCAGGGCGATGATCGCACTTCGCGTTGGAGAGGAGTGTGGTGATCATCGCCATGGTGAATCGGACAGGCCGTAAATGAAGAGTGATCAAATGCACCTGTTTCACGTATTCCCACATCAGTTCCGAGACTGTTTTAGCGTGTGAGACAGTTATGAACCCGTGCTACCAACAAACTAGAACGAGTACGACTTGTCAGAAGCACCAGAAGCACCTCTGTGCTTCTGATAAGTCGTACACGTTGAGCTTGTTCTGTGCTGTGATACGAAAATCAACATGCTTGAGTCCGTAGGCTCAGGTGCATTCTGTGCAATTCGCGCACCTAATCATACGTACCTTCACACCATCACCATACTCCGAGTGAGATGCTCCGAGCACTTCACTCGGCGTCTCTTCGCCCCGCACACTATCTAGTCGCCAAACGATGGCGATCATCGCCCTCCAGGGCGATGAGATCAGCGCCCCGCACACACGTGCTCGCAGCACCGCCACGGTTGGTGATGATCTTCCATTCCTCAATGTTGGAAGGTCGTCGCGCGTGCGATCATCGCCCCAAATGTGGCGACGAGTTGTGCAGGCAGCTGATCTCCCCGCCATGACACTTTACTACGGGCCTAAGTCTCTCTTTCATCAGATAAGCACTCGCAGGTTCAAAATGAAGAATAAGACGCACTGGTCGAAGCACCGGAATTTGTCAAACTGTGATCAGAAAATGGAGAATATCTTTTACATGTTCACAGTACCAAAAATGGGCATATCTCATTAGGGAGCAGTTCGCGCGATTCTGGAAACGGATTCGAAATCAGCGTCGCAAGCTGCATAACGCATTACACATCTCTCCTTGAATGACCATATGACCAGGTATCGTTCCCTTGTAAGCATTAGATAGACAGCGGCATATAATCGACTGGAAAATTCCAACTACAAGAAGATGGTGACTCACATGTCCACAGGATCAAAATCTTTAATGCCTTTTCCGAAATTATTGGGTTGTTCGATAATTGATGCCGTTTTTTCCTTACAGGTGACATGAACTGCGCATTCCATGTCGATTGCGTGGCTCACATTATTATACACTATTTCAACGATTATACTAGAGATTACCTTCAATCTAAAACTGAGCGTCATTGGTAAAAGACAAGTTGGTTAAAAATTATGTTGACAAGTGATAATTAAAGAGAGCTTTGTCGGCATATCTTATCGTCTTACTTCCAAAAGAGCGAAAATGCGGTGCAAGCTCGGAAAAAAATATGTGGAGTTTATGGTGAAGACTGCCTTACTCAACGCCAGTGTCAGCATAAGCTTGCTTGCTTTCAATCTGGAAATTTTATTGTGCAAGTTGTATCACATAGTTGTCGACCACCACTGATAATGAGGACAAAATAAAGGCGTCATTCGAAAATAACCTGCGCATGACAACTCTAAGCTAGCAGAGAAGCTCGACATGTTGAATTCAACCATTTACTTGCACTTACAACAGTTTGGTTATGTAAACAAACTGGATGTTTGAGTTACTCACGAGTTAAATGAAATCCACCTTACCAAACTCATTAACATATGCGACTCTTTGCTGAATCGTAACCAAAACTACCCATTTCTAAAGAGAAACATAACGAGTAACGAAAAACGAATTGCTAACGATGACGTAGTCCGAAAACGATCGTAGACCAAGCGAAACGAGCTCCCACAATCGACATCCAAAGCAAATATTCACCAAAAGAAGATTGAGCTTTCTGTGTGGTACGGTTGCAAGGGCATAGTCTACTTTGAGCTGCTTTCAAGAACCATACCATTGATTCAAAGTCTACGGTTGTCAACTATCGAAATTAAACGAAGAAATCAAGAAAAAAACGCCCTGAACTGAGCAATCGCAAAGGCGTGACGTTCCGTCACGATAACGCCAGACGCCACCCTTTTTGATAACCTGTCGGAAATTAAAAGAGCTCAACTGGGAACTGATTCCACATCCACCCTATAGCCCTGATTTAGCACCATCAGATCACCACTTGTTTCACTTTCATCAAAACCATTTTTATGTTAAAACTTTCGATTCCTATCAGGCTGGCGAAAATGAGTTGGACCAGTTTTTCGCTTCTGAAAACCAATACTTTTTCAAACGTGGAAATCTTTAACTTACCGGAAGATGGCGAAAGCTCATTCAATAAAGTGGCCAATACTGGTCTTAGTTAATGTTCGTTGCTAATATAAATAAATTTGCTTCGGAAAATATGAAGAAAGCGACGTTAATTATCGAACAACCCAATGTAAAAGGGGAGGGCGATTTCTCAACTTTGGCAGAAACAATTTTAATTTCTACATTGATTCACAGCCGTTTACTGCACTTCTGATCATTTTCATATGCATCTTTTGCACAGCACCTTATCTACACCCTCACCTTCCCTAGCCTCATAATCATCATCACTGACCAATCACGATATTTCGTCTAAGACGCGTTCAGCGTACAATCTTTAACCCATTTTAATACCCGATTTTTACGATTTTTGCCCTTAAAATTTAGTTTCACAGGGTGGTCCCAAATTACGGAGACAAACCATACGGTCCGTATCTAACGGATATGACGCGAGTTGAGACACTTATTTTCACACAATGTTTATTGGTCAACAATCAACGACATCCAAAATTACATCTCAAAAATTCCTTTACTGACAGCGAATAAGGAATTAAGACGCTCAGGGAATGCGTCCATGGTGGCGCAAATTGTTGCTGTCTAGTTCATCTCAAGACGATACCGGCGTTGTGGGAACACAAAATGACGCCCTCAAAAGTGCCTTTGACTCCAAGGGTGAAATTCGTTCTCCAGAATGGTCAAACAGTCCAAGCTGTTCATTTTGATTCATTGTGGCACAAAGATCAGAGGTGTATTCTCGTCGGGGGTGAGAATGGCAGCAACAATTCAACAGCTCAATTCGGCGGTGATCTAGCATACATCCTATTCCTATCGTTTATTGAGTGCACGATCGACGATAAACACCTCATCATTGAAAACGATGACACGGTGAAGGGCTCCTCCAATGCGACGCAACAACTACTGACACCGGTCTTTGCTTTCCTTTTTTTGCATTTTCAATCAGGAAATGGCATCTCTTCCTCTTATAAGCTTTCAGTTTGAAATGATCTTTCACGATCCTCATCACTAAGCTGCGACTTAGGCCCATCTCGTTCGAAAAACGACGAGCTGCTTGTGCTAGATTGCGACGCACCTTATCGCGTACTTTGTGCAGTAAAGCAGGATGAAGGTGCCGAGCCAGAGAACACAAGTGGTAAAATGGATTTATTTGAACGGATGAACAAAGAAAGAATAAATGCCGGCAGTCCACGAAGGGCTGCCGGGATCGAGGAACGAGGGAATCCGGGGCCGCGCCATTGGAGAGGTGCCAACACACGACGATTGCGAAAGGCGGTGCTTCTCACCGTGTAGGTCAGAGGCTCTGCCTCTTCGATGGCGGCGCGTGATCTCCTGCCTCGTGCGTCCATGACAACTTTCTTAATGTTCAATTTTGTAGCGACGGTTCGAGGTCTTCCATGGCCGGGGCAACCATTCGCAGTTCCTTAGTTTTTGTACTTTTTGATGGTCTTGTACACGACGCTCCTGTGGATTTCCATTGGCTGATAGCGGTCGCCTTGACTTCTCTGAGGTACAATGCGATGATAGAGACTGGCGTCCTAGCCATTCTGAGATTCCCATGGTGTGAGACACCGTTTTGAAGAAGACTATACCTGTGAGCAAACTAACAACTAATTGTAAGAATGGCTGACGGATGCGCTTAATTCGAGGAAGTCGAGAAGCGCGCAACGCGCTCTTGTTCCCTAAATTTGGACCACCCTGTAATGAGCTAAGATCACCGACACTTTTCCTTCTCCTCAAAATCCCAAATATCCCCCCAAGTTCCTCATTTCACTACACGTGACCCTACCAGAGCTTATAAGTAGTCTACTTACAACTTATATGCCTAGTTATTAAGGCATCGAGGTACCCTTTCACTTCCAACGAAGACAGCTTAGGTAAGTAAGTAAAGAATAAAGTTCTAAACACAAAAAAACCAAATTGAGATCAAAACACGTGCTGCAGTGAATCAAATATACCGAGAATGAAAAAGAGCAAAGATGTTTCGATTTTACCCTTTCCAATTGTTTTAAAACTTATTTCTCGGCCTTTCTGTAAACCCATTCTCCTTCTAATCTATCCATCTATCTTATCCCATTGATTGAAAATCCAAAGAGCAAAAAGTTGTCTCACTGTATATCGTGAGGTCAGTCATGGTTATAGCGAGCTCGGAGGGAAAGTGATATTAGAGGAAGAGAGCGGAAAAAAAATCCCAACAAAAACAGTTCAACGCTGGTTGAGGAAATCTGCTATTAGAGAAGTGAGAATCAATACACAACTTTTGATGTAAGTCTGAGGTTAAGAGCGGCATTCTGAAAGCACTGGCAGAAGCTGTCACGACAAACCTTGCCAAATTTTCAACCAGGATCTAGGCCCTCATATATGTACCTGCTCTAGACCACTGGAAGGAACAAAAATGGTGGAAAAACTGTATAATTTTGTCCCTTTTGATTGGGGCTACTAATAAAAAAAGCGCTATTATTTTTTTATATACTCGATTCTCACTCTACACAACAATGCACGGTGGTTTCTAGGAAGTGTCAGTACATGTTAAACCTTAAAAGTGGATCTTTTTTTTTGCATTTCCCATCAACGTTCATGGTGCACAATTGAAAAAGGAGCTTCAAATCCTATTTCGGAGTGGGGCTACTACTGGTACATGATACATGGTTCATGATTTCCAAGCTAAAATATCAGCGTTGATCTTTCCTCCTACAATAGCCGAGAAATAGCCAAAGAAGTGCCCATGGCTGGACAGGAGACGAGACGTTCCGATTTTGCACGACATTGTTTGTCCGCACTACCGGACAAGGCGAAAACCGATATGGTTACGTGGAGATGGACAAGATATATCTGCTCTATATTATCCACTTGGTGAATCTCCATCTGATGGTTGACCAGAAATTCAAGCAACCCGACTCTTCTCTCAAAGATAGATTCATGAGTTCCATACCTCTGCTCAAGCGTAAAAGTCGCTTCAGTGGTTGCAAGGAACCGCACTTCTTTTCCGTTAGCTCTAATGACGTCGCTGGATGATGGTGTAGTTATGCTAATTTGAATAGTGATTAACTCGTTTGTTATAATTTAGAATGAAATGAGTTATAATAACCCGAATTCAACCTGGTACTCTACAATGTTGCAAATCATGAGACTTTCTAACTTCTTCACTGCAACCCTCATAACACTTCATAACGACCTTCCAAATGACAGATAGTGGGGCAAAATCACAGCACCAGATGACATTAGCCAAGCCCTGATGAAGCCGTATAAGAAGCCGCAAGAGATTTGGTACATTGCTACAGCTAGATAAAAAGGAGGAAGAAGAGGTGTCTTTCGTGTTACTTCGAGTGACGCCAATACCGAAGAGATATACTGAGCAGCCACATAAAGAAAAAGTGAAAACCGCAATTTCTGACGAGCCTCTGTGCTATATTGCTTCGATTTGGATTTGTCTACGTATTTTAGGGCCAATTTGTCGTGATTGCTAAGTATTGAACAAGACTACCTGGTGAGCCAATTCATGTGCCATTAAAGCTATCGTTGAATGCCGTTCTTCTGGTTCGGGTAATCCAAGTTTTAAAATCAAATCTTCCCTGGAATTATTTCAGTGCGTGGTCGAACATGAGTATTTGCGGATGTTGATAAAAGTACCTAAAAGTGATCAAGCCCCAATTCTCCATTGCTCCTGCGGGGAAATCAGGCAGTGCGACCATATCTGAACATCTATATGTAAAACATAGAAAAGCTTCCGACACTTTTTTCAAAAATCTGGACGACGCATGGGCGTCAATTTCAAACGATAGGCATGCATCTGTAGGATAGGTGGTGAGGAAGCGGGGGTCGGAAACATAGGGCATCATCCGAATAGGGCGGAGGGCCTAGGACAATGTTCACCGGATAGTACCGGATATCGGTTTATTGATTTTATCGATAAATGTTTTATCGATTTTCCTCAGTTTAGCTCCAATGCGGATCGAAATGCGCATACTGGGATCTTTCGCCACGCTAATCACGAATCTGATGGCCACTTTGCACGGCGTAGTTATTAATTTATTGATTTTATTGATTTTTTCGTGCGTTTTGTTCCGGCTGGAAAGATGTTCATAGGTGCTATCTAGCATGCCGAACATGAGTAACGTGTGAGCACAGTGAACCCTTGAAAATGTATTGGAAAAAACCAGTAAATCAATACTTGCGCGCGAAATGTTCTTTAGCTACGCCATTTACATGAGCCTTGAAAACAGTTCTTGTTTGTGAATTATGGTGGCATGAACAAAGATAATTTTCATATAAAATATTTTGAGTTTCAAACCTACGTTTCATCCGGTTTGACGAGGCGGTTTCAATAGCAAGTAACGAGTTCGAATAAATTTAACGTAAAAGACTTGTCCTAATGTCGTAGATGCAACATGATAACTGTTAGAATGTTTTTGTGGAGGTGGCCATTCGCACGGTCATGCTCACAGATGGAATCGCGTGAACTTTGGGCTCCAGCCTCAGGTTCGAGGCCAACTCCCTTAACCATTCTAATCCAATTTAAGCGGAAGCTCTCAATTGTACTGAGTTTAGAAGTTCCATGCCCAGGACCCCCCTCCCGCCCACTTTCTGCGTCCGCCACTGATGTCCACCGATCGAGAAAGGGTCCGCCATGACGCAATAGTGGAGAAAACGGCAGGATACGAGTCCATCAATGGAGAAAGGGTCCGCCGTGGCCTATATTGATGAAAGCGCCACGATATGGGTGCACGAATGGAGAGTGGGTCTGCATGGTTCGCACTAGTGGGGAAAACGCCAGGGTACGGGTCCGTGGATGGAGAAAAGGTCCGTCGTGGTCCAATAGTGGGGAAATGCCAGCGAACGAGTCCACGGATGGGGATTGGGTCCGCCGTGGCCCAATATTGGAGAAAACGCCAGGATACGGGTCCATAGATAGAGAATAGGTCCGCCGTGGCCCAATAGTGGGGAAAACGCCAAGATGTACGTCTGCCGGTTGAGTAGGGGCACGCTCATTCGTGTCTCACTCGACCACCTCTTCCTCCTCCCTGTATACTGAAGCAGAAGCTCATTAGTTGGACTATCTATGTTCCTTATAGAAATTGCGGAGGGTTAACCGATTGGGACCAAACTTTGCACACATAACCGTCAAAGGCCGGCGGAGGTTTTAGGCCACTTTCCTCCAGATAATATCGATTGATTTATCGATTATACCGATTTTATTGATTTTTCGCTATTTTTGCTCAAGGGTCGTTGGAGACAAGTACACTGGGGTTTCTCAACACGCTGAACACGAATATGACAACCATTCTGCACGAATTATCGATTTATCAATTTTTCATGTCTATTCGGATTCGGGGACAGGCAAGGACATGTCTACTGTGGTTTTTCAGTGCGCTGAACACGAATATGATGACCGTTTCGCACTAATTAGCGATTTATCGGTTTTGTTGATTTTTCGCTGTTTTCGCCCGTGGGTCGGTGGAAACGTGTCTTTTTTCAATATGCTGAACACAAATACGACAATTGTTTTGCACGAATATATCGATTCACTAATGTCTTCTGTTCATTTCCTGCTTCTGGAACGGGGCAAAATGTGCTTACTGAATCAATAGAACACGCTAAACACGAATATGGCAACTGTTTTCCACGAATTTGTCATCGAAATAACTTTACTGACATTTCGCTTACGGGGTTGCTTGAGGGGAAGAGTTACTTGGGCACTATACTGTACTATACACTATACTATACTGTACTATACTATACTATAACGTAACGTGCCCACCACCCCGAAATTATGGGTACTTGCAATGATTTTATCAGCAATATCAATTATCCTCATCAATATGAGAGAGCCGGGATTGTGAAACACCCGAGCGAAGCAGGGTATGCCGTCTAGTATATATATATATATATATATATATATATATATATATATATCAGTGGCGGACGCAGAAAGTGGGCGGGAGGGGGGGCGTGGGAAGAAAAGTGGGGTCTCCGCCGTTTTGGGGACCCAGACGGAAAATAAAATTAATAATAATATTAATTATAATAATAAACAATAAATAAAAAATATATTAAAAATAATAATAAAAATAAACAATTAAAAATAAACTAACACAAGATTTTTATTTGTATTGTAAAGTAATTTCGAAAATTTGGCGACCCATTCTCGCGTCCGCCACTGATATATATATATATATATATATATATCAGTGGCGGACGCAGGGGGGGGGGGGGGCGCCCCCCCCCGAGAATGGGTCGCCAAATTTTCGAAATTACTTTACAATACAAATAAAAATCTTGTGTTAGTTTATTTTTAATTGTTTATTTTTATTATTATTTTTAATATATTTTTTATTTATTGTTTATTATTATAATTAATATTATTATTAATTTTATTTTCCGTCTGGGTCCCCAAAACGGCGGAGACCCCACTTTTCTTCCCACGCCCCCCCTCCCGCCCACTTTCTGCGTCCGCCACTGATATATATATATATACTAGTATAGTATAGTATAGTATAGCCCATTGGCGACCGCGTGGCTCACCGGTGAGCCGCGCTTTTTTGGTCGCGTGGGACCGCGCGGCTCACCGGTGAGCCGCGCCCCTATTATCAAGTACTGGACTCTATTTCCGAAAGATTTTGTAGTAATTCCATATAAAATGTATAGAATACTTCCTAAAAAGGTCTAAAACAACTGTGGTTCAAGAAAGAGTTCTCTTTGTTGCGACAAATATCACGAAAAGGATGACATTTTGAAATCGAGTGAGATTGCTTTACTTTTTTTGTGTAATGGATGGAAATAATCTGAAGAAAAGCCACGTTTCCTACATAGAAACACGTTCACTACATCCTGCACTTCCTTATTCGTCAAGCTAGAGCCGTACAAACGTGTATACTTTGTGAACATTCCCTTATAACACTAAAAACACCTTCTACAAACTTCCTTCGGCCTCAATAGAATCCAGAAGCGTTTAGATTCTCTCCTTTTTTGGTCCAATGTTACTAGTGATCTTCTGGAATTAGATTTCAAATCATTTCCGCAAAAAGATCTGTTTTAGTCCTAGTTATCTTATCGTAACGGTGTGGAACTCCGCGGGCGCCGCACTTTTAAAAGGGGCTTTGGTCCCACGCATCAGACAAGCAAAAATGGGCGCGGTCGTCAATGGGATAATATATATATATATACTATACTATACTATACTATACTATACTATACTATACTATACTATACTACACCACACTATACTATACTATACTATACTATACTATACTATACTATACTATACTATACTATACTATACTATACTATACTATACTATACTATGCTATACTATACTATACTACACTGTACTATACTATACCATACTATACTAGCGCCCCTTGCCAAATCCCTGGAAAATTGACAAAGAAGCAAAACTAATCATTAAATGTGCTCAATCATGGAATCCTTCTTATGGGTTGAGTATGAATATAACAGTCGGCATAGGGTGTATTGGTGCGTTTTTCTCATTACTGGACCAACGCAGACGCGTTTACAATCGGCGGACCTGTGTCCTGCCGTTCTCCACACTATTGAGCCAAAGCGAACTCGTATTCTGGTGTTCTCCAAACAATCGGGCCAGGCTGGCCTATCGTCCATCGGATGATTCACATTTCGGCGTCTTCCTCACTGTTGGGCGAAGCAAACCCTTCCACAATCGGCTGAACCGTATCCTAGTATTCTCCACTTTACTGAGTCACAGCAGACCCATCCTGTATTTCAAACCGGCGTACCCCACACCATTGGGTCACCGTGGAACAGTACTCCATAGGAGGACTCACATCATGGCACATCGCAACGCCAGGATACGGGTTCGCTTTCCTCCATCGATGGACTCGCATTCTGGCGTCTTATTCAGTCGTGGATCACAGTGAACCCGTTCACCGTTGGGTGAACCGTATCGTGGTATCATCCACTTTATTGAGTGATATCGGACCCATGTTATATTAGAGGACCCGTACCCTGGCGTCTTATTCAGTGCTGGGCCACGGCGGACCCGCATCCTGGCGTTTCCACACCATTTGGCCAGGGAGTCTCCTCTTACAGGTGAGGGCCCGCATTCTGGCGTTTTTCTTACGGTTAGGCTAAGCCGGAAGCCTTCTCCATGGGCGGACTTGCACCATGGCATTCTCCACACTATTGGGCCAAACCGAGCCCATGTCCTGGCGTTCTCCACCATTGGGCCACGACGGGTCCTTCCTCCATTGGTGGACCAGCATTCTGATGTTTTCCTCACTATTGAGCCACACCGGACCCTTATGCGATCGGTGGATCCATATCTTAGCGTTTCTCACGTCATTGAGCCAGAGCGAACCGATTTTATAATGAGGGACCTATATGATGGTGTGTTCCACACTATTGGGCCATCTCTCTATCGGCGAAGCCGAATCCTAGCGTTTTCCCCAATTCTGGGCCACGGCACACCTGTTTTCTACCAGAGCCCCCGAACCTTTTCTAAATCTCGAGAGTAAGAGTATCCCCAGATTTCGCCATTTCAAAATGAAAAAAATGAGCCGGCGATACAAGAGGCAATTATCGTGGAAATGATACGATTGCCACGTTACGTTCGCCATGGATTGCTGCCCAACGGCGCTCGTACTCTCGAAGAAAATAGCCGGCGATCGTGGCGACTACAGTAGACTGTAGCAGCGATCGCCACGATTGCTGGCGAAGTCTGGGGATATTCTAAGAAGCCCGAGAGCAGCGTAATCGCTTTCCCGTAATAAGGACCTGATTGATCGACGTGCTCATTCGCATAGTGATGCTTATCATGGTTTTAGAGCAATGTGGTGGAGCAAAATAATTTTTGAAAGATTCCAGTGATTCTTTGCCAGAAAGGAAGGAGTGTATGAAGAAACCGACCCTGCTTCTTCACAACATCCTGAACACCAAAATATTCTTCAAACAAATCCATGAACGTGGTCGCCGCTTTCAATCCATAAGTTCTCAAAGTTTTAGTGCTCGGAGTTGACCACAGACGGAACTAAAGAACATTAAAACATTTCTGTCTAACTGATACATCGTAGTTTCACATCATTCCTGCCTCAAACATTACCCTAACGCCTCTGCTTGTAAACATTTCATCGTAATCGAACTCTGACACAAATATAGCAAAAATGTAGGAAGCAAGCATAGGTGTGGGACGAAATCTGGATACTTTCCACTCATTATTCGCCTCTCTGAAAAAACCAAACCTTAAGAATCCGGCTCCAGAAAAAAAAAGGTTCAACGAGAAGAGTTAAAAATTCAATAAAAATAATTGTTGGTTAGTCATAGTACATGATTGATTATGTATTGTCTAAGCTGTCCGCTTAAGGCGGCTTGAGCGTTTGGGAGCCACTCCTGGTGTCTAGGAGCCGCGTTCATAGGAGTCGCCTACATTTGGCGAGAAATGGATACAATTCAACGTTTTGATGTCGTTTTTTTGTATTTTCAGGAAGTTGAGAGTGTCGTCAACTCTAGATGGTTAGCTTTCACTCCACTTGCTTCTGTATATACATTCATTCTTCTTATTTTCAGGAATTTGAGAGAGTTTCAATGGGGTTTTCAATTCTTTTTTCAAAGTTGAATTGGGTTCACTGCAGTATATATCAGCTTCTCTCGCCTTTTTTTTAAGTTTTCCGAAACGTTAATACCGTTTTTCCTTCCCTTCTTCCCAAAACAGTGTCTTGTTATTTGATTGAATTTGTTTAGAAATTTTTGCAAAGATTTTCCTGCAAAGAAGGCGTTATTTGTTGCTCTGATCACGAAAATCCCACTACTCCTCTACCGAAACCCCGTATTTGTAAGAATTCGGCGAGACTGCAGTAAAAAAAGAAAACAACAATTTTGGCAAGGAAATAGAGATCTGGTAAGGCACTATTCCGCTCATCTGCTCAAAAAACAATGTCAAAAAAAAACAAAAAAAAAACACGTCTAACAAAATAAAGACAGAATCGTTGTGAAGGCTTCTTGACAGCTTGTTGACTTCGGAATATTAACAAGATCTGGGTTTCAGTCTCTCTCCGAAATTAAGCCACCGTAAAGCAACCATCGAGGACGTTGTGCATTTTTGAGCTTTGCGACATTCCTTCTTTAACCACTACGGGCGCAGAAGGGAGAAAAGTGCGCCAGCGTTCAGCAGTGGGAACACGAAATCGTCCCAGAAATCCACTCCTTAACAGCTGTGATGGGACAGCCGTGCGAGCGATCTGGATGTTGGATAGGATACATAACGATCGACCACATACACATAGTCGCTAGACTCATCAAAGTTTTCTGCAACACAGGTTGTTACTGGAACGCTTTTATTGGCTGATGTTTCGACAAGACGTCGTTTTCGAAGGCTTGAAAGTGGATCAATTTTCTTGAATCGGCGTCCTAGCCCATCAAACGCCTCTTCCGACCTACACATTCAACTCATTCTGGCTAGACAAGGTTGAGCACCGACTATGAAGAGAGAGAAAACTATCCTAACAGAGAGAGAAGCCCTGAGTAAAGAAGAGTATCCCTACTCAATACATCAAGATACTCTGTGTGCTTTTCAACTTCACGACCTCTGTCTCGCTATTCTACAACGTTTTCACCATCGACGTCAGAAGAGGCGTAGGGCAAGTCGCCATTACTATTCAGCGCCGCTCTCGAGGACGTCATGTGAAGACTAAAATGCTAGAACCCGGAAGTGCGATTAACGATACGATGCTCTGGCGCATGGGAGGGACGAATGGAAGGATTGCTGGCTTCCGCTCGGTAAATCCGAAGATGATCAAGGTGATCAAGGTGAGGGAGGGTATAACTGCACCACGGCACCGGCGAATCAGAAGACTGTTTACGGTGTCGGCCGACCCAATCAATGCAACAATCGATTTATTGGGAACTATTCGGTGTACCCGGCTTTGCTCGGGTCTTCTATTACTCCCGGCTATTTGAAGCTCATGCCAAAATTTGTTAAGCCAAAAGAATCCTAGGAGATATTTATCATTTGGTGATCAGCTTAAATGACACTTCATAATCCCGTCCCCTTCCCTCAGAAATAAAATGAAGTTATTTGGCTCGTAAATTCTTCTAAAATGCTTGCCATATTCACGGAACGTCTCGGAAAATCCCAGAAGACACGCTTCCAAAGACCCGGGAGCAAAAATCAGTAAAATTGACAAATCGATAGTGTCGTAGGAAATTGTTGTAATATTCGTGTTCAGCGCGTTGACATACCCCAGTAACCATGTCTTCACCGCCCGCGGGGCAAAATTGGCGAAAAATCAATAAAATCGATATAATCAATAAACCAATCGGTTATCCTAGGTGCAAAGTAGCCTAAAACCTCCCCCGGCCCTTGGGGTACACGTGTGCAAAGTTTGGTTCCGAACGGTTAACCCTCCGCGATTTCTACGCGTTACATACATCTACACACATACATACAGACACTCATTTTTTGTTGTATATATAAAAATGAAAGTTTGTTTGTTTGTTTGTTTGTGTGTTTGTGTTAGTATGTTCCGAATAGAAATCGCGGAGGATGAACCGATAGGGACCAAATTTTGCAGGTAGAGCCTGCACGGGCCGGCGGAGGTTGCAGGCTACTTTGGACCTAGGACGATCGATTACTTTATCGATTATCGAGTTTATTGATTTTTCGCTCTTCTTGACCAGGGACTTGCGAGAACATGCCTACTGGGGTACCTCAATACGCTGAACACGAGTATGGCAACCATTTTGCGCCAATTTATCGATTTATTGATTTTATTGATTTTTCTCCATTCTTGATCATGGGGTGGTAAAAGCATGTCTACTGGGGTATTCCGATACGCTGAACACGAGTATGACAACGATTTTGCGCCAAACTATCGATGTATTGATGTTATTGATTTTTTGGCATACTTGCACACGGGTTGGTGAAAACGTGCCCTCTGGGATTTTCTGAAACGCTGAACGTGGTAAAGCAAGCATTTGTGAAGGATTTATTCACCAGTCAAGCAAGTTCACTCCATTTTTTGAGGGAAGGGGGAGGGGTGAAGAAGGGTCACTTAAGCTGATCACCGAATGATGAACATTTCGAGAGGATTTTTTGGTTTAACGAGTGTTGACATCAGGTTCAAATTGCCGGGAGAAATTGAATACCCGAGCGAAGCCGGGTACGAAAGCTGGTTATACATACAAATGATTTTAACTCGAGTAAACGATAAAGAATAAAGTGGTCGGCACTGCTACGCATTCAACTTCATTGGACAATCACAGAAACATCGAATGCGTTCGTTATCTATACTTGCAGGAAAGAAGAGGATATGCCAGGTTACTAAGTTTTTTTTCCATCCCCCAGCACTTTTGTGGTTCTAATTCACCTCCAAAGGAATGAATTCAGCTAGTTTCTTCTTTCTCAGGGACTCATTTAGTACTAATTTGTTGACTCAGGAGAGATCAATGGCTCGACGGGCCACGGGCACGATCAAATCACTGATCGTCTGCGGGTAAATGTAACTCTCGCCACTGTGCCACAAGCGTCTTGGATTTGGGTACCTGGCCAAAAATAGTGTTAATCAATCCATTCGATCGCCTTCTGAAACACCTATGATGAAATAGTAACAAACACACCACCACGCAGCAAATTTTATTGCCAGTTAATTGGGATCTAAAACATACTCAAACCAGTTTCGAAAATAAAACAAATAGCAAGATACTCGATGCAAAGAAAAATCAACCGAATCAAAGCGAGAAAATTTCTAAATTTCTCAAGCTTGAAGCTAAAAACATCCTCTCCTTACCAAGCTTCATCGAGAGGCGAATGCTTTGAATTTTTCTTGCACTCTTTTCTTATTTTCCCACGTCTCGCAAGATTTTTCTCGTGAAAGTATCGCGCTTCCACCTTATTCCTGCACCTTCATTAGGATGTGAATAGGGATGGGTCCATTACTCACAAGAGAAGTGCAAGAGGCTAACCCCGGGGATCGAAACGAAACATCCATTTTTGGTAAGATTGTCTAAGGTGATGTTAATGCATGTACATTTTTTGCCCAAGGGTCCCGATGCGCGCAGGAGAGCGCGCCAAAGACTTTTCGGCGTCAATCATCTTCCACGCTCCTTAGGTCTTGGAAAAGGTCTACTGGACTGAAACTTTGCATGGGGGTCATTTGAGGTGCTGAACACGAATATCATATCCATTTCGTACCGTAACGCTATTTTCGTAGCACCTCATGCTACCGTGCACCTACTATAAACCTCCAAAATGGCATTACGGTGCAAAATGGATGCGACATTCGTGTTCAGCACCTCAAGTAACCCTCGTATGCAAAGTTTCAGTCAAATTTTTTTTAAAGAGTTTGGGTTCATGATGGTTGAATAGTACCAATTTTTTAGTGCCCTGTCAATGGAGTCCTGGCTTCAATTTATGGAACTTTGGCCACGCAATCCAGCAGTGATTACCGTAATTAGCTGTCCTATGGATCATCGAACGTTTGCAGACGCATTTTTGAACAACCTGGTTCCGTCTGGTTACACGACCACGACTACTAGCTCCAATCATGGCAGCCGCGATGACGTGGCCGGGTGAGTAACGAATCGGACGAATTTCCTGCAGTAGTTCTTGTAATGGCGCACGTATCTGATGTGTTTTAGTCATTAGAAATACTCGAAACAAGTTTGAGAGCCTTAAATTCAAAAAGCGAAGAAAGTTGCGCGGACGGGGTTCAAACCCCCGACCTCCTGCTTGACAGTCTGATGCACTATCCACATGGCTAACTCTCCACAGATGCCAGCCATTCTAGGCCCATCACCTCATAATCAGACGAAACCAACTCAATCAAAAATTGGTCTTTCTACACTCCATGGTCTCAAAAAAAGGTAATCAAGGTGAGATCAGTTGTTTTGAGTGGTCAGAGGTTCATAATTCCCAGCTCTACATGGAGTTCTATGGCAGTGCAATATAGAAATTTTTGGCGCACCCTCCTGATCGCACCAGGACCATTGGGTAAAAATGATGTGTATACATCAACATAATCTTTGACAATGCTTCTGTAAGTGCTTGTTTCATTTCGATCCCCGGGGTTAGCCTCGTGCACTTCCCTTGTCAGTTATTTTGTTGCGCTTCTGGTAAACTTCCGATAAAGGTTTTGTTCCGCCGTTTCTAGAAGAATTGCTTCTCTTCCTTCTATCTCTGTCGCTTTCCCTTATTAATGTTTTGCTTATTTTTTATTGTCATCATGCACATTTACTCTTGCGTTGTATTCAGAAAGTGCTTCTCTTCCTTCTATCTCTGTCGCTTTCCCTTATTAGTGTTTTGCTTATTTTTTTATTGTACTAAAGATATGGATTAAAATGAGTGTGTTTTGAATACGAGCAAAAGCTTTGGGCACTAAGACCCGTTCACAAAACCATGGCCAGACCAGAAAAACTTGAAACGTTGTGCGGAGTTTTGATTAGTGCCCGGTGAAGAAAGTGAAGGCTCTTAAGCGGCACGGAATCGCGGGCATTATGCCGGTTCTATGCAACCCAAAAAGAAGAATTTCTACAGAGCGGAGAATCTTATGCCTTCTGGAGTGGCTCCTTCTGGAGTGCCGTGCCTTGACATCTCACTCCCTATTTCCCGTTTGTTTATAAAGTAGCATGCCACATATTTTCTCTTCCCTTTCATTAATAATGTATCTCTCTTCGTTCTACCTCTCTCGCTTCCGCTTACTGGAAAGGCGTGCTACGGGATTACACTTACAGGAAATAAGTAGTACGGAATTACGGGCACAATACTCGTACTGTGTTTTCTCAGAGCGCCCTCGCCCGCAAACAACAGAACTGAGTGACACCAAAGAATAAGCCGGCTACCACGGTGCATCGTACTTGCTGGAATAAAAAAATGTGGATCACCGACGTAGTTTCGTCTAATTCCTCAGCATTCGCAATCGCTTTCGTTCCTACTGGATGAATGACCGTCACATTCCAGATCGCTTTGTACTCTGGTTCATCAAAACACGGAACAATTTTCCGAGCATCCATGGGCGCACTTTGACTGACAGCAGCTATTCTGAAATACAACTCGGCGTTAAATATCATGACTTCATCCTGCCTAAGGTGGTCAAAATTTTATTGCCGGTATATTGTAAATATTGTACAAATACCTCACAAGTATTGCAATCTTAGTGAATCTCAGAACGGTGAATTGAATACAGTTCGACGATCAGTTCGAAATAGTCCCAGCGGGTATTTATGGGCGAATTGACACGGAAGCTGAACTTCGGCACTCTGCGCAGCGCCGAATGATGTCACATAACTCCTTGCAAAAAGGAAATACTGTGCGTTTCATGAATATGTAGGCACAAGAAATTTCTGAGTTTAGCTAAATTGCGCTGAATTTCAAAACACACTTTCAACATCGTTGAATTCGGCATAGAGAAAGTCTCTCCCCTGAAATCTTCATAACAAATACTTGAAGATCCGACTCGTTACAACAAATTTTCTTTATAATACAATTGTACATCGTTTCATAAATACGTAGGCAGTGATATACATAAAGAGTTTAATAATAAATCAGTGCTTTGTGTTGCCTTCTTGGTTATAAATAAACTCAAAGATTCTTCTTGGCATTCCATCCACCGGATTATCCACCAGATTTTCAATAATACTGTTCTCTATAGAGTCCCACGCAGCCCATACAGCGGCTTCCAACTCTGCGGCGGTATTATACTGCTCTGCGTTAGCGTATATAAGTCGTACCAAGATTCCCCAGAGATTTTCTATCGGGTTTAGGAGGAGACTACATGCAGGGGGATCAACCAGTGGAATTTGTCGTTGATTAATCCATGCCTTCGTAGATTTAGCCACGTGAACAGTTGCGTTGTCTTGTTGGAAGCTATATCTTTGATGTTCGCAACACGTAGAAATGGCAGGAGGTGTAGTTCTAATATAGCCTGATACTCATTGATGTTAATGCGACAGGGTGTGACAGCCAGCTGCAGTTTCCCTGATCTACACAAGGCTCCCCATGTCATCAAACTTCCACCTCTGAAGCTTGGGCGTGAGAAGAAAAGACGCCCTTTGCGATGATCTCTCCATCAACTATGTACGTTGTCACAGCCGTCCACATTCCACTTGTTTTCTTCCAAAAAGATCACTTCTGACCAATCCTTGCTCACATTGGCCTGAGCAAACTGAAGGCGGGCTGCTTTATGTCGATCCATGAGCTTCGAGATGTTCTTCATTACTTTGCGCGTAATGAGGCCGCTCTCTCGAATCGCTTTCCATATCGTAACTTTGGAGACTCTTGGTGCCACGTCGGAACGAGTAGAGACCGAACCCAAGAATTCCACGATTTCTAGCTGAACAGGTACCTAAAAGCTTGCGTGCTTTATTTACCGAAAGGGTGGAGTTTGATGCCATCCGTGAAATACGCCCCTTATTCTGACCGGACTGAAGGTGGGGACGTGAACGTGTCTTCCTCTGGCCGTACGAGGAGGGGCTGCGGAGGAGTTTGTCTACACATCCTGAAAAGTATCCAAGTCTTCTGGCTATGGCGCAGTTCGACAATCCACTTGCGCGCTAGGCTTCAACTTGGGCTTTCCTCTGATGAAGAACGAGGACCACGAACCATATTGGCAATATGATTTCACTACTCACCATACCCTTTCCATAGGAACCAGAGGCCAGCGTAAATCAAATAATGTGATCTACTGCGCATTGCCTACATATTTATGAAACGGTTACAGATAAGATAATTTAGAACTAATTAAAAGTAAATATAATAGAGTTCTATACAAGTCTTCTAAATTTGTTTTAGGTTATCCTGTTAAACTTCCAATTTTTCTTCTTATAATAATTTAAATTATAGATAACCAGTCTGGCCATCCGGCCACCTCCGGACTTCCGAACTTCTTCTAATGCTCGCTTCGCTAAATGCTTAACTCATCTTGGAACCACACCAGTATAACATATATGACGCTGCCAACTAATTTGTCCTCGCAAAAATGCAAAGTAGAAAATGAATGGCAAAATCCGAACGGTTCGAGTAATGCCACTATTTCATTTTCTCCGTGCCATACCCCGAACAGTCCGGATTGTGGCCATTCATTCCCAACTTGCATTTTTACGCGGACAAATTAGTTGGCAGCGTCATATATTGTCATACCAATTTCTCTAATGGAAAAAGGACGGAAAATGCAGCATCGCACTGCTTTCTCTTGTATTCTTTCCTCTACGCTAAGGAACCCGCTACAGAGCAGTAACCTGGCCGACGGCGCTAACCTCCCATCCTGGTTCACCTGTAGCTCTCCATTGATTGCAACCACTAAGAGCAGCTACATACCACCGATTTACCATAGAATGATGACAGAAAATGGTTGCCAGTTCTTTCACGTTATGTTTGGAAAAATGATAAGAGTTAGCTTGAGTATAAAAGAGGGCGCTGGGGTATGGTTAGCTACAAATGAGAGGGAATCAACAGTGGAGATGGTGTGAGTTGGAGCAAAGCGTACAAATGCACATTATACCCCTATTACAGGGTGCCATCTTTTGACACTTAACAATATTGCGCTCTGTTACGGCCTTCGCTCGTCATGTATGCTTTTTTTCTGACTGGTGTAGGCGCACTCCTCCAATAACATTGGACCCTGATAGGTGCCTTTAATGCTATACTGACTGCTATGCGCTGTATCGGATAGAGGTACGCCGGCGTACAGAAGTGGACATTCGCCTGCTGATGGGTTCAGTGGTGTGATAAGTGGATTTCATGTGATCTCCCCCCTCCGCTCCTGACGCTTTCAAACTGTTGGAAACTGCCACATCATTATCACAGCGATGGACTCGTCTCCCCACTTCCTGGGCGCCGGCGCATCATTACTACAGCGGACCCGTCTCCCCCACTTCTGGGTGCCGGCGTACCTTTATCACAGAAGTGGACACGCCTCTCCCACTTTTGGGCTCCGCCGCACCCTTGTCACAGAAGTGGACCCGTCTCCCCCACTTCTGGGCGACGGCGCACCTTCATCACAGCAGTGGACCCGTCCCCCCACTTTTGGGCGCCGGCACACCCTTATCGCGGCAGTGGACCAACAGTGAGTCTTCAAACAACCTAGAGATATGATTGGCGTAGGATAACCGCCCTACTATTCATTCAAAGCAGGATGAACGAATTTCGTGACACACAGACACACACACTTACACACACAGACTAAGCCCGTTATTATAAGTCATGATAATAAAAAACTTGTGTGGGTAACAGAAGAATAAGCTGCTAAAGACTTAGCATCACTTTGAAACACACAACTTAACGATGCTAAAATTATACGCTATAATGAAATAATAATTCAAAAATTATTATACACAAAACCTACTGAACTTAAAACACGTAAATAACCGGCAGTACCTAATTTTAATAAACTATGATAAAATTTGTTTTGGTCCAGAATATTGAGATAAAGATGCTTATAATGTAATTTTTTAATTATTATTAACCAGACTGGCCGTCCGGCTAACGCAGGACTTCCAGACTTGCTCGCATACTGCACGTTGAAAGCAAACACAAAAGTGTAAATGGATTGATAAAATCTGTTCTATCGCTCTCCTGAAAAACCCTTGATCCCTTAGGTGGTAGCTTTCCCCATATGAACGAAGTTATGATCTTCCATATGAGCGAAGTTAGTGGCCGTGAAGAACTGAGTGTAACCAATTCAGGGCAAATGTTATCTTGAAATGATTTAGGCTCAACTGGTTGTTGTGGTAATTCAAGTGGTAAGGGTCCACCGGTGTATATAAACGGAAAAGGAGTGGTTCATTCAGACACAAACGGAATGGAAAGATAACACGGATACGAAAGGAAACGATGTACATCTACGTGATTTAGTTAGGAGGGTCCGCCGAAACAGGATAAGCGTGCCCCTCATGCAGAAATAGACCCGCCTAGCGAATTCCTATTACATATGGAAGCCAGCGCACCCTTATCACACCGTTGGACCCGACTCCAGGCGTTTCCCCACTTTGGGACACCGGCGCACTTCTACAGCAACAGTGGACCCGGTGTGGAACATATTCTTCACACTAGGGCACGCCCTCAAATTTCGTTCCACACACACACGCGCACACACACGTGACAGACTAAGCCCTTTATTATAAGTCATGATATTGATGTTTGTAATTTTTGATTAGGGAATTGTTATGTTTTTGGGTTTATCAAATTCGGATTTTGCTTCTTTTGTAAGGTTTTTAATGTTGATTATTTTTATTTTTTGGTGGATTTTGTAGATTTTTAATGTTTATAGAATTTGGGTTTTATTATTGTTGTTTATAATATTTTTTTCTGTTTTATCTTTAAGTTTTTGAATAGTCATTTTAGAAACAAAGTTTTCTCAAATTTTTAAGTATAGTAAAAGGATAATTTTATTTTCTTTACCTATAACATTAATTATTTTATTATAAAAAGTTAATTTCATCAGTAAAATTTATTATACTATCTTAGAAAAAGGATACCCGGATACCAAGTCTAACTTGTTATATCTTGGGAACGCTGATGCCTTCGGCGGTGCAACTTGCGTAGAATTACTGGGACTATCGTCTAGACTCCAAAACATTCAAAATTCTGGATATGAAGGTTATCGTGGGTGCTGCCTTTAATTTTTTGATTAATATTTATTGTGTTTTCTTTGTTTTATCCTTTTAATTTAGGTGACCAAGAGATGTTTATTGAAGCTGATCCTATAATAAGACCGGTACAAATCATCCATCTATTGCTTAAAGGGGAAACGTTCCTTCTGAACAATTCGACGGAGCAAGCCAGGTTTTGACGCTGTAATGTGGAAGTTTCGAAGAAGAGGTTTTCTAGAATGAGGAATTCAGTGGTTTTAGCAGTGCGTTTAGGAAATCAGTGCAACATAATGAACTATGAAAAAAAATTGGGGTGCTTACATAGTAATGGAACGCACTGTACATGCCCTGACCTTGAGTGAGTTTACATGCGGAAATTGGAGGAAAATGTGTTAGGTTGTAACATAAGTTTTCGCTGTTTTGAGATTTTCAATGAAAAAAAAATTATAGAAAATCAAATAACAACAGGTACCAGTAGAAGTATGGACCACAACAGGCGCTGGTCTTTTGCCGTTTCTACAACAGAAGCCCGACTCCCCTGCTTCAGAAATCCGTGGGCTGCGAGGCAAGGAACTGAGTCGGGCAGTGCTAGAGGACATTGATTTTGGCAAATCATCTCTCGCTCAGTCGGCATTGTTGTGATCTGATAACCGTCATACGGTTAGAGCTAGATTAAAGCTAATAGCTAGCAAGCGCCATTGAAAACTCCTCAGCGAGCTCTGCGCCTTACTGGAGAGTTCGACCAACAAAATTAAAGTGCAATCTTCCCACGTCGGTCGAACATATTCGAGCCGCTGAGCACAAAGATGTACTTTAAAATTTGTGAAAACGTCGGAAACCCCATAAGTTATGGGTTTCTTCGGCCGAGAATTTTCAAATTCCCGGCCAGTGGATGAGAGGCTACATTCCGCAGCAAGAGCTAGCTGAGGGCACGGCATGTTCTTTCGGCCTGGCAGTACTTCATCAGCTGATAATAGCCACTATTTATAAGTTCATTTTTATGTGCAACCTTATCTTCTCAGCTCCGCTTTTGCTAGCTTCCTAGCAGGGAAACTCGTCCGCTCCAATATTGAATTCGGCCTTCAAAATAGGGGTTTTTAATTGTTTTTTTTCACATTTCAAGCAATTGTAATCATCACGTCGAGTAGCACCAGATTCCGTTGATATCTCGATACACATCATGACGTGAGACACTGCCTTTAATAACCGAATTTTGCTTACACCCCAGTTGGAATGAGTGATATTGGCCTGAGATTACAAGACCGTATAGAAGGAATGAGGCTGGTACGATGTCAATAGAAGGAAGAGGATAAGCCAGACGAACGTGGAGTGTCACGGACCGGCACAAACCTTGAGTAAATGGAAACGGCCACTACCACGAAGGAGATGCGCAGGCGTTCAGTGATGAGGAAGATGCCATTGGACGAGTCCACAGCTTTGATAATGGTGCGGCGGCGTCCAGTAATGGGGAACGTACCATTCGAACGCGTGGGGAGCGAAGCGAGTTCAAAAGAAGCCTGAGAGTCCGACGTAAGCCGGACGATCAGGCTGGTGCAAATCATTTCGAGATAACACTGCCGCTATAGTCCTCGAGGACTGTAGCACCTCGCGTCGCCGTCGCCGGCGAATGTGAGGCCGATACGCATCGATTGTGGGCGGAGCGGCGGCGGCGGCCGCCGTCGTCGGCGACTGGCGATCGCCAACATCGGCGGCCGCCAATGTTGGCGACTGTGACGTCGGTGCGTATCGATTGTGAGGGGTGCCAACATTGGCGACCGCCATCGCCGGCGACGGCGACGCAAGGTGCTATACTCCTCGAGGAGTACAGCGGCTACCTAACCAACCGAGATACTGCTCATTGGTCAACAGGAAAGCGTTGAGGGCAAGTGTGAGGTCTGCATGATAAGTTCACTAAACCTTCCACTATTATTTTTGTTCTTAATCAACGTGAAGTACTCAGGCAATTCTTGCGAGCCAACCGTGTCCGTCTTGCGACCGGATTCAGATAGCTACCGCACAAGTTGAAAAATGTGCGCGGGCTGGCCACTAAACGAGTGAGGGCAGTTTGGTAAAACAGTAGCTCGCGCTGATAGAACCCATTATAACGATCCATTGGACCAAAGAAGCAATAAATGATTACCGAAAACGCTCAAAAACAGGGAAATCATAATTATTTCATAGCCAACACATGCTCGTATTGTGATCTAATGACTATAGGATTCAAAACTACCTTCTTACTCTTCATTATTTATTGAGATTTCGATGCTTTATACGCTTGTCCACCCGTCCTTGTACCCACAATCCGGTTCAGTTTGCTAGTGCTTTCAAACCTTCCAACCTCCATACTCCATCGGTCCGCAGTAAATCTGTGGCGACTCAACGTATGGGACTGTACCGAATAAGCGAAAATGTTGTTATGATTCACTCTTTAAGATTACGGATGTATTGCGGAGGATGTATTCGGGGAGTGCGACATACCCCCGAACATTGATAAAAGTCTCAAATGGGTGCGGAGGAACATGGCAGGTAATCCGAGAACCCCCGAGGTCAGATATCACAGGGCTGTGAGTTCTGCCTAATTTCCCACTACTTGTTGCCCTGCACTCCATCCTTCTCCTATAATGACGTATAATACGCTTTTTATAATCAAAATCACTCTGGAAATCTCTCTTATAATAATGTTTATTGAGTTTCTCATTGTCATATTTACTGCAAAAACGGCATTCATTGTTCAATTCTCTAAAGTGTCTCTTTCACAGTTTGAGCGGACTTCCTACTCACAAAAGCATCTGTTTTGGTTCCTGCCACAGAATATAGCGCCTTTAACACTGTGTGCCCTAACAGCAACAGAGTCTTACCTCAGAAATCGTTTTTGAGATTTTTGTGGTGAGAAAATCAGTGTGAGCTGACGTAAACGATGGCATACATGACAGACCACAAAAAGGGTGACCCTGTTTTTTAAGGGTCTGTTGCTAAATCACCACTTTCCTATGTTGCTTGGAGAAATTAAGGGTCAACACCAGAACTGACTCAAACCTCAGTTGAGTTGAGTCCACTATACGGACTCCAGGCCTCGCTGTTTCCAGACCAGGCTATGGGTTACGCCTGATCAGATTACGGATGTGAACTGTAGGCTGACCAGGAAGCCATTGTTGCTCGAGGAAATCGAGAGCTGAAGCTTTCTAATACTTTTCTGTAACGTCGAAAATTGCGAAATTTTGCAATTAGAAAGATTTTCTCTCTTAACGTACAAATCGGAACCTGCCGCAAGCACGCACCACTGGGGAAATACCCTTAGTGATACTGATGTTTAGTCTTCAAGACCATAGGTATGGCATAAGGTGGCTAAGACCACGGAACCAGCTTGGAGTTGCTCGTCTCTGCAATTTTTTAAGGTAGATTTCCATGGGTTTCATAAGACATTACATCGTACGCGATCATACTATTTGAAATTGGGTGGACGTTTCATGCATATAATGCACATTTCTTCACTGACCCATCCCTGAATGAGAGTTAAAAATTAGTTTGAATAAAAAAATTAATAGACAGTCAATGAGCCAATATTTTGCCTCAAAATTTTCGTCATATTTGTAATCAGCGCATTAGAAAACCTCAGTGGGCATGTACTCACTATCCCCCGATCAGAAACGTGGACAATGAACGTGAAACAACGTAAAATGAATGGTTTAACCTATAATTTTATTCGAAACTGTAGATATTTCTGTGTTTACCGTATCATACAAAATAAACATGCCGTATCGAACAAAAATAGACATGCCATCAGCGATTTTAGGACAAAATTAAGCAAAAATCAATGAAATCGGTGTGAAGGGTAGAGCAGTCCACAGTTCTTGGTGGAAAAGGTGCCAAAATCTCCACAGCCCTAGGGAGTTATGTATTCAACGTTTGGTAGTGATAGGTGTAGATAGAGATCTGTAACATTCCCTTCTCTTTTGAATGCACTGTGATGAAAACATTAGTGGATGCCTCGAGTAGTCCCTCGGCTGTGGGCACGGATAGAGCAGAGGTAAAGCAGCACACTGTGAAGCAATCTAAGAGCAATGGTAGATGATCGATAGGTCAGTTCGAAATCCTCGAGCGGTAGTGGAGGTGATAAGTTTTGTTCAAAAAACCCCATTTCGGAACATGCGGAGGAGGATACCGGGATTGCGGAGGACTAAATTGGGACTTGCGGTCTGTAACAGACTGGGTCTCCTGGCCAAGCCCTCCGAGTGCCCTGCAGTAGTCCTACGCATATGTGCGATACTTTGTCTGAGAATATGTTCTCGATTGACATAGCTAGCTGTCAATACCGTAGAATAATGAAAGAGAATGATTACCATTTCTTGCACGTTATTGTTGGTAAAGTGATAAGGGTTGGATTGAGTATGTAAAGGAGGATAGTGAGGAATGGTTAAGCACATATGAAAAAGATGAACACAGGGTGGTTGTGAGGCTGAACAAAGAGCAAATATGCACATTATTAATCTACTGCCGGGTGCCATTGTTAAACATTACCACTATTGGGATGCTATACCGTTTTCACTCGCAGTGTTTCATCGCTTATTGGCACAGAGGCGCTCCTGCAGCAAAAGTGCGCTCGACTCCATCACTTCTGGAAGCCGGCGCACCCTTGTCGCAGCAGTGGGCCCGGCTCCCCGCTTTTGGACTCTGGCGCACCCTTATCACAGTGGTGGACCCGACTCCCACACTTTTGGGCATCGGCGCACCCGTTAAGCTGTTGGACCTATTGCACATGATCCAACCTTCCGATCGACCTACTCTCTGCCATACCCGATCCTAGCCTTTTATGTGATCTTGCAATCATCACACAATCACGGTCACTGATCAATCGTAGAATTTCGTAGCGCTCTGACCCGCGTGCACTCACATACAGACAGAATAAGAGCATTATTATAAGCAGTGATAATCGTTCTTGATTGTTGAATGCTATGATTAGTAGTTTTATTACTTTTATTTTCCACGCGGGCTCCTGAAATGGCGGAGAACCCACTTCTTTTACACTCCCTTCCCCCCTTCTGCCCACTATCTGGTGTCCTCCACTGCCTCCTCACTATTTTACACACCAACAAATATGGCAACCAAATCTTTGTGTCATGTGCAGTCGTGTGACTCAACGCAGAACCATGAATCACCTAATTCTTAATCAAATCCCGTCAGACCCCGGCTAGCAGATCCCTATTTATACGGGAAGGTGTAGCATGGAGTGTGCTTCTCTCGACATCCCCATCCACGAATATGGCACGTGGCTAAGAAACTCCGTGCAAAAAGATAACATGTGGATCGCTCCATCTGAGGCTGCACCTACAAATAAGGCACTCGATGTAAACTAGTACAAGGGGTAATTGTGACGTTGTCACATATCATATCACGCTTACAGTAGCTTTCATTTGTCTAGAAACAAAAAGAAATTACTCGACTATTGTTCACTGATGTAAGATTGATGCCATATTTTAGGTACGAAGAAGTTATTGCCGTACCGAAAGCTAACCAGTAAAGTTGTAACGCAGAAGTGTCCAGAAATCATGAGGAACAACGACTAGTGAATTCAAGCACAAAATTCTAGTGTGTTAAATCTCGTATTGATTGCTTTCCAAAAAGCATGAATGTTCACTCACTTCACGTTTCCTTGAGAATCTTTGTATGTAGTTTGATAAAGTCCGTACAAGTTATCGTTCACAAGCCCCGAATAGCTCACCTGCAACAAGTATTTTTACTAGAGTTGCTTAAATGTCTCTTCTGCATTAGAATTTCTCAATTGAATTCGAGGAATCCAGTGCAGGGTTAAAAGAACAGCTTTTACTTAAGATGATGTTAATATTTATTGGTCAAGGTGCGCAATGCACAGAATAACTTTTACATTTGACCACGAAAAAAGATCCTACTAATGCTTGAAAAAATATTTTTCTTTTTTTTTTGAGAATAGTTCACGGGTGTTCACCGATTTTGCGGTAAAACCTAACTGCACATTAAAATTACAATTGAAATAAACGCGAAAAGAGAAGGAGCATTGGAAATTCACCTGGTAAGTAGACGAATGCACACAAACTTAGAAATGCGCAATCCCGCCATATCCCTCCATTCAAGGAGAAGATAGTTCGTTTGAGAAGTCGTCGTACTGATGTGTGGACCAGTCATTACTCTTCATTATTGCTTCAGCAACCCAGTCAAACTCCGTGGGACTCTTCATTATTCCAAAGGCGGCATCTCGCCACAGAAATCCATTTATTTTTCGTGGTTTTTTGCAAAAATGGAATTCTTACGTGTCGCATCCTAGTGGGTACAAGCGCACAAAAAATATGCATCACTCGTTGAAAAGAGTACATTTGGGATTTTTTAGAACAGATTTGAAATCAGCATCGCAAACTGTATCGCATGACGCACAACGTTTTGCAAATAACCACACTGATGATGTATCCTTCTCTTGTTACTATACTACGAAAAGAAAGGTTATGTAATGTGTCGAAGAGCACCTTTAATAAGATTTCTTGTCCAATTTGCAGTGTCTCAGCTAGCACGAATGTAACAGTCTCGACGTGTTCTTCAATTTTTACATTAGTGATTGTCAGAGGATCATCAAACTGAAAAACAGCAGTTGATGCGAAAGCGACGAAGTAGCTGACGTGGCGCTTCATGCTGCACTCCCTCCAGAAATAACTCAAAATGTTAGACCAGTAAAATAATGTCAAAACATGTTTCCAAAAAAAATCACTCGGGAATGACCTATTACGGTTAAGTTCATTCATTTGAATGAGAATGAATATTTGCCAGCACTATTCAAACTACATACAGTTGACGTCAACCGCGGTGGCCTATACGCGGCCTCGGAAACGACGCAGCCCGGTATCGGTGTCGTCTGCTGCAGGAGTGCTATTTGACTATTGCGGTGCTCCGTTTATTTAGCCACAACTTTGTAGGGTCGTAAGAGATATGGAGAGAATCACAGAACTCTGACTGTGAAAATATGAATGAAAATGACAAAGCAGGGAAATACAAGGGAAGACACATCAAAAGGGACCCTTGCAGATTTTTAATATCGGACGTGTGTACGTCCATGACATAAATTCGGAAAAGTGGACAAAAACTACTCACAATCGTAGTGGCTAAACCTTATCGCAGTCGAAGTCCTACAAGTTTCTGGGTGAAAAATCCGGGTAAAAGCAGCGAAAAATGCCAAATGTGAGAGAAAACGCCAAGAATCGGGACTTTCACAGATTCTCCGTTTATGGTGCGTATATGCGGTTTTCATGCACGACTCGAAGGTGAGTTCCGCTCACTCGCAAGTAAGCTCCGTCCATTTGCAGGCAAACATCGCCTAGAGACCTAGAAAACCTGAAATACCCAAAACTCCCAAGAAGGTCCCGGCCCATTGCAGGTAAACTTCTCCTATTTTTCTCTGCTTACAACATGTGCATATACGCACCATAAATCTGTGAAAGTCCCGATTCTTGGCGTTTTCTCTCACATTTGGCATTTTTCGCTGCTTTTACCCGGATTTTTCACCCAGAAACTTGTAGGACTTCGACTGCGATAAGGTTTAGCCACTACGATTGTGAGTAGTTTTTGTCCACTTTTCCGAATTTATGTCATGGACGTACACACGTCCGATATTGAAAATCTGCAAGGGTCCCTTTTGATGTGTCTTCCCTTGTATTTCCCTGCTTTGTCATTTTCATTCATATTTTCACAGTTAGAGTTCTGTGATTCTCTCCATATCTCTTACGACCCTACAAAGTTGTGGCTAAATAAACGGAGCACAGCAATAGTCTCGTAATCGATGTCCCCACACGATTACGAGACTTTCTCACGTCTTTGTGACTCGCACGAGACTTATTCATAAAAATTATCCTGTTAACAGAGAATGTTGGGTATTAGGCGGTGGGCCTCCTAATTTTTTGAAAGCAGGAGTCATTGTCGGAGATGTTTGCCCTCATTTTTTTCTGTTTTCGAACCCTCTATTTTATGGATCTTGACGTTCACCGCACAGTGTTTTATCTCAAAACGGAAAAAAAGAACCGGTGCTCCCCAACTCCTTCAGTTTATGAGTATTCCGCCTAAAAACAGACGCTTCACAATGAACAGTAAACACACAGTGCTTTGTTTTCCATAGAGGGAATTATAGCAAAAGTAGCGCTGCTATCGTCCCTTGGGTGCTGAAGTAAGGGCATTGTTTCAGTACCGGCAGTAGCTCTAGCTACTCTTTGCAGTAATCAGTTGGCACATATCGTAACTAATTGTTTGAAGAGGAATAATTGCTTCGACAGTCACGAATGCTAAGATATCGGATATCATTTTTGACTTCATCACAAAGAAGGGGGCTCGTCCAAGCACGTAAGTAAATAACCTCCGAAATGTTCGTTCCAAGTGAATAAAGATCCTGTCTATGTTTAGGCCGCATGGAAATGCAGCGGCGCTTAAGTCCTTGGGGAGATGTGAATTGTAACGACTCTCACGATGATAATGTAACAGAGACAACTGAGCCAGAAAGGGAGAATCAGCATGTCTCACACGAAGGGAACGAAGCCGAGGACCGATATCTCAGTATGCCCCGTCAGAGCCTAGCGACGAGCTGGTCCTTAGCCTAATTGAGGATGAGGTATCGGGCCTCTACTACCTCTAGCGGAAGAACAGCTTTGCTCTGTCCGCATTAAGATCGAGAGGTGGGCTGCGTTTCAGCCTCGATGACGAAAAGAAGTTGAGATCTTCTATCCCCAGGTCGTCAACGGTTCATGAGAAGTGGTAAAGTGGTACTGTAGCGTGTGCAGCACTTAGCTATCTTCTGGACTAAACGAATGCCACAACCGCGAATGTCTACGGCAAGGGTCAGGGAAACAATCCAATTAACCGATTCGAAAAGACAAAGTTTGTACTTCTAAAATGCAAGCCTAGCGCTACAGGGCAGTGCGTAATATATGCGTGGCCACAGTCGATGTAACTTCTCAGCTGGCCCATGTTCTTGCCATGTTCATGAAACATTCTTGTTCTGTTGCTCCCATGATTTTATTGTTTTTAGTGTCACTTTGTTTGAAATGAATATGTGCTGTTGTATGGTGCTTACGCAGAAAGTTTATCAGGACATGAAGAGAATGTGAGGCGGAAGACCTTGACGACACCCGATCAAACCCAAGAAGACCCCAATCAACCCCCGGAAGCACCGCGATCTACCCCCGGAAGCATCTCGATTAATCCACGAAAGAACCCCGATTAACTCACGTAAGGACCTCAAACAAACCCTGGAAGTACCACGATTAACCACTGAAAATACCGCGATTAGCCCCTGGAAAGTCCCTGGAAATCCCCCAATTTCCCCATGGAAATCACCCAGTTTCCCCACAGAAATCCCACAGTTTCCCCACGGAGATCCCCCAGGTCCCCCTCGTGAGTCCCACCGTTACCCCACGGTGTCCCCACGAATAGCCCGCGGTGGACCCACTGTTTGCCCATGGTTGGCGTGCCGAACATTAACCATGGGATAACGGTGGGCCCACCGTGGTACGAAAGTCAGAGTAGCAAACACTGTTTATTGTTTATTGTTTACACTCTTTTATCACACCGTCATGATGAATATCTAGCCCTACGTGCGAAGAGTTCGGCTGGTTCCTTTACATCCCCATCGAATGGCTTCGTCCAATCGCCAACGAGATTTTTGCAACAGCAATTCCATCTTTCGCTCTACTGATATTTTTGTTTGGGACAGTCCAATTGTGTCGAACATGATCTTCTCCAGAGCCTTTTCGAGCTTAGACTGTCGTTCTGGTGAAGCGATTGCCCGGACATTGATAGTGACTATGTGAAGAGAATCAGTCGATTGCTTTGGCTTTCGGTCCACGTTTGCCAAATGAGTATTGGCCCGAGTCCTTGCACACTGGTTGGGGTAGGGTGCGGTGGAGGCAACGGATGGAGAGGCCGACCACCCCTGGTCACACACAGTGCGGAACTGTTGGAACGGAAGAAGAAAAACGGGAACAGAGGAACGAAGAAGAAACGAGGAAAGAACGGGCAAGCATTCATTTCGTCATTTCATGCTCGGATTCCTACCGGAAACACAAAACTCCTCTAATGCTCTCCGCGCTGTGTTGCCATTCTCAAAGATAAGAATCGATACATCGCGGCTAATTTACTGCCGTTGTGTCCGTTGCGTCTACGCTTGTCAAACGCTGAAGGGCGAGATCCGTGTGCGGTGGTATCCGCCGCACTTCTCACATGCCGCACGTTCTCGTCCTAGCATCCGTCCGAGAACTCTGAGCGATTCTGGCAGCCACGGAAGAGATTCCAGTTGTACACTCACATGCATAGAAAAAGTGCGTCATTACAGACCACGGTGACACTTCCTGTGATCAAGTATGTAATTATTCAAATTTTCTGGGAAACTCCTAACTTCCTCCCATTGCTCTCGAGATTTACAAAGGGTAAGGACGCACGGACGATAGGTGTGCGGTGTGCCAGGGGCGAATAGTGACAGATACCGTTATGTCGATGGAGTAGGGATTGTACTGTGACTCAACGTTGCGGAAAAGCCAGGATACGGGTTCGCGGATGGAGGAGGGGTCTGACATGGCCCAGGTCTGGTAGAAATGCCAGAATAGGGGTTTAGCGATGGACGATGGGTCTGTGGTGGCCAAAAAGTGAGTGAATGACAGGAAACGGTCATGCCGATGGAACAGAGGTCCGCTGTGGCCCAGGTGTGAATAACTGTGTGAATAGCTCAAATGGCAGGAAACGCGCCTTAAAGAAAGATGTTCGCCCAACAACAATCTCAACTTGAATTACTTCGAGTTCTTTATTACACTGTGTCGGTTACAGCAAATAGTCGACAGATTCATATAAATGATAAGCACGCGCAGAGTTGAGGATGACTAGCCATGGTAGGTGACATTTAAGAAGTGCGGTGACAACAAACGAGGGATGTTTCATTGCATCGGAAAGTGAATTTACATGGTGTTGTGTGATAAGGAGTGCTCGAGCAAGGCGCATACAAGATCTGGCCACTACACGAGCTTCAGCGTTTGACAAGCGTAGACGCAACGGACACAACGGCAGTAAATTAGCCGCGATGTATCGATTCTTATCTTTGAGAATGGCAACACAGCGCGGAGAGCATTAGAGGAGTTTTGTGTTTCCGGTAGGAATCCGAGCATGAAATGACGAAATGAATGCTTGCCCGTTCTTTCCTCGTTTCTTCTTCGTTCTTCTGTTCCCGTTCTTCTTCTTCCGTTCCAACAGTTCCGCACTATGTGTGACCAGGGGTGGTCGGCCTCTCCATCCGTTGCCTCCACCGCACCCTACCCCAACCAGTGTGCAAGGACTCGGGCCAATACTCATTTGGCAAACGTGGACCGAAAGCCAAAGCAATCGACTGATTCTCTTCACATCGTCACTATCAATGTCCGGGCAATAGCTTCACCAGAACGACAGTCTAAGCTCGAAAAGGCTCTGGAGAAGATCATGTTCGACACAATTGGACTGTCCCAAACAAAAATATCAGTAGATCGAAAGATGGAATTGCTGTTGCAAAAATCTCGTTGGCGATTGGACGAAGCCATTCGATGGGGATGTAAAGGAACCAGCCGAACTCTTCGCACGTAGGGCTAGATATTCATCATGACGGTGTGATAAAAGAGTGTAAACAATAAACAATAAACAGTGTTTGCTACTCTGACTTTCGTACCACGGTGGGCCCACCGTTATCCCATGGTTAATGTTCGGCACGCCAACCATGGGCAAACAGTGGGGCCACCGCGGGCTATTCGTGGGGCCACCGTGGGGTAACGGTGGGACTCACGAGGGGGACCTGGGGGATTTCTGTGGGGAAACTGGGTGATTTCCATGGGGAAATTGGGGGATTTCCAGGGACTTTCCAGGGGCCAATCGCGGTATTTTCAGTGGTTAATCGTGGTACTTCCAGAGTTTGTTTGAGGTCCTTCCGTGAGTTAATCGGGGCTCTTTCGTGGATTAATCGAGATGCTTCCGGGGGTAGATCGCGGTGCTTCCGGGGGTTGATTGGGGTCTTCTTGGGGTTGATCGGGTGTCGTCAAGGTCTTCCGCCTCACATTCTCTTCATGTCCTGATAAACTTTCTGCGTAAGCACCATACAACAGCACATATTCATTTCAAACAAAGTGACACTAAAAACAATAAAATCATGGGAGCAACAGAACAAGAATGTTTCATGAACATGGCAAAAACATGGGCCAGCTGAGAAGTTACATTCTGGGCCCCAGCGCACCCTTATCACAGCGTTCGTCCCGTCTCCCCCACTTCTGGGTCCGGATCTACCGCGGGAGACGGGTCCACTGCTGTGATAAGGGTGCGCCGGCGCCCAGAAGTGGGGGGATGGGTCCAACGCTGTGGTAAGGGTGCGCCGGCGCCTAAAATTTAAAAGCGTTAAGACGCGGGGATATCTTAGAATATCCTCTTATCACACCGTTGGATCTGCGACTCCTCACATCTGTACGCTTGGGCGGCTCTACCCAATATTGCACATCACAGCCATAGTCGCGTCATCGTCACCTATCCGTAGGCTAAACTAAGTGTTGTTGCAGCACTGCGACTGCGCCAGTTAGGAAGAGGAACAGTATACGACGTGTTCTCCTTCAAATGATGGCCTAATATTGGCAATCGTCAAACCATGGCACCCTAAAGTAGGTGTAGAACGTGTGTTTCATCCTTTATTCTTTCTGCCACCACTTCCACTGTTGGTTCCATCTCATTCGTACCTGACCATACCCCACCGCCCTCTTTTATATACTCATGCTAACCCTTATCACTCTACCAACCACAAAATGCAGGAACCGGGAACCATACTTATTATTTGTTACTGTTATTGTTACTACTGTTTTTGCAATTTTGTTTCATTCATGCAATTTCAATATTTATACAATGTTCACCTATCTAAGTCACAATTTTATAATACTTATTGAAAACGGTCGAAATCTGAAAGTTTTCCTTGCAAAGTTAGAAGAAAGACTTACAGAACGAGCCTCCCACATATGCAGAGCAATTTCATCCATGTTCAAAACAATAGCATTTGTTGGCTGTACTACCACTATATTAATAGAAACCTCGCCTTCGGTAGTGAGGTTTTTGTAAGCTGGGTACTCCACATAATGAGGCAGGTAGACTTTAATGACCAAGTCATAAGACACTGGAACGCTTCTAATAATCAACAAGCACTTCTGCAAATATTAGGCCATAGATTACAAAATGTCTGATTCCCAAAGGATATGTTTTTGTGTTGTTGTTCCATAAAACAAGACGTGGTATAATGTCTTCCAACTCAGATAAATAAAGCTGAAAATGCATGGAGGTCTCAATGATTCCTCTGTAGAAGCATACTATGAAGAAGAAGTACCACTATCATCTAATACACGAGGGCCACACCTTGAATCAGCTGTTGATTTACCCACAGAATCTGCGGTCTCTTTGTCACCTCTTTGTACAGGGTGGGCCTTAAATACGGTAACAAGATGTGTTTTGCTTCCAAAGATGCATGTTCTGCCTTGAAGTCATGTTTAGTTAGGAGGCTGTCTCCAGACGTTTTACCAGGACAGTGCTCAGGAACTCATGTTGCGTCTGATTCAGAACTGGGGAAACAATAAATTTTAGGACCTACTGGTTTTGTAGAGTGGCAACTCAATTGCACAGAACTCAGTCAAAGTATTAGTAGGTTTTCACGGTACCTGAGACATAGGCTTGCTCAAAACCTGTTAGGAGTTTGAAATCTTCAGAAAGGAACTCCAAAAATCGTAAATAAATTTTTGTCCAACCACTTGCGCGCTGATGCCTGCGACTTCATTTGTTGTCTCAGGGTATGATTCCCAGCAGATGGGGGACATTTCAAGATGTTTTCTTGTATTATCTTCGTACGGAGTTAGTGGTCATAAATCATGTGACGGTATTCAAAATCGCTCTAAAGGTCTTTTTCACATTGCCTTTTTCTTTGTTACCGTATTTTTGGCCCATACTGTGATCATGTCCGATTGCATTTCGCACGTGCACAGATAAATGAATAAATAAATAATTAAGTAGTCGATGATATTTCGCTGTTAGAAAATTATGATTTTGGTGTGAGTTCCTCTACTGAATGAGTACGTGATTGAAGTATTTTCGAGTTAAGACAGGTTTTTCAATAGCGCTTTGCGTTGGAGCACTTGACTTCGGAGCACATTTTGAAAAATGCCGACCGCTCTGATAATTTTGCCTACAGGTCCACAAAATCTTAGAAGAGAGCTTCAGACTTCTAATAATTCAGAAGGTCTAAAAAGCGGCTTTTGGTAATCTGCAAAGTTTTGAAGAGAGATTGTAGTGGGCTCGGACACCGTTCAATTAACAATCTGTTTATTCACCACTGGACGTCCGCGCTTCAGTGCGGACAGTAACAACACTGAACATAATTGCCCCGCCCATTTCTGAGCGAGGAAACCGAGAGGGCGTTGCGGCCTTTTTTATGATGGGCCGCAACACTCCCGCGCGCACTTGAAATAACAACATTGTGGTGTAAAAAAATAGTTGAGCTAACAACTAGTACATATTTTCACGGGAAGTAAATGCGTGTATATGGCGATACAAGGAAAGATTACAAGAGGAATAATACACCATTGTATGACTAAGTGATCGGTTAACATAAAACGGCAAGAAAAAATGAAAATTGCACCGATTAAGTGGAGGTAGTAGAGTAGGGTGATGATCACGTGTGATTTAGTATGATTTTATTGGATTTAGGAAGCCTTCGCGGTATGGCATTGCTCTAACTTGACTCCTACACTCGGAGCGAACGTGATGAAAGTAACTTGCAGTAATTAATGGATAGTAGGTGTGGGCTGGACAGTAAATAAGAGCGAGTATTATGGTGCCACGAGCATTTCCTCGCCAAGTAGTGTGAGCAGTGAGAGACCGCTAAGGTTATGAATTACTACTGTGTGAGAACTCACTAGTGATCATCTTACAAATGAATTCGGGATGGAGAAAAATCAAAACATTTTTTCTTCATGAAAATAAGGGAGAGTTGCTAAAAAAAGGGAGAAATCAGGAAAAATTACATCCGAAAACAAACAAAAACAAAAAAAAAGTCACTCAATCACTGCGATGACGTTTCTGCGGCGGACCAGAGCGGTTCGAACACAATACGGCGTGATGTTGTCCATTACAAAGTCGGCACTTCTGACTGCAGCTCCCATGTGCCGCAGCAAGACAAGAGACGCACTTGTTGAGGTCGCGAAGTCGAAGTGTACGGGAAATGGGGTCGGAATATTCAGGGCAGGTGGTGGTACGATGGCCGTCGTCGTTGTTCCCGTCACAGAAAATGCAGGGATGACGGGGAGCGGTGTTAGCGAGTACAGTGTCGACTTTTCCATCAATGGCGAGTACTTTCGTTTGGATCTCAGTGATGGAAGCTTTTAGTAGGTTGAGGGTGAGCCTCGTCGACACTTCGAAGGTGTCAGAGTGCGCCGCCGCCATTATGCCTGGCGCGAGTGAATCATCAGTGTTTGGAGTACCGGACGCTGACAGTTTCGGCATGATGAGTGACAGCTACAATAACTACTTGCTACCGTAAGTGCAATGGGCGTGGCCCGAGGAAAAGGGCGTGGCCAGAGGCTTCAACGCCTACGAACTTCGGCGAGCGCCTGTATAACGCCGCGAAGACATGCGAATATGATATTCACCGCTGCTTGAAGGACTTCCGCGGCGAATTTTAACAGAAAGAGAAGGATCACAGGCCCGAACAAGTATGTTAGTAAGGCGAGGATGCCTACTCCTGCAACTGATGCCAGAGCAACGTGCCAATGCTCTTTGAAGGTTGATATTAGAGGTCGCAAGTCTGGTAGTGACAGTTGTGGCATCTGTAGAGCGTGTTCTTCGGTGCTTTCTTTGCCGAGAACAACGTGTTCAGGTATGGATGAGTGGTATACCAGGGTCCCGAGAATGTTTAAGGTGTGCGTCTGGCCTCCACATTTATAGTAACAGTTATCACTAACGTGAGCAGAGTCATATTGGAGAATCACGTTAGCGGTTTCGTTTTTGTCAGAACAGCTCAGCAGTAGTGACTGCTCTGAACAGTCCAGTGCTACTTGTCTAGTTCTGCTAGAGTAGCAGCTTAGCGTTGTTCGCGCAGCTTCTTGGCAGCTGTAACAGCCCACTAGTTCAGATGCCAGAACGCGGCAGGGAGGATCAATTACTTGCTGAGCGATGGCAAATCTCTTTGTAGTTGATAAAAGGACTGCTACTTCGGCATCCTTTTCAATGGCTATTACGGCGGAGTTGTTCCTTGATATTTCAAGGTGGGGCCGTCTGAGTGGAAGCACTGTTGTGGTGCGGTTTTGCGAGTAGAGTGGGGTACTCGAGCAGACACATTGCACCGATATCTTATTGGGGACGCATGCGCAGGTATGCTGAGCTTCGCACTTGTGGAATTGGTTGCTGGCTAATTCGGCATTAGCACACTTGACTGCTGCTGTCCAATTATCGTCGACGAGAATGGTCGATGTTTTTGTTTCCGCGAACCGCTGAAGTAGGATGGCGTGGTGTCCATGCTTGATTGATGAGACCTTTAGAGTCCATCCGCGTTGTTCTGTAGGTATGTACGGATGAAGCACTATAGACTCTTCGACGTGCTCTTTCGGCGTTGATAGAGTCATTTTGACGTGTGCTTCCATGAGCCACGAAGCACATTTGAAGACGTGATAGACGCGGGGCGTTCGTGGAACGTATGCGACACGGAAGAACATGCAGCCTGGGAATGGAGTGAGACAGCCACATGCTAATCCTGCACATGTATTTGAGCACATTGAGTATCCGGGATATTTTTGTGCATGTTTCAGCTCCGGTACACTGTCATTTGGTTGGAGCTTTTCACAGAAATCTGATACACAGGACCCCATGAAGGGACAGCGTTTTTGGTAGAACGTTTCCGGTTCTGTGTCCCTAGTGTAGAACAGCGTTTGTTTCTTGCAGATGTTGCGAATTTCGACAACCTTCAAGTTTAGGAAGCCGACTGTGGAATTTTCGTGACGGAGTACCACACAGACTTCGTTTTGAAGAGTGTTGAATGAAAGTTCATTGTCGAACTCGAGAACGCATTTAGTACCATTGAGGCAGATTAAGTTAACGTCATGGCGTATGTGCGCTTTTTGGCAACCATTTGCCTCGGTGAGGGTAACACATAGTACTGCTAAGATGACGAAACTTGATCTTCTGAAGTGAGCAAGTGAGAAGGTTTGAGAGGCTTCTTGGTACCCTCTTCTTGAACTCATATTGGCCTTTCGATTGCAGAACTTATTTGCTATAAAGGCAAATATGGCTGCTATGGTCAGCATCAGAGCAGAAATCACTACAGTTGTGCTGGCGACTGCCTTTTTTGGCGAACAGTGAGGATTTCCTAAGAGTAATTTTGTGAATAGACGCTTGTCTTCACAAAAGTGCTGCCTTTCACAAGTGCAGGTTTCTACAGGCACCTTGCTCCATGGTGTTAGGTAGAGCGACACATTGACAGGATCGTTATGGGGAGAGGGTGGTAGTTGGAAAGCTACCACATCTCGTGCTTCTCTCATCCTACAGACGTTGTTGAAGCAAAGCTTGTAAGACAAGCTAGGTGGTTTTATTTCGAGTGATCCATTCGCACACGAAATGTATGTGGCATCGACTTTGGAGATTAGTGATAACAGCAGTGGGTAGAGTATCACTCTCGACAGATGGCTGTACTTATGCGAGCAACTGGCGTTGGCGAATTCGTTCTCGTCGTTTTCGTTATATCTAACGTTTAGCTTAGCCTTTCTTGGAGGCTGAACTCGCCGAACGATGTTTTCTGGCTTCTTCTGAGTAGGGTGTTCTTTTTCAATATTGTCGACGGAGCGAATTTCCAGAGGAATTAGCTTGCAGACTGGGCGGTGGTAAATTCTTCCGGTCGCCCCCTTGACTTTTGCGGAGCGGACATACCCATCTGGGCTATTGATGATCTCCACCACTTTGCCGAGTGGCCAGTTTCCTCTTGGTACCATCGAGTCTTGTTCGAGAATTACTATCTCACCGACCTGAGGGAATGGACGCGAGACATGTTTCCTGTTTCGGAACTCTGTTTTCTGTAATTCGCGGAGCTCGACAAGATATTCAGTCCTCCACCTTCTCCAAAAGTGGTCAGCGACCTCCTCTGAGAATTGCAGTGCTTCTTTAGCTTGAGCGAGTGTTTCAATTCTGGCGTCTTCGTAGTCTGGATCGTTACCAGATTCTTCATCAGCGCATTTTGGCAATGCAAACTTGATATTTCCTTGAAGGAAGTCCACCGGTCGCAGTGGGATTGATGAGAGGTCATCAGGGTCAACCTTTGTGAGAGGACGGGTGTTGATGATAGCTTCGATGCAGGTAAGAGCTGTCAATAGCTTTGTGTACGATAATTTTTTGCGTCCTAATGTTTTATTCAGACATTTTTTGACGCATCCGATAAGCCTTTCCCAAACACCTCCCATCCAAGGCGCTGCTGACGGGTTAAAGATCCATTTGATGTTATTGGAGGCACTGTATGACGCGACCGAATCGCCTGTTACTTGGTCTCGTTCGAATAACAGGTCGATGACTTTAGCACCAAGAACAAAGTTGGTGCCACAGTCAGAACGCATGATGCGTGGTACCCCTCTACGACTTATGAAGCGGAGGAAACTGTCTAGGAATGCTGCAGATGAGAGGCTTTCAACCAATTCCAGATGAATCGCACGGGTGGTCAAACAGGTGTACAGTGCGACGTATACCTTTTCACCTGTGTTGATGGTTACAGGTCCCATGAAGTCACAGGCAGAGTTTTGGAAAGGTTTGCCAACTACCAATCTGTCCTTTGGAAGCGGTGCCATCTTTTGATGAGGGAAAGGGAGACCTTGCTCTCGCTTGCAAATGACGCATTTGTTCAAGATGTTCCGGATTTTGCCCGAAGGCCTTGGAATCCAGAATTTCTGACGAATAAGAGCTAGTGTGTGGTTACGTCCACAGTGTGCATTGTTCCTATGTACATCGTTGATGATTAGAGGAACAAGTTCTGAAGATGCTGGTATGAAAATAGGATTTTTCGTGTCTTCAGGCAAAGCGGCATTCGTGAGTCTGGACTTGGCTCTGATAAGACCAAGTTGGTCTCTGAAGATGTTTTTGTTCTTGTGTTTCACATGTAGCTCTTTGATGTCGATGTCCTTCGTTTCGTTGGCAATTATTAGACGTTCACTTAATATCATTTCCTCAGCAGTAACATCTTTGTGCGGATCGAATTGATGTATATACTGGGTAGGAGCGTTTTTGCCTTTTCGCAAGCTCCATTTTGATACCCATAATGATAGCGCTTTCATTGCGCGTGTAAACACTCGTAGTGCTTGAGTATAGTAACGGTATCGCTTAAGATCTACAAGCGCTTCGGACGTTGTAATCGGTGTTGTTTTGAGAACAACATGCTGCGCACTGTTATTGTTTGGCGCGACGATCGGTTCGCTGAGGGGTAGTGAGTCGTCGCTGAGATCTTCGATTGGCCAGCTGTTGCGCGTGTTGTGCCACCATTTTGGCCCGCTGAGCCAGTCGCTATTTACAAAAGTTTCCTTTGTTGTTGGTCTTGTGGCAATGTCTGCCGGGTTGAACTCAGATTCGACATAGTTGAAGTGAACACGAACGCCTTGCTCTTCCAGAGCCCTTACGATCTTTTTGATTCTATCGACTTGGTTTGTTACAAACAGGGGCTGTTTGTTAGATGATTTTATCCAAGATAGCGCAATTCTGCTATCGCTGACAAGATAAAGGTCGGAAATTTGGTTGTGATAATTCCTCAGTATAGTGTTTGCGAGTCTAGCCGACATTAAAAGTGCTAGTAGCTCCAGTCTTGGTATTGTAACCTTCCTGTGTATAGGTGCTAGTCTTGATTTTCCACAAAGAAGTCCTGCTGTTTTATGCTCACCACCATGTGTAACGTAAGCACACGCAGCCATCGCAAATTGACTCGCGTCGCTAAATACCCATAGGTTGGAAGATTCTCGCGTTACCTCGCCAGATGCAACATTGCGCGGCACTTGGATTATGGTGCCGGATATGTCGCGGCAGATGTTGTTCCATTCGTTGAGTTGCTCTGGAGAGATTTTTCCATTCCAATCGACTTGTTTTGTGATCGTATCGCGCATGAGTTTCTTTGCCTGCAGCAACAATGGAGCACCTAACCCCAGAGGATCGTAGATCTTGTGAATCTCACTGAGGAGCTGTCTTTTTGTCATTTGTTGTGCCATGGACAAAGAAATTTCAAGAGTGAAGTTGTCCTGGTCCGTGTTGTATTGCACACCAAGCAGTTTTGTTTGTCCTGTGTTCCCTTTATCATCTTTGGGGATTTGTTCATTTACTACACTTGAATTGCTAGCGAATTCTCTAAGGTTCATTCCGACTTGTTGGAAGAGCCTTTTGGACTCTTTGATTTTCGAAAGGGCTTCAGTTTCGTTTTGAGCCTGTAGGAATATATTGTCAACGTAGATGTTATCGAGAATTTCGTTGGACAATTTCGTCCCTGCCCTTGTTAGAAAAGATGCAAGTGACATGTTTAATATACTTGGAGCGGATTTTGTTCCAAATGGGAGACGCTTAAAGCGATAGTGTTCGATGTTGTCTGCTGTGACGTCGGCGGCTGAGTCCTTGAGCCACAAAAAGCGGCATAGGTCACGATGTTCAGGACTAATGCGAATTTGTGTAAATGCTGCTTGTATGTCTGCTGTCACTATTAAGGGCCACGAGCGGCAGGCTAACAGGATGTCCAAGACTTTATTCACGAAGCTTTCGCCAGTGTGCATGACGTCGTTTAGCGACAGTTGACCTTTGCCTTTTGAGGAGGCATCGAATACAACTCGTAGTGGTACTGATTTTTCCTCTTTCCATACTCCGGAATGGGGCATATAGTATTTTGTTCTGTCAGGATCGTTCAATTCAGACGTTGGTACAGGCTCGATGATACCATCATTTTTATACTGCGCGAAAATCTTGTTGTACCAGTATTTTTGTTCTGGGTGGGTTTCATGGTACTTGTGAAGCGATCTTAGCCTGCATATAGCAGTCTTGTAATTGTCTTTGAGATCGATCACGTTGGACTTGAGGGGAAACGGAGCTGTGATGAAACCATCTGTAAAGGATACCTTCTCGGAGTATTTATTAAGGTATTCATGCGCGGTGTCATTAGCACTGAACTCATCGGTATTGATGCCCATACCTTCAAGTTCGTAAAGGTCCTTCAATTCTTGTTTTACGTCGGATATTAGTTCTGTGCAGGTAAACACAGTGTGCTCGTACCGGTTAACTGTGTTTGTTGGGGCTTTACCTATCCCGAATAGAGCTGGTCCGAAAACTGTGTTCTGCGCTAGGAGTCCAGATGGTAGTTTGATTGGTGGTCGATCTAGTAAAACTATTTTATCGTAAGATTCGACCCCAATGAGTATGACTGGTTTCTGGAGATCGCCAATGACAGATGGATTAGATAAGAAGATATTGTTCTCCTCGAGAAAATGTATGTCTTCAATTGTTAGGTTTGCAGATGGGAATGAATTCGTGAGAACCGGTTTCGTGCTCAATTGAAGTGCTACGGTAGTTCCGAAACGTGTTCTGAATGTTGCGGTCACCTTTTGTGACGTGTAAACTTCTACGTTTCCTCCTATACCGTGCATTGTGCAACGGAATGATTCGCCTTTCTCCAATCCTAAGCGGTTGGCGAGTTGACTGTCAATGAGGTTGCACTGGGCACCAGTGTCCAAGAAAATCAACACGTTTTCAAAGGCGCCAGTCGCTTCACTTTTTACTTGAGCTTCGGCTGTCATAAGTACAAATTGACTGGAGTTCTCATGCCCTTCCTTTTCATTCTGGGCAGAAAAAGTGCTCACTGTATTCTGTTGATCAGCGATAGCATGGGAATCCTTTTCAAATGTGTTTGGCTCCTTTGTGAACATTACAGCTGCATGTCCTTGCTGGTTACGGTAGTTTGACCTTTGTTGCTCTTTTCGCTGAAAAGGGCTTGGAGCTTGTGAAGATGTATTCTGTTTATTAGGGGGCGGTTGAGGTGCCGTTGGTTGCTTTGAACATAGCGAAATATGGTGGTCACCATTGCATGAGCGACAGTTGTTTAAATTGCATTCGCGGCTGCGGTGGGTGGTTGAAAAGCATTTCCAGCACGCAAGTATACCTCTTAATGCTTTTCTGCGATCGGCAGCGTTGGCAACGGTGCGGCAGTCTCTGCTGTTATGGTTGGTGCGGCGACAAAAGAGGCATTGCGCTGGTATCGGGCCTCTTTGTTGCATCGTATTATTTCTTGGTTGTGGACGAGTTATGGAGTTTACACGTCTTTCAAAGATGACTCTTGATGAAACGGCCTTTTCAAGAGCATCAAGAAGAGTACCCACACTTATATTGTCGATTTCTGAAGTGGAAGTCACTATCTCTTTGATGACATCGTAAGGGAACTTCGACAGAATAGTGTCAACCCACAATGGATCATGTTTCGCGCGAATGTCGTGGCCAGTTGCCACCATCTGGTGTACCAGGTCGCTTATTTTGTCGAGCGTCGCCGCGCACCTTTGTGCTGAGTTATTGGCGGCTGGCACATTTGTTAGTCTCTGGACGATTACTGACCTGTTGTTACTTTTATTGCCGAATTTCTTATGGAGAATATCGATTATCAGTTTGTAGTTCTCAGCTTTCTTGGAAATGCTCTTCACTGCGTCCAGGGCTTGGTTTCGGAGAGCATCTTTCAAATAGAGTATTTTCTCTAAGTCTCCAAGTTGTGGATTTTTGTCGACAATTAGTGAATATGTATCCCAAAACTCCTCCCAAGAGTCGTTATCGCCGCTAAATGTGGGGAGTTTGATTTCCGGATACTTTATTCTCAGAACAGGAGTAAGATCCAGAGCATTTTCTTGAGAAAGGATGTTTGCGCGAGTGCCCTGTTGTGAGCCGTATTGATCGTCTGGTTGCTCGTTATGTGCGCCGAGTAACGGGTCAATTATACCCTTTGTTTCATCGTCCATGTGTTGACTGTAGTGCCCCTTTATACTTGAATGCGGCGCATTTTTGTCCATTTCTTTTGGTTTTCCTAGGTTCAGAATTGCCATTTGGGTTTCTAATTCTGTCAACCTAGCATTGATCACCATTATCACATTGTCACTTTCTTGTAGAAGTGAGCGGAAGTTTACTTGGGCTTGGAACTCGTTAAGTTCGTCGATCATGTCTTTTTTCTCTCCTTTCGTTGCTTCTGCGTAGCTTCTGAGGACGTAGTCGTACGCTTCCTTTAGTGAGGAGCGTTTGCGTTCTATGTTTCTTTCGGCAATCTGCAATTCACACTGTCGCGAATAACAGTAGTTCTTAATTTCCTTCTCATCCCCTTCTGGAAATTGATTGGGGGAGGTAGAAGACTTGTAATAGTCGAGTGTTGTTCTTAGGGAGGAGTGCTCATCTCCAAGAGCTTGCAAAAGGAGAGTTATTTTACTCATTTTTGTATCAGCGGTCCTTTGCCGGTTGCGGGAGGACGGGCTGATATAGGATTGCCACGCGGGTGGTTAAGTTTGGCCGATGCACCAGAAATTTGTAGTGGGCTCGGACACCGTTCAATTAACAATCTGTTTATTCACCACTGGACGTCCGCGCTTCAGTGCGGACAGTAACAACACTGAACATAATTGCCCCGCCCATTTCTGAGCGAGGAAACCGAGAGGGCGTTGCGGCCTTTTTTATGATGGGCCGCAACAGAGATAATGTTCCGTCTGAGCCAACAAATATGCTTGAATTATCGCCAGTTGTGACTATCGGAATGTAGGACTTGGTTTTCTCAGTCGAGCAGTTTTCGTAGTAGCCTCCTTCGCTTCTCCTATGAACTGGGACTTGTATGGTCGTCTCCGAACTGTAACCAGCATAAGGGAGCGCTGTCTATCCAATTTAAAAAGGCTGTCAGAAGCTACTTTTTTCGCTGAAATTTAAAACTAAATCTGTGCATTTGCTGTACCAAAGAGAAACGGACAAAACTGCACAGGAATGGTCACTTCATCAAAAAAACTTGATGGTCTTCTGAGAAACAAATTAGCAATTGTAGCATCTCCGAGAAAATCAAAGTAATAAAACACTATCGAACGGTGTGATAAAAGTGCGCTACAAATAGCGAAACTAACGGTTTTCAGTGTTTTGCGTTTGAGCGCTGGAATTTTGAAATTTGCAAAATAGAGAGGGATGGTAAATATGGTAACAACTGGACCACTTCTTTTCCCTACACCAGTGTTTTCTCTAAGTTACCATGGTATGCATGAGGCTTCTCCTACATCCCATATCAAATCGAAGCCTCCCTATAAAGAGTTAGATATGTTGGGAGAGGAAATCGACGCTTTCTGTCGGGGAGCGCGAGGCTGAGTCCACGTACGACTTCCGCTTTCTAACATCTGCGCAGGGATGATATTACAGAAGGAATCTTCAATACTAGAAGTAGTAGTAATAATTATTATGTATATTTGCAGAAGTCTGGAAATGGGTCATCGACAAGACCGCCGCATGATCTGCCTCTGAAAATCTCATCTGAATCTCAGTTGCATGCATAGTGAATACTTGACGAAGCAACACTGTGAGAAATACGGAACAGCAGCACTACATTTATCCTCGCGAGCCACATAGATAGATGTAGACATTCTCATTACCAATCAAAGTACGAGTTTTCTTTTTATCTTTTGCAGGAAGTTCAACCTTTTCAAATTGTTCTAAGTGGCAACCTAGTGTATGTATATGAACCTCGTTTTCCACATGTATGTTTCAAACTTTTCTGTTCAACTCACATGGTTTCAGGTTTTTCGGCAGACGGAAGCGTTTCGAATTGGAGAATGTCGCAGCTTCGTCAGGAAGAAATCCCCTAATGAACATAACAAATATTTTCTTTCTTAGCATTTTTAACAATTTGACATAGTGGTAGGAGAAAAGGAAACGGAGGAGGAGCGTGATAGAAAACCTCTGTTCTTCAAGAATAGGGACATGCACTACCAGAATTTTGAAAACAAAAACAAATTGTTAGATATGCGTTTCAGAGATTTGCTATTCCCACACTGCGCATTTCCACACTGCCATTTCAAAATGCTCCTTTGTTCTCCCACACGTTCCAGAGACGTAATTCCATTAGAAGAGTAAAAGCAATCGAAATTCAAGATACAGCTTCTCAAACTTGAAAACGTCTTTGATGAAGTAAAAGAAGTGTTGCGCCAGATGACAACAGTACTTAGTATTTCTCAATTCACCAAGACGACATACACAGCTCAAAAATTAGTGGGTGACACTTGAAGCTCTACCTTTTGCAAGCATTCTCAGTGCTTCTTAAATTTAGTAGCTTTTTTTTCTCCTTCTATACGAGAATTTCGATAATTTATTCTTAGAAGGGAAACCCGAAAACATCATTTTGTTAGGAAATAATGTTAAGTGATGTCTTATTGGTTGTTTTCTAAAGATGATAATGCATGGAGAACTACCCACGAAACAATACTACTTTCTTTCGATATACATGTTGTAAGTTTGCGTCAGCGAGAAAGAACTCAACTGAGTAGTGGATCTACCCACGTGGCATAGGGAATTGTCTACCGACGTGGGATGATTATGCCTTTAAATAAATAAAAATAAAAAATCTATAAAATATAATAGATACTACGCAACGTGTTCAAGGTTGTGAGATGAGTAGGTTAGTATCCATCTTGTAGATGTTACTTGATGTTACAACTGCTTCACCGATGTGGTCAAGCTACAACGGCTGACCAAAGCGTCGCTGCAAAAAAAAATGTCATCTACCCGATCCACTTATGCGAAGGTGACGGATTGACGCATCATACTACCGGCTGCTTAATGGAAATATTGCCAAGTGCAGCTTAATGCTACCACTCATGGTTTCTGTTTGAATATGTGCTATGTATAGGAATGCATTAGTCGCTGCTCAACTAAGGAACAACAGTACAGATTGAAGTTCAATCTCCCTACTACCGCAAGAAACTTCTTATTCTTTATTTGTCTTTCAGATAGCATGAAGACGCTAAATAATGCCGGCTATAGGTGGATGGATAAAAGAATACAAAACAGGCACATAAAAGATAAGCACGAAACAGACCTATAGCAGAGTAACGGAAAAGGTTTCTAAGCATTCGCCGTTTTTCGGTACACATCCTGTGTACACTAACAATATAAACGGCTCTTTCTTAAGCAGGAATTTAAGTGCTTTGGCAGACAGAATGGAAGTTTTGCATAGAAAACTGTAGAGAGTCATTCAGTATCCCTTATTGTTCAATGTGGACTGATATCAGCAAGTTCTCTCAAATTTTCTATTTTCTTTACCAGCCTGATCGTCCGGCTGACGCCGGACTCTCAGGCTTCTTTCGTGCTCGCTTCGCTCTCCTCGCATACGTGTGTGTTCCACTCTACTGAGTACTGGCATACACTCTCGCAGGTGTGGACCCGTGCGTGACATCTTCCACACTTTCGACGCCAGCGCACCCTTATTACATCGTTGGACCCGACTCCAGGCGTTTCCCCACTTTTCCGCGCCGGCGCACCCTTACCACACCGTTGGACCCGAATCCAGGCGTTTCCCCACTTTTCCACGCCGGCGCACCCTTACCACACCGTTGGACCCAACTCAAGGCGTTTCCCCACTTTTAGACGCCAGCACACCCTTATCACACCGTTGGACCCGACTCCAGGCGTTTCCCCACTTTTCCAAGCTGGCGCACCCTTATCACACTATTGGACCCGACTCCAGGCGTTTCCCCACTTTTCCACGCCGGCGCACCCCTATCACACCATTGGACCCGACTCCAGGCGTTTCCCCACTTTTCCACGCCGGCGCACCATTATCTTACTGTTGAACCCGATTCCAAGCGTTTCTCCACTCCCGGACGCCGGCACACCCATATCACACCTTTTGACCCGACTCCAGGCGTTTCCCCATATTGTAAACGCCGGCACATCCCTATCACAGCGCTGGACCCGTTTCTCCCACCTATGAGCGCCAGCGCATCACTCTCACTGCTGTTCTCCCTTCAACGGCAACTCTTTCCCTACCGAGCGCCGACGCACCTCTGACATATCCCTAGGCTCGTTTCATGTCACCTTCTTCACCATCTGTGTAGGCGCAACCCCCATCCACGTCATCCCTCGCTCGTCCGCCTGGTTCCTCCTCTTCGTTATGAAACTGTCCCGCCGTCTCTTTCCTTTTATAAGGTCATGTAATCATAGGCCTATCTCACTCATTCCGACCGTGCTGAAAACAATTGTCAGCCATTAACATGTCTGAACATGACAAAGGTGGCCCAAAACACCTTTAAATCAAGGTAAAAATCAAAAACTGCAACTTTTTTGTACATAACTCGATGCGCTGAACACGATGGTGTCGGTAGTTTTTGTCGACAATGGCTGGTTTTCTTGCACACACACACGCACATAAAATGCCAATTAATATTAACTATGATATAGGCTACGGTCCTCTGGACTGGTAGTAATCTCTCCTCATGTCGCCACAACAGGCTTCGAACATGTCACGAGGCTGGCTCAAGCCGAGACGCGCCCGAATGCTAATACACGCGAGCGGTGCATCGCGAACGTGTTGTCACAATGTTGAGAGGTTGCCATTTTGTCGCGAAGTCATGCACTTCGCCACAACCTGACAATGGAAGTGGAGAGCTTGACGATCTCGCTAATCGGTGGCGCTGATCGATAGGCCGATCTTCCCAACTGCGAGGTGCACAAATTGTCAACCACTCTCCATGATCTACTTGGTCATTATAGTGTGTTCTGAAGTTAAACTCTCTAAAGTCTTAATCTGGAAGCAAGAATAACAAAAAAACTCGGGAAAAACTTTACAAAAAAAAACAAGAATCACTTCTCCTCCACGCGCTCCACTTATCCACTCCTTCCACTTGATAGACTGATTCTTTGATTGTTTCATTCAAAATTAGAATGGTCGGACCACAATAACCATTAAGTGTAACTAACGTGCCATCCTCGCGGGATTCTTCTGATAACTCATGTTCAGAAGCAAATTTCGCTGACGAACTCCTGATATCAGCGATGGTAGCGGAACGGTCGTGGATAGAGAAACTTCTAAAGCCTGACACGAGCACGATAACGATAGTAATTGTTGCGATATAAACCGGGATAATTTGCCGACTGCATAACAATCTTTTCGAACCACCATGTTGTTCATTAAATCCTTCATTTTCCTGAAATAGTGCGTTTTTATAATGCTTGATAACATTGCGTTTAAAGCAAGTCATAATATATGATAAAATTGGTTTCTTTACGGCTGTTCAATCAGCTTCGTTTAAGCACGTTGACAGTAATCATGACTTACAATAATGGGCTTAGTCTGTTTACATGTGTGTCAGTATGTAAGTATTAGGTTGTAACATAAGTTTCCGCTGTTTTCGCATAGGCATTTTCAAAGGCTTCTAATAATTGAATAACGATAAGATTTTGAACATGTTTAGATACTTTTTAAAGCGCATGACCTTGCGAACATTCTGGAATATGTGGTCTGCTTTTACGTCTTATTCTGGAAATGTTATTAAGTCCGGAGTGAACCCTTCAAGAATGCAAATTTTGTAACTGAGCTTGCGCGGATAATAATTTTACCATAACGTTGCATGAGACTAATCAAATTTGGGTAGAGTAATCTCGAGGCCATTCTTATTCTCCCTGGTGCTTTCCCTCTCCATTTTATCTCCAAGCGGCATAGGCAACAAACTTGGTGACTCAAAATTTCGATTATGCCGTTTTTCACCCTAGAGTTGAAGCAAATTGAAGTGCAACTTCTTCCACTGTGGCTACGAACATCGCGGGCACTAATCGGTGGAATTTTGGGACGAGTTCCTCTGTGGGAATCGCACCATTTTGTTACACCGCGAAGGGCGCCTTAATTTTGCTGATCGATCTCTCCGGAAAGGCGAAGAGTCCGCAGAGGGATTTTAATAGCGCATTATGTAACATAAATCTAGCTCCAACCATGCACCGGTTATCAGATCACAATGATGTCTACTGAGCGAGAACCGATTTGCCAAATTCAGTGACTTCCAGCACGGCCCGGCTCAGTTCTTTGCCTCGCAGTCCACGAGTTTCTGGAGTAAGGGAGTAGAGCTCCTGCTGTAAAAATAGCAAAAGCCCAGCGACTGTTGTGGTCCATACTTCGATGGGTATCTCTTGTTGTTTGATTTTCTATAATTTTTTCCATCGAAAATTTCAAAACAGCGAAAACTTATGTTACAACCTAATATGTATGTGTGTCAGACCGCCATGAGATTCTGCGATTGGTCAGTGATCGTGATTGTGTGGTGATTGCAAGATCATATAAAAGGCTTAGATCGGGTGTGGTATGGTGGAGTGGGGTGGAGAGGTGGTCGAGCGGAAGGTTGGATGATGACACCCGTTGAACTGATGGACCGGGTCCACCACTGTGATAAGGGTGCGCCGGCGCCTAGAAGTGGGGGAAGGTCTGGACACGGATCCACCGCTGCGATAAGGGTGCAACGGTGCTCAAAAGTGGGAAAACGCCTGGATATGGGTCCCATCGTATGATAAGGGTGCGCCGTAGTCTAAAAATGCATGAACTCCTAGGGACGGTGGTGGAGTGGGGCACACTGTTGTTGCGCCAGTGGAGTGCGCCCGCGCGAGTCACTGATCAAACACTACAAGACGAGTTCTCCGTCAAGTGAGAGCTTTACCGCATCCCAATAGTGGTAATATTTAACAATGGCACCCGGCAGTAGCTGAATAATGCACATATTTGTCTTTTGGTCAGCCTCACAACCACTCCTGTGTTCACCCTTCTCATTTGTGCCTAACCATTCCTCGCCAATCTCTTTTATACACTTAATGTAACTCATACCACTTTACCAACAATAACGTGCAAGTAATGGTAATCATTCTCAGACATTATTTCACGGTAAATCGGTGAAAGATAGCTAGCTATGTCAGTCGATTACTTATTCTGCAGCAAAACGGGACGTTACTACTCTGTACAGGGTCCACTGGCCTAGAGTAAAGGCAGCAGGAGAAAGCAATGTAATGCCACATTCTGAGTTAGTTTTTCATTGGGGAACTCGATTGGACAACAAGTTATACTTTTGTGGATATGAGATGAATTAATGCGAGCGAAGCGAGCACTAGAAGAAGTCTGGAAGTCCGACGTCAGCCGGATGGCCAGCCTAGTGACTCATAATAACGGGTTTATTCTGAATGTGTGTACGTTTGCTTGCCAGTGTGAAACGAAATTCCCTAATTGGTCAGTGATGGTGATTGCGAGGTCAACAAGATGATAGCGAGGAGTATGGTGAGGTTCAAAGAATGAGGAGAAGCTGTAAAGGTGGGTGCGTCGACCCCCAAAGTGAAGAACACCTTCAGACTTGTCCAACGGTGTGATAAGGGTGCCAATATGTCCTTCACTTTTTTTCATATGTCTTTTTTGCGCGTTTTACTTTGCGTGCGTATCCGCAGGCGATGTGTCCACTGTTGCTTTAGGGGTGCGCAAGCGTCCAAAAGTGGGGAAACGCCAGTAGTCGGGTCCAACGATGGGATAAGGGTGCGGTGGCATCCAAAAGTGGGGAAACGCCTGGTGTCGGTTCCTTTAGTGTGATAAGATGCTCATGCGTTCACTGCTGAGAAAATGCCATGAGTTGGGTCCATCTTCGCTGGCGCTTACCCTCGATCGTTAAACACTAAATGTCAGAACTCGGGGAAAATGGAGTGGGGGAGGGCATTTGGTATAGGGCAATTTATACTGGATGCGTGCGACTGACGCGCATCCAGTATAAATTGCCGTTCAGATTTGTTAGCTGACATATCCAGAACGCTCTGACTTGCTGTAGTTACCTGAAATGCAAACAAGTCAGAACGTGTAGGACAGGTCATATTATCGACTAATACCAAGTGCTCTCCCCCACTCCATTTTACTCCAGAGCTCAGCAGTGAGTAGTATGGAATCCGTGTGGTTCCCACCATTTCACATCCCTTCCCGCGTTTTTCATTTCTCATTTGTTTATGAATACACGCACCCTCCTCTTTCATATGTTCAATTGGGCTCTTATCATTTGACCAGTTATGACAAAGAAAGAATGGTAAGCCATTTCCTGTAATCATGCCTAATTGAATCGTTTACATCTCTGATGTTACTTGACGATACATTTGGCGAGGGTTGTTCGGCAACCTTGCAGACGAACTTGCCAACTAACTAGGCAAACGAAGCGCAAAAATTCCGATATCATCAGGAATCGTGCCATGATACCGATCTCAGGAGTCCATTGCCTTACCGGCTGAGCCATCCGGATCGACACCGCCGATGGTTAAGCCTCCAACTGAGAATGAAATGAACGCCTTATCAGAACACCCGTAAAATGTATCGCCATGCAAACGTCGTCAAAGGTATCGCCAACAGATTCTCTTGCCTTTTGTTCCGCCAAACACCCGCAAAATTTATCGTCAGCAGATTCTCTTGCCAAATGCATCGCCAAACAGGCTCTTCACTCATTCTCCCGTAAATCATATTGCCAAGCAAAATTTTACCCCGTAAAGACACATTCTCTTGCCAAATATATCGCCAATGAACATCAGAGATGTAGTCACAAATAGCTACTTCAGTTGAGCGAAGGATGAAAATGCCCCGAGGAACGCAGTTAATCTCTTTTGATAAGTTCAGTTTTACATGAGGAAAAACATTGGAAAGGATGGGGCACGCATTATAGCAAAGATATAGCGTGACTGTGAGTCTATGAGTATCCCCAGACTTCGCCAGTTCAAAATGAATAGAAATGAACCGGCGATATGAGAGATAAGGATCGTGGAAATGATACGTATCGATTGCACGTTACTTCGCCATGGATCGCTGCCAAACGGAGCTCATCGCCCGTACTCTCGAAGATGTGCCCGAAATGAACTGGCGATGTGAATGATAGCAGTAGTGGAAACGATGCCTATCGATCGCCACGCCTAATTTATTATCATCGCTCTTACGTCTGGGGTCTCCTCATTCACTTTATCCATGTGGCGATCGCCGGCGGTCGTGGCGATCGCGACGACAGCCGGCTGTCGTGGCTATCGCCACGATTGCTGGCGAAGTCTGGGGATACTCTATCAGGATGAAAAAGGGATAAAGTCATGCGAGCGAAGCGAGCATTAGGAATTGTGGAAGTCCTGCGTCAGCCGGACAGCAAGAATGGTCACAACTTGCCTGAATTGAGAGCAGTTGCATAAATTGCCTCAATCACAACTTGCCTGAATTGAGAGCAGTTGCATGTTACTGCTTTTGTGCCGGCCTTCTACTTCACGTGTAAAGCAATAAATGAGTCAGTTAGAAACCATTCCAGATTAGTTGTTGTTTTCCAGTAATACACTCGATCTTGCAAAGTCATGTGGTTCATTCTCACGGTTACAAGGGTTACAAGTGTATTAGAACTGTTATAACAGCAATTCTAAGGACAGGGGAGTTGGGTGGGAAAGGGGGGAGCACCTGTTATTGGTCGATGGCTTGGTCGGTCGTGCTTGTTCTGGCATGTTAGTGAACTGTGAAGGCAGGTCGTCACCATTTGTTGAAAGATTCCGTAGTCCAGTACTAGATTCCATAGTCCAGATTATCTGCTTAGGCCTACGTTTTTTCAGCTACTATTCAATGTTTGAATGAAGCTTTTCTCACAAAAAAAGTTCGATTTTGACAAAAAAAACTGTTAGTTATCGCAGGTGATCATAGTTAAAGGCGAGCTTTGTTAACTAACAAGTCGAAACCTTCGCAAAGTGTCAACTGAGAAGTCAGAACATACACGACCGGTCAACTCATCGACTAAGACAGATGTCTGCCCGACTCCCTTTTCGCCGCAATTTATACCAGTCAGACGCATGCATAATGTTGCGAAAAATTTTCATGAAAACCGGTCAACGCGGCTTGTACGCCCTTGGAGGTAGGACCCACGGAAAATTTGCTCATCAAGCTTTGGCTGTAATCCTAGGTTCCGTGCAATGATGAACCCGAAAACATTGATCAGCTTTGCCCAAAGCAGCAAAGAATGCGGGGCTCAGAGCCCTGTTTTTATTAGAACGAGTATAATTAAATGGGTATGATGGGTTGAAATTGCTATGGAAAACAACTTTTATCAAAGGGAAAGGCAGCGATAGTAGAACAACAGGTGATCATCTTTCATCATATAGATGTACGCGCTTCAAACGCACACATCTAGTATAAATTATTTTAAAGTCCGCTCAACCGTTAGTGAGTGCTGAAAGATGAATGTTGATTGAGACGTGATCGTTTTCAATCAATATCAGGTATGCTTGATAGTATACAGAGATAGTTATAATATAGATATTTCTGCACGACGACAATGTGGAGGACACGATTTCTTACAAAAGGAACTCATTTCTTGTGTGGAGATTTCAGGATGCCCGTTAAGACATCTGTCACAAGTAGGCACAGGGCTGTCAAAAAAACTACGAACACTCGAAGGGCCATCGTCGCTCCTTCGCCTCTTCGTCATAACTCTTCTAGAGTTGCTCTAAATCATAGTTGTGAGCGTTTTACAAAAACGCAACCGTGGAAATCATCGCTTTTCAATCAGAGCAGTTTCAAAGGAGTAATCGCAAAGCGAACTCTACCACGGTCGGTCCCAAGTCCGACTGAGAAAGATAGAGGGTTGGCCCTCCGCAGAGGGGCCATAAAACTAGGAGTGAAACCAATGGAGAACTTGTCAATGCTTCTTTATCAGGCTACCGCATCCGGGGCAACCGATGCGCCAGTATTGGGGACCATGGGTACTGGTGTAAAGTGGGCTACTGGGCACAAAGAAAACGCGTTAACAAGAATAAAAGGATCACACCGAAGAGAGAGAGCTCGAATCGCTTCATGGAACGTACGAACAAGGCAAGTCGGCCAGAAGGGAGATCATCGAAAGAGAGCTGACGAGATGCAAAATATCAATTGCTGCTATGTCAGAACTGCGAATGAGTGGATGGGGTCAGGGTCAAGCGTGTGATGATAATGTATCAACGAGGAATCGCCTTGGAAGGTTGAGGGGGGTCGCCCAGGGGGTCGTCACTAAGAGAGAGGAGCTGGAATGTGGCCTCTAAGAGAATTGGAGTGAGATTTTGGTTTCAATAACATGGTATTTATGCTCCTATTAATATTATTGAACTGTATTAACAGTTGACAATTTGTTTAGCAGTAATAGTTTTAATATTCAAATAGTACTGAAGCTTAAGTCAATCATGGTGTTGATTTGCTGAAATTTCAGAACAAGTGGATAGTGCTGGGCTATAGGGAGAGCGATTTCTGGATTGCTGATGGATAAACCGATCAGTAGGTTATTCATTCTGTTATCAGTTGCCGAGGTAATTAGATCGTAATTGTAGATTAGTTTCTGTTTAAGTGGAAGCTACGAGGTGAAGAAGATAGAAGAAAGGAGGAAGCTCATTTTTACACAACTGAAATAGTGATGTATTGAGAAAATCTGTGTTGTTGATGAACCAGTAAATGCTCTTGTCGATAAAGAATGGTTTATTGCTGAGGTGTTTGCTGCAATGAATGAACTGACCCAATAGAGAAAATAGTAGACTTGGCTCTCTCGGTTTGGAGCAAGCGACATTTTATGTCCTCAGTGTCACTTCTGTGGCTCAAGCCGTGCAAGGACATATAACGCTTCACATGCAGAGCTATCAGTTCATCAACGTTACCTGTGATCAGTTGGTAGGTTCACGAAAATGTATAAAAGAAATGCGGGAATTCGTACCGCTTGAAAGTGCAGTTTTGACATCCTTCATAATACTTCCTCCCTTTTCAAAAGTGGAAGGTTTTCCTGGGCTCAAACCTAAAGCTGGTTGCAGATGAATCCACTGGTATGCTAACTGCTCCAGCTTCACACTGAGTAGGCTGGGCCCATCACGCTGCACCCTAAATTACAGAGATGTATAAGTAAAAATTCATGAGCCCGAGTATTACATTAGAGCAATGTAAAAGTCAACGTCATAAGATCATCAAGTGTGTCCGTGTTTATATTGCTTCTCTCCTCTCTGGAAAGGTGATTAGCTTCCGAAAAGCTGCGCTCATGGTTAGCATTGCTGGCGGGAATCACAAGAACGCATCGGATGGCCTGAAAGATGTCACAGATTAGAAATGATGGAATCGACGTAGAAGACGTGGGCATGTACCTGGGCTACTTCGTTCGGCACGGGAAGAGCAATCGTGTTGTTCAGAAGAACCTCGTAGAAGTACAGGCTGTCGTACATGTCTCGAAGTCTTGGAGACCATTTCCGAAAGGTGCTACTGCTCCATGAATGTGGTTGTAGAAGCGAACCATGGGCTCAGCTAGGTTTGGGATGTGACAATGACGCTGTAGCGATGTGATGGGGTTATGGATGAGGTCGTGACGACGGATAGGATCAAGCTGGTCGGTGTTAGGGTCGATGTAATCCGGACATCCTCGGTTGAGATAACAACCGAGGATGTCCGGATTACATCGACCCTAACACCGACCAGCTTGATCCTATCCGTTGGCGCCAACAAGCCTATAGGAACTGAACTCGCGCTCGAAATCTCGCCCATACTCGATAACGTCGAGAAGAATGTGTCTATCTAACGCATACAAATGGGCGGACTTGATTTCATGATCTTTCACTTCTCCAAATCGCTTGTGCATAGTCAATGTTCGTGTAAAGCTCATCGATGATTTATACGACCTTTCCAGGGGGCTTCGAGCTCTCATACGCTTTTCCCAAGCTTGAACTCTGTAGGTGGCGAACATGCAAGTCTGGAGCATCCTCAAGGTGATAGTACAAGTCGGGATCGTCTGCAATCAAAGCATCCCTTCGACTGAGATCCGAAAGTTCAAGATTTCTAAACTCCTTCATTCCCAGTGTTTCTTCTCGTCTTTCTATATCTTCTGTGTCTTCACCGCAATGAGTTTGTGAAAAGTCGTGAGAAGCCCTTGGGTTGTAGGAAAGCAATCACGTGCTGTCTTCTCTCGCAGCTCCTTCCTGTTCTTGCAAAGGAGTGAAGTAGCGCAGAAGGTAATCCGCCGTCAGGAGATGGTGCCTCTGCTGTAACCTGTCGTAAGTCCTCAACATCCCAGTTGATAACAGTCGTTCATACGATCTTGAGCTTAGGACACGCTATGGACTTCATCGAGATGAATGCGAACAACGAGAATTCTCCAGAAACACACGACAGTTGAAGTGTATGGACATGCGTTCACAGGAAAAAGCATTCGCGACTTGGAAGCAAGAACTTTCTTGAGGTACTACCGGGATCCGGAACACCCGAGCGATGACTTCTTCAGATGCACGCTTTGTAACAGAAATGAACCTCAGGATTTTGATCCAAGCGTTGGATTCCAACAGTGTTCGCGCTCTGCTGTGGGAGAAAGGAGAGAAAATGCCCTTGGCGAGGACAAAGTAATGTGTGTGAAGCGATTCTGAGGCCTACCTGGAGCGACTGAAAGAAATCCTCTATACGGACTCGGTCGCCTTATATTAGGTGTGTGCAAAAGTTCCGGGGCAGTTGCACCTAATTTTTTAAAACGCCATAACTCGGCTCAACGTCAACATTTTTGTTCAAATCAAAAACGGTTGGCATCAGGTAATGTAGCCATTATAGCACAGGAAAAATTTTTCCAGAACCTTAAAATTTAACAGGTTAATGCTTGAAAAGCAGCACACGTCGTTTTTGAGTAGGGTCTCTTGAGTAAAGGTTTTACAGAGGATGTAAAGACATAGAAGCTTGATAGAAGGACCTACTGTTGGAGAGTGGCTGTGAGAGTATACGGGGCAAGTTAGAATTTCGAGGTCCGAGTAGTCGATTTTTTACAAGGCCAACATTGTAATCAGTATGCGTTATACCGCAATAGCAGCAGATGTCGTAAGTTCGCCTGTGTTGGCCTTATGTTTGAGAATTCTCCCATGATTATTTTAGACAAAAGAGCGTACTACTCGTAAATTGCTATGCATAAGTTTGGAAAAAAATCATTGCGGTTGACTCAAGTTGCTGCCCATGGTAGGTCAAACAAATTTCTTGCCACAGTAGGGATATTTTGGCTATTTTAGGTGGGTTGCTGGAATCTAGATTCTGGGACAACAAATTATTTTTGTGGTACATGAAACGTTTTCTATCAAGAATAACAATCCTCCCAAGAAAAGAATTGTTAGGATACCCTTAGATCGAATATTTGCAGGCCTGCCTGCGTGGACATCGGTGTTCCCTCGCGCAACTCACGCAAAATCCATCTTCTATTTTCCCCTTCTTGCCGATTTTCTTCAAGTAACGGGAAATGGTTGGCTAATTTCATCGTAATGTCCTTCTCACTTTGCATTGGGTCCGATACAACCTGCTCTTTCAGGACGTCTTTAAGAAGGTCAAGTTGCTGACTAGCTTGTGCAGCTATTTCCAAGCTCTCAGCTACGCATAGAATGGATGAGAACCCACCAGCCCCTGGCATTTTGGAGAAGATATCTTCGGCAAATGCACTACTAATGCTGCGGGTCCACTTCTTTGCTGATCATCCGAATTTGAATTCATAAAGCAAAATCCCACGAATTAGCTTACGGCACATAGCAGTGGTTTTATACCTAAAACACAGCAACGCTGTGACGTCGACCCGAGCCAAAAGTAATGTAGGTAGCAAATGTTCCACGCTACCAATATCCATGAAAACCTTTGCAGGATATCGCAAGCGCAAGAGGCAAAACGACTTTAAACGATGAACTACCACCAAATGCCCCGGAACTTTTGCACGCACCTAGTATTTCGTATTTCTCAGCACGAGAAATCCAAGGAGCACGCGGATCAGCTCAGCGAATTCAAAAACGAAGGTGCGGGTATACGACAACAGACCCCCGACAAAATCGCAGCTACTGTCACGTCCACACTTGCTGCATACAATGTAGCGAAGGAAGGTCTGTCCTTCTCCATCCAATTTCCGCTTTTAGTCATGGCGATGAGATCCGGATCAGTTGGAACGAGTGCGCACTACGATCCTTTTACTGTGCGTAGGATGATTTTCTCTTTTGCTCTCCATATGAAATATGATCTCGTGAAGTACACGTTGTGAACAACAATCTTCCCTTCTCTTTGCTCTCGGACGGATCATTTTCATCAAGAGTGATAAAATGGGTTGTATTTCCTTTGAGAACTGTCTCTCCACTCCATCGACCCATCACGTTCCATCTTTTCTTCTCCGAAGTTGAAAGTGAGTCATCAGAGCACATGGTGAGTGCGCTCTTCAGCCAGATGGACAAAACTGTTCCTGGTCCGACTCCCCCGGATTACGCGAAAATATCAAAGCCTACGCAATGAAGAAAATATTGGCTATATCAACTGATGGTGCTGCTGTGCAGATAGGTCATGCTGCTGTGTTTACGCCAAACTGAGCAGGATGGTGGAAGAAGCAACATCTCAAGACGAACATCCACGAAGCAAAGTTGCGCTGTGTATTTGTATGGCTCATAAATTGAACCTAGTAGTTGCGGATCAAGAAGGAAAATTTTTCAAATTAGCCGAAGCGATCGTTATGGAAATGTACAATATCTTCGGATCCACACTGAGAACAACAGGACGAGCTGTCTATAAGAAAATCGCAAAGAAGATTTGCTTTCTTTACCTGCAAATGGGAGCACATTTCAAGTTGCGATGGTCTGCAAGTTTGGCGAACTCGATCTCCAATATTCTTAGAGTATATCCGGTTTTACATGCACTCACAAGCTTGTCGCTGGCTCTAAAGAAGGAGGAAGGACTGTTCATTGACTATGCACGAGATTGGCTAGCTATTACGCATGTTGCCAAGGGAGGAGGATATGCACAATTCACGAAAGAACGACTGTTATCAACTGGGATGTTGAGGACTTACGACAGGTTACAGCAGAAGCACCATCTCCTGACGGCAGATTACCTTCTGCGCTACTTCACTCCTTTGCAAGAACAGGAAGGAGCTGGGAGAGAAGACAGCACGTAATTGCTCTTCTACAACTCAAGGGCTTTTCACGACTTTTCACCCTCTCATTGTGGTGAAGACACAGTAGATATAGAAAGACGAGAAGTAACACTGGAAATGAAGGAGTTCAGAAATCTTGAACTTTCGGATCTAAGTCGAAGGGATGCTTTGATTGCAGACGATCCCTACTTGTACTATCACCTTGAGGATGCTCCAGACTTTGATGTTCGCCACCTACAGAGTTCAAGCTTGGGAAAAGCGTATGAGAGCTCGAAGCCCCCTGTTCTTCTGAACAATACGATTGCTCTTCTCGTGCCGAACGAAGTAGCCCAGGTACATGCCCACGTCTTCTACGTCGATTCCATCATTTCTAATCTGTGACATCTTTCAGGCCATCTGTTGCGTACTTGTGATTCCCGCCAGCAATGTTGACCCTGAGCGCAGCTTTTCGGCAGCTAATCGCCTTTCCAGAGAGGAGAGAAGCAATATAAACACGCTTGATGATCTTATGACGTTGACTTTTACATTCCTCTAATGTATTACTCGGATTCATGAATTTTTACTTATACATCTCTGTAATTTAGGGTGCAGCGTGATGGGCCCAGCCTATTCAGTGTGAATGCGTGGAAATCCTGTTGACAACGGCGAAAAATAACAATAAAATGGGATTTTCGGAGTTTTCGCTTTAGTTTTCTGTGTATGCATGGTAAAAAAGTGACGGAAGTGGGCGGAGCTTACCCGGAAGTAGGCGTTCTTTTTTTCTTTTTTCTTTTTTTAGCACTTTCTCCCTCTTTTTGATTGATTTCCATGGCTAGGCTCGAAGATAAGCTGCGCCAAGATGGAATTAGCCTCTGTACATTTCCTCGTGTCGCGCCGTGCGCGACTCTGCCCCGTGGCCGGGTCCCGCAGCGCGCACTGGCGTACGGTACTTCCCACGCCGTGCCGCGTGCGGACTGCGCGGTGCGGCTGATTTTCGAAATCAGTCGCGCCTCTGCGTCACGCCGGACGGTTGTGTTTTCGTTGGCTCTCGTGTCGTGTATTCTTGCCGTGTACTACTCGCGTCCGTTGAACACCGTCATACCATCTGGAGTAGCAGGTCCTCCCGCAGGTTGACCAACACCTTGGCCGTCGTGCACACCATCTACCATCCACCATGTTTGAGTTGCCCCTAATACTATCTATCGCTGTACCATTTAATGATTGTCGTGTATTGATATTGTGTGATTTCTTGCATAATAAACACCATCTACAGCGCTTGTGTTAATGCAGATGTATCCATGTATTGCATCACCGTCAAGGTCATCAACAAGTATACCAAGGGGGCGGGGCTAGGGTTGGGGGCTCAGCGTAGGGACTTGGCGAGGGGAGACGGGAAGTGGGAGCCAACCATGGGATACGGCCGGGTACGTCTGTGGGGGTAGGCCGCCAGTAGGTCCAGGAAGCGCAGCCTCCACCGACGCGGCCAGTCGTGCTCGGGGTTCATCCTGACACACTGAACCGCCGAGGACCCTGGGGCACGACAATGGTGCATCGGCCAGCTGGGTTCATCCTGGCACCGAACCCGTTGCTGCGCTTCCAGGGGGAGGTTGCATCCTTACCTTCTGTGGGCTCTTGTACGTATACCATCTTAGGCTTTGGTTCAAGCACGCTTGCGCTAGGGTTAGGCTTGCACGGGTAAGAGTTCATGTGCGAGAGTCACGACTGGGGTTATTGCATCTCCCATGTAGAGGAGCGAACCGGCGCTACCACTGGGACTGGTGGCAGCAGTTCTGGTGGTACAATCTCCAAAGCGGAGTTGCACCGGCGCTCCTGGCGCCACGCATTCGGGGATGTAGGCTCCTTAAGCGCCTTGCGATCGTTGCGGTTTGTGGATGGGGAGGCGGACGGTTGGGCTGGCTGGCAGTAGGGTGGATTTACTGTCGGCGCAGCATGCTGGTTGGATTCAGGCGCCTTCACGTCTTGCAGGCCCATACAAGCTGCACATTCGCACGCGCCCAGACTGTTGATCTACCTATGGCTCTTAAACGCGCAACAACCTTTCTTTAGTTCTTGTGTGCCTGGCCTTAGTCTCCGGGGGTGTATGTTTACCATCGCAGTTCTTACCAGGTTAGAGCGCTCCGGTATCGATGCCATGGTTACCATTCCACCATCCCGTCTTACCTTGCGCGGCCACTACCATCTCCCTCCAACCCTACCATCCGCAAGCGTAATTTGTTGCTCGGTTTTGTCGTGTTGCTTACATCGGGCTACTCGCAACACCATTAGCGCTCTGCACCGTTGCAGTGCATTTGGCCAGTGTTACTGCGCGGTGAAATCACACAATGTCAATATGCGTATTTTCAGATAGTATCGAAGCGATACAGCGAACTGACGATGTCAACTTTCCGTGGATGTCGATCACGACTCACCAATGCGATCAACAACCTGATGCGCTTGGTCAACGCTGCGGGGGACAACTATGGTACCATCTACCATTCGAGTGCAGCTCCGGAGGTCCAGCTACGCGAGCTTCAGCGTCGCAATGCGGATATCACGAACATGAAGTTTAACATCGAAACCGCTCGTGACACCTTCCAGGACCGTTATGATTATACCCTTGACTTTATCAAGGATAAAATCAACTCGGACGAACTCACCACTCAGTTCGAGCAATATTGGCAAGACCACAATGGCGACGATGTGGAAGCCCAGGCTAACACCATGATAGCTAACCTCGAAGACCTTCTCATCAAAGAGAGGGAACTCGCGGATAGCATCCGCCTGGAGCAAGAACGCACTTCCACCCACTTCAATACCATTAATAATATTGAACATACCAACCACCATCGCCGTGGGATCTCTCCGCAGGACCAGGTTTATTCTAGCCCTTTGGAGCATCTCGCATACCATTCAAACCATTCACCATCACCACCATTGTCTGTAGATCTCGCATCTGTACAGCTCCGCAAGGTGGAGCTACCTACCTTTGAGGGGGATTTCGCCATGTACTACGACTTTTGGGCTAAGTTCAAGGCTGCGGTACATGACAATCCCAATCTTACTACGGCTGCTAAGTTCATCCATCTGGCAAACAGCCTTAAGGGTAGTGCCGCCTTGGTCGTACAGGGATACGACATTACTGATCCTGCTAACTACCATCTTGCCGTTGAGGCACTTCGTAGGCGTTATGACCGTCCGCAATTCACTCATCATTTCTTTTTGCAGAAATTAGAGAATTTGCCCGTTTCGTCTGCGTCAGCCTCCGCTCAGCGGGACACCCTATGTCAAGTCCAAGCGTGCATCCTACAGCTCAATCGGCTCGAGGACACGTCGACGTCGTTGGCACTGAAGAAGCTCATCAGGAACAAGTTCCCTCGAGAAACGCAGTTGGAAGTGAACAGGATGGAACACCGGTCAGGTAGAATTTGGAAAATGTCTGAGTTTCTTGTTGGTCTTGATGACTTTATTCAAGAACTTGAAAAGCTCGATGATAGTCAGTTTCCTTCTGAACCTATTGAACCTGCTCTTAATACCATATCACCATTTAACCGCGCCCGATCACCATCACCTGAAACCTTTGATCCGCATAGGTGCTGTTCCTGCGGTTCGCAAAACCATCGGTCGACCCGCTGCACGGTACCTATGCGGCCATACCTTCGTCGCATGGCAGTTAGGAACAATAACTTGTGCTGGAAGTGTCTCCGTCAAGGACACACTGCCAGCACGTGCCATAGCCCTAGCTGCCCACACTGCGCAGCCGACCACCATCAGCTACTTTGCACCTTTAACAGACCAATTCGTTCTACCCACCATCATCAGCGGAGTCGTGACGAACATCGTCGTCAAGACGATCGCTATACCTATCGCCAACCATACGAACGTTTCCCATCAAGAGATTCGTCGCGTGACAGTGTCGCATCATCTAGACCTTATTCACCATACCACCGCGACAGGAATTACCCATAGCTCATATGTAGCTGCTTCATCTTCCAACGATGAAGCAGCTACCTATGAGCTAGCAGTGTTTGGAGACGCATCCAAACGTCTCTTTGCCTGCCGTGCATACCTTATTTTAGAAACCAACATCTGCCACATCTCGGCTAGTCATGGCCAAGTCACTGCTGGCACCAACCAAGCAACAAGTGAACATGCCACGACTAGAACTTCTCGCCTCATTAATAACCGTACGTCTAGCACGCTTCCTCCATTCACAGCTCAACCTTAAAATCACTACCATGCATCTCTTTTCAGACTCATTAATAGCATTACATTGGATCCACTCAACTCGACCTCTGAAACGTTTTGTTCAGAATCGAGTTGATCAGATCAGTACCATCCTTGCTACCTTTACCTCCGCCGATATCCAAACGAAGTTCTACTATGTTCAGTCTGAGGTTAACCCAGCTGACTGTGCAACTCGTGGGCTATCGGCGAAGGAAGCTAAAAGCCACATTTGGTGGCAAGGACCACCATTTCTCCAGAAACCACCATCGGAATGGCCTAAGGCCGAAACGGATTTCGCTCTGCCGCCGGGCACAGGTTCCGAGGCAGAATACGAATTTCGGCCCATCACAGTAATTCCAGACAAACCATACCAATCTGCTATTTGTTTTACCGCTTTCAGCAGTTACCTCAAGCTCATCCACTCTACGGCGTATGTGCTTAAATTCGTTAAATCGCTTTTTACCAGAACCGGCATACCAAGTGAAACCTTAAACCTTACTACCATCACACCATCAAAAGACATCTCTGCCCGCGAGATCATCACCGCGGAAACCCTTCTCATTACCGAACATTATAAAGAGTGTGAAACTACCCTGAAACGTCTACCACTTGATCATTTAAACACACACCGCTCAATAGACGGTCTGATTCGTTGTTCGAATCGCTTAGATGATACAAGGACATCGTATCAGTCGCCTGCACCAATCCTTCTCCTGCCGGAACATCGTCTGGTACACCTTCTCGTCATGTACTATCATAAGACCCACTACCATGCAAGGTGTCCATTCTACCATCGCATCACTCCGTAGCTCTTACCTCATACCATCCATCAAGAGCACGGCTACCAAGATCCTTCGGCTCTGTACCATCTGCAAGAAAGCCCAAAGACATGCATACCGTTATCCTGAGATGCCTAGCCTACCTCCTGAAAGAGTCAACCGTTCCAGACCCTTTCAGAACGTCGGCCTAGACTACCCAGGACCGGTATACTACCGCGATCAGCTCCATTCTCAGGCCAAGATATGGCAGATATCTGTCTCTTTACCTGTATGGCAACCCGTGCAGTACATCTCGAGTTGGTTCATAACAATACCGCCTTCAAATTTCTTCTCGCCATTCGCCGCTTCATAGCACGAAGAGGCACACCAGATCTCATCATCAGTGACAACGCTACCACCTTCACATCAGGGAATGACGCCCTTCTAAAGGTCATCTATAACAAAGATACCATTAAAAGACTATCATCCCAATTTGCCAACCGAAGGATCACCTGGAAGTTCAACACCCCGCTTTCACCATGGAAAGGGGGCTTTTATGAACGTCTAGTTGGTCTCTTCAAATCAGTATTCAGAAAAGCGATCCACCATACCTTACTACCATTATCACAACTACATGCCCGAGTTGCCGAGATAGAAGCAGTGCTGAATTCTCGCCTGCTTCTATCCGTCAGCGATACCAGTTCATCTTCCCTTGTTCTCAGACCAAAAGACTTCATCTCACCTCAAGTGGAGCTTCAGCTACCTCCCCACCAACACAATCATCCTTACTTTCCCTCTCATCGCTTATCCGACTGGTATGCTGAGACACTTGAAGTGTTGAATAAGTTCTGGGACATCGGGTACAAGGACTACCTTACCACCATAGCACATCGCCACCAACAACGGATCCGTCAAGGACGGTCCACACCATCAGTTCCCTCGGTAGGAGACGTAGTTCTTGTTGCCGAGAAGAACATACCTAGGGGCCAATGGCCTCTTGCTATCATTACCAGTATAAAGCACAGTAAGACCAACGTGCCCAGATCCGTGACCGTCCGCATGTCGAACGGTCATGAATTGCAGAGATCCATCAACCAGCTCTACCCACTCGAAGTCACGGCCAAGGAAGATCCAAAACCGTGCAAACCCAAGCCAACTCGAATCCAACCACCACGAGCAGTGAAGCGGGTACGATTTGCACTTGGTAAGAAGCACAGGTAAGTTTCTTATCCTTTGTACTTCTCGCATACTACTCTCTAGATTGCTATTCAATTATAGCTACCATTTACCATACCCTTTGAGTCGGTTACAGCTTGTTTCGATGGGTGACGATTCATGTTACTCTGCATACCATTTTTCAGCAATGACCCTCTCACGTGGGTTAGGTAAAAAACAACATACCCCTCACGTTTGCTCACTATCACCTTTTGGCTTGGGACTTCCCTACCCCATCAGAGGATCAAGGGAATCAGGTCCTCACCCTCACCATGGCCTATGTTAGGTAAACCATCACAACATCATCATTTCAGACACCTATCGAGTCACAGTTGACTACCATATGTGGACGGTATATGACACCCTCACGCGGACCGGGACAAAAATACCATAACCCACCACGTTCGCCTTGCTTGATTACTACCTTTCGGCTTGGGACTTACCCACCTCTAAGACACCATAAGGACCAAGAAACACCGGATCCTCAACCTCGCCTCGGCCAGCACTAGGTAATTTTTTCCGATCCTTGTGTTTAGGTCCGTGTCGAGCCGCTGCCAGTTGCCAGATCCGATCCATTCCACCACTGTCGAGCCGCTGTCAGCTACCACGCCCAAGCCAATCTACCAATGTCGAGCCGCTGAACTCCGTCCATTTTCAAGCCGCTGTACTGCCACGCCATCACTGCAACGTCATGCCGTCGTCAGTCAACGCCTTCGATTATGCCACGTCAGTTCGACGGCATTCGATCACCGCAGCTCCATCTCCAAGCAGGCAAGTCGAAAAAGTTCCGTTTATACTTCCGCCCACCATCGCTCGTCCATCGTTCGCCTTCATTTGATATATACGATCAGGAGACCATTGCCTACAGGCAAACCTTGCGCCGCACTGTAGGGTACCCGTAGATAAGTGTGTGAGACGCCTAGTTTGACTCGTAGGCATTGTGCTCAGATCTGTGTATACCATTGACTCGTAGGCTTAACTTCGCATGGCGGCTGACCTGCAAGTAGCTCTGTTACATACCATGTTATTTTTTCTTTTGGTTTCTCACATGGCAAGTTTTTCAGCGCCCCCCAGTGTCGCGCCGTGCGCGACTCTGCCCTGTGGCCGGGTCCCGCCGCGCGCATTGGCGTATGATACTTCCCACGCCGTGCCGCGTGCGGACTGCGCGGTGCGGCTGATTTTCGAAAACAGCCGCGCCAATGCGGTCACGCCGGACGGTTGTGTTTCGTTGGCTCTAGTGTCGTGTATTCTTGCCGTGTATTACTCGCGTCCGTTGAATACCATCATACCATCTGGAGTGGCAGGTCCTCCCTCAGGTTGACCAACACCTTGGCCGTTGTGCACACCATCTACCATCCACCATGTTTGAGTTGCCCCTTACCCACCCAGTTACCCCATCTATCGCTGTACTATTTATTGATTGTCGTGTATTGATATTGTGTGATTTCTTGCATTATAAACACCATCTACAGCGCTCGTGTTATTACATATGTATCCATGTATTGCATCACCGTCAAGTTCATCAACAAGTATACCAAGGGGGCGGGGTTAGGGTTGGGGGCTCAGCGTAAAGACCTGGTGAGGGGAGACGGGAAGAGGGATCTAACCGTGGGATACGGCCGGGTACGTCTGTGGGGGTAGGCCGCCATTAGGTTCCAGGAAGCGCATCCTCCACCGACGCGGCCAGTCGTGCTCAGGGTTCTTCCTGAGACACTGAACCACCGAGGACTCTGGGGCACGACA